>JADLZN010007108.1:0-48275 GCA_018155175.1 Sinocyclocheilus anophthalmus
TAAAGATCCCATTTCTAATAAGTCGAAAAAGCCAATGATCAATTTTTATACGGGACGTCCCATACTATATGTACACCTCATATCAAACCATTTTACTGCGGCGTTTTGGAGATAAGGGACATTATCAAATTTTAAAGGGCTATAAAGAATAAATTTCTAATAAGTAAAAAAAAACAATGGTCAGTTCTTATACAGTACGTCCCATACTATATGCACACCTCAGATCAAACCATTTTACTGCAGCATTTTGGAGATATGGGAAATTATTACACTTTAAAGGGCTATAAAGACCACATTTTTAATAAGTAGAAAAAAACAATGGTCAATTCTTTTACGGGATGTCCCATACTATATGCACAACTCATATCAAATAATTTTACTGCAGCGTTTTTGAGATATGGGACATTATTCTGCTTCAGAAGGCTATAAAGACCCCGTTTCTAATAAGCAGAACAAATGAATGGTCAATTTGTATATGGGACGTCCCATACTACATGCACACCTCATACAAAACCATTTTACTGCAACATTTTTGAGATATGGGACAATATTCTACTTCAGAGGCCTATAAAGACACCATTTCTAATAAGTAAAACCCAATAGTCAGCTCTTATATGGGTCATCCCATACTATATGCAGACCTCATATAAAACCATTTTACTGCAGCATTTTTTAGATATGGGACCATATGGCACTTTAGAGAGCTATAAAGACCCCATTTCTAAAAGTAGAATGAATAATGGGTCAGTTCCTATACGGACGTCCCTACTACATGCACACCTATAGCAAACCCTTTTAACCTCTGCTCTTTGAGATATGGGACCATTGGCAGTTAGAGGGCCTATAAAGATCCCATTTCTAATAATTAGAAAAAAACAATGGTCAGTTCTTAAAAGGGATGTCCCATACTATATGCACAACTCATATCAAATAATTTTACTGCAGCGTTTTTGAGATATGGGACTACATGGTGCTTTAGAGGCCTATAAAGACCCAATTTCTAATAGGTAGAAAAAGCCAATGGTCAATTCTTATACGGGACATCCCATACTATATACACAACTCGTATGAAACCATTTTACTGCAGCATTTTTGAGATATGGGACCATACGGCACTTTAGAGGGCTATAAAGACCCCATTTCCAATAAGTAGAAAAAAACAATGGTCGGTTCTTGTAAGGGACGTCCCATACTATATGCACAACTCATATCAAATAATTTTACTGCAGCGTTTTTGAGATATGGGACCATATGGCGCTTTAGAGGGCTATAAAGACCCCATTTCTAATAAATAGAAGAAATGAATCATCAGTTCTTATACGGGACATTCCATATTATATGCACACCTCATATAAAACCTTATAAACCTCATATTTTATATGCACACCATATAAAAATTTATGGACGTCCCAACTGATCATTGCTTTTTTTCCCTACTTATTAGAAATGGGGTGTAAATCTGCATATCTCGAAAACGCTAGTAAATGGTTTTATATGAGGTGTGCATATAGTATGGGATGTCCCATATACAAACCGATTATTGGTTTTCTCTACTTAGAGCAATGGGGTCCGTGATAGCTCCAAAATGTATTCATGTCTCATTCTCACAAGACGCAGTACATGCCACCTTATATGAACTATTTACACTGCAAAAAGCGTTTCGAGATATGGGTCATTATTACACGTTAGAATCCAACTAAGACCCCATTTTTGATAACTAAAGAAAAGCAATGATCAGTTTATATATGGGATGTCCCATGCTATATACATACCTCATATGAAACAGCTTGCTGCAGCATTTTAAAGATATATAATATTATTAGACTAGTAGAAGTAATGAATGAGAATTTTGCTGAGGCATTTTAGAAAAATTTACCATTATTTTACTTCAGAGACTTATAGAGAGGTGTAACCTTCTAAATAAAAAAAAGTTGATTCTTATAAGTAATTTACCGTCTTCTATACATACATCAAAGGAAAACATTTTACTGTATCATTTTTAAGGAGCATGCTATTATTTCACTTATAGAGTCATAAAACTGTAAAATTAAGCATTCTAATAAGTAAAAAATCACAATCAGTTCTTATAAGGGACATCCCATATTATATGCACACCTCATATAAAACCATTTTACAGGTGAAGTGAATAACACTGATCATCTCTTCATCACGGCACCTGTTAGTTTATGAGATATATTAGGCAGCAAGTGAAAATTTTGTCCTCAAAGTTGATGTGTTAGAAGCAGAAAAAATGGGCAAGCTACGGATTTGACAAGGGCCACATTGTGATTGCTAGATGACTGGGTCAGAGCATCTCCAAAACTGCAGCTCTTGTGGGGTGTTCCTTCCTAGTCTGTAGTGGTCAGTATCTATCAAATGTGGTCCAAGGAAGGAAAAGTGGTGAACCGGCGACAGGGTCAAGGCTCATTGATGCATGTGGGGAGCGAAGGCTGGCCCATGTGGTCTGATCCAACAGACGAGCTACTGTATCTCAAATTGCTCAAGAAGTTAATACTGGTTCTGATGGAAAGGTGTCAGAACACACAGTGCATCGCAGTTTGTTGCGTATGGGGCTGCATAGCCGCAACCAAGTCGGGTGCCCATGCTGACCCCCGGTCCCCAATGAAAGAGCCGACAGTGGGCAAGCGTGAGCACGTAAACTGGACCAGGAGCATGGAGAAGTTGCCTGGTCTGATTGAATCAGCTTTTCTTTTAAATCACGTGGATGGCGTGTGTGTGTGGCATTGCTTTCCTTGGAACACAGGAAGCGAGCACTTCCTACCTATAACGCCAAATTGAGTCACACACACTTCCGAACTGTCAACTCACAACGTCTGAACTCCAATATGGAGTCTGTTGTCTGTGAAAATTTAGAGTAGCATTGCTCTCTGGAATGCATGGTATGGTGGATCATATGTAATGCCCCTCTTGTTCTGGATATCTCCTACAAGTTCAGCTCCAAATCCTAATCTAATTAAGATTCGGAACAATAGATATTTACCGATAGTTTTGCTGGAACATGACTTACACTGCATAACTCCCTGGAAATACTTCTATCTCCTGAAACAGGATTGGGTATACTTCATATTTTATGTGCCTTTTAAAAATAGTCAGTGCATACAGTACTTATGTGGTTAAATAGTGTTTTGTTGTATTAGGATATATGTTACTCCAAACTGCCACAGTACACATACTTCATTTTAGCTGTGCTGATAGGAGTAGGAGGTGCCTTTCATGAAATGGCCATTGTTTTTCTCTACTTAAGGTGACATTTCTATTCGTCTCAAAATTTGAGAAATTAGGCAAGGTCTCAGAATTTTCTTGACTCTGAATGCATGCAAATCCAAATTGCTACACTAAAATGTTTTTATATAAAGGTTTCACATATTAGGTGAGGTCCCTTAAGAATTGTTTTTAATTGTTTTTTAATTTTTAAATTTTATTATTTATTGGAATGGATAAATGTACAGTTTTATAACACTATATGTGAAATAATTGCATTCTCCTAAAAAATCATACAGTAAAATGTTTTCCTTTGATTTACTCATAGATTTTAGAAAACAACTATTTTTTTGCTTAATAATTTATACTTCTCTATGAGCCTCTGAAGTGAAATAATGGTGCATTTCTCTAAATTCCCTCAGTAAAATGGCTTCATATAAAGTGTGCATATGATATGAAATGTCCGATTTAAGAACTGACCTTTTATGTCTTCTTCTTTACAGAAATGAGGTCCTAATGGCCTTCTAAAGTCTAATATTATCCTATATCTCGAAAACGCTGTAGTAAAATGGTTTGATATGAGGTGTGCATATAGTATGGGACGTCCTGTATAAAAACTAACCATCAGCATTTTCTACTTATTAGAAATAGGGTATTTATAGGCCTCTGAATAGAATAATGTCCCATATCTCGAAAATGCTGCAGTAAAATGGTTTGATATGTGGTGTGTATATAGTATGGGATGTCCCTTATAAGTACTGACCATTGTTTTTTTTTTACTTATTAGAAATGGGATCTTTATAATCCTTTAAAATGTAATAATGTCCGATATCTCCAAAACGCTGCAGTAAAATGGTTTGATATGAGGTGTGCATATAGTATGGGACGTCCCTTATAAGAACCGACCATTGTTTTTTTCTACTTATTAGAAATGTGTTCTTTATAGCCCTTTAAAATGTGATAATGTCCCTTATCTCCAAAACACTGCAGTAAAATGGTTTGATATGAGGTGTGAATATAGTATGGGGTGGTCCCCTTGTTAAGAACCGATAACAGTTTTTTTTCTACTTATTAGAAATGGGAATTTTATAACCTTCTAAAGTGTAATAATGTCTGATTTCTCAAAAATGCTGCAGTAAAATGGTTTTATATGAGATTTGCATATAGTATGGGACATCCCTTATTAGAACCGACCATTGTTTTTTTCTACTTATTAGAAATGGGAATTTTATAACCTTCTAAAGTGTAATAATGTCCGATATCTCCAAAATGCTGCAGCAAAATGGTTTGATATGAGGTGTGCATATAGTATGGGACGTCCCTTATAAAAACCAACCATTGTTTTTTTCTACTTATTAGAAATGTGTTCTTTATAGCCCTTTAAAGTGTAATAATGTCCGTTATCTCCAAAATGCTGCAGTAAAATGGTTTGATACGAGGTGTGTATATAGTATGGGACATCCCTTATAAGAACCGCCCATTGTTTTTTTTCTACTTATTAGAAATGTATTCTTTATAGCTCTTTAAAGTGTAATAATGTCTGATTTCTCCAAAATGCTGCAGTAAAATGGTTTGATATGAGATGTGTATATAGTATGGGACGTCCCTTATAAGAACTGACCATTGTTTTTTTCTACTTATTAGAAATGATATCTTTATAACCTTCTAAAGTGTAATAATGTCCGATTTCTCCAAATCGGTGCAGTAAAATGGTTTGATATGAGTTGTGCATATAGTATGGGACATCCCGTATAAGAATTGACTATTGTTTTTTTCTACTTATTAGAAATTTATTCTTTATAGCCCTTTAAAGTGTAATATTACTGATTAATCCTTTTCTCTTCTCCAAAATGCTGCCGTAAAATGGTTTGATATGAGGTGTGCATATAGTATGGGACGTCCTGAATAAGAACCTACAATTGTTTTTTTCTGCTTATTAGAAATGGGTTCTTTATAGCTCTTTAAAGTGTAATAATGTCCGATTTCTCCAAATCGCTGCAGTAAAATGGTTTGATATGAGGTGTGCATATAGTATGGGACGTCCCTTATAAGAACTGACCATTGTTTTTTTCTATTTATTAGAAATGAGATCTTTATAACCCTTTAAAGTGTAATAATGTCCGATTTCTCCAAATCGCTGCAGTAAAATGTTTTGATATGAGGTGTGCATATAGTATGGGACTTCCTGAATAAGAACCGACCATTGTTTTTCTGCTTATTAGAAATGTGGTATTTGTAGCCCTTTAAAGTGTAATAATTTCCCATATCTCCAAAATGCTGCAGTAATTTGGTTTGATATGAGGTGTGCATATAGTTTGGGATGTCCCTTATAAGAACCGACCCTTGTTTTTTTCTACTTATTAGAAATGAGATCTTTACTTTATACCCCTCTAAAGTGTGACAATGTCCCTTACCTCCAAAACGCTGCAGTAAAATGTTTTGATATGAGATGTGCATATAGTACGTTTTGACTCCCTTATAAGAACCGACAATTGTTTTTTTCTACTTATTAGAAATGGGATCTTTATACTCCTCTAAAATGTGATAATGTTCCTTTATCTTAAAAACGCTGCAGTAAAATGGTTGATATGAGGTGTGCATATAGTATGGGACGTCCCTTATAAGAACCAACCATTTTTTTTTTCTACTTATTAGAAATGTGTTCTTTATTGCCCTTTAAAGTGTGATAATGTCCGATATCTCTAAAACGCTGCAGTAAAATGGTTTGATATGAGATGTGCATATAGTATGGGACGTCCCTTATAAGAACCGACCACTGTTTTTTCTACTTATTAGAAATGTGTTCTTTATAACCCTTTAAAGTGTAATAATGTCCGATTTCTCCAAATCGCTGCAGGAAAATGGTTTGATATGAGGTGTGCATATATTATGGGATGTCCCTTATAAGAACCGATCATTGTTTTTTTTTTCTACTTATTAGAAATGAGATTTTTATAACCCTTTAAAATGTAATAATGTCCGATTTTTCAAAAATGCTGCAGTAAAATGGTTTTGTATGAGGTGTGCATATAGTATGGGACCTCCTGAATAAGAACCAACTATTGTTTTTTTTCTACTTATTAGAAATTAGATCTTTATAACCTTCTAAAGTTTAATAATGTCTGATTTCTGCTTCCTCTCCAAAATGCTTCAGTAAAATGGTTTGATATGAGGTGTGCATATAGTATGGGACGTTCCTTATAAGAACCGACCATTGTTTTTTTTTGCTTATTAGAAATGGGATCTTTATACCCTTCTAACTGTAATAGTCTGATTTCTCCAAAACGCTGCTGTAAAATGGTTTGATATGAGGTGTGCATATATTATGGGATGTCCCTTATAAGAACCGATCATTGTTTTTTTTTTCTACTTATTAGAAATGTATTCTTTATAGCCCTTTAAAGTTTAATAATGTCTGATTTCTCCAAAACGCTGCTGTAAAATGTTTTGATATGAGGTGTGCATATAGTATGGGACGTCCTTTATAAGAACCGACCATTGTTTTTTTTTTACTTATTAGAAATGGGATCTTTATAGCCCTTTAAGTGTAATAATGTCCTTTATCTCCAAAATGCTGCAGTAAAATGGCTTGATATGAGGTGTGCATATAGAATCGAATGTCCCTTATAAGAACTGACCTTTGTTTTTTTCTACTTATTAGAAATGTGCTCTTTATAGCTCTTTAAAGTGTGATAATGTCCCTTATCTCCCAAACGCTGCAGTAAAATGGTTTGATATGAGGTGTGCATATAGTACGGGACGTCCCTTATAAGAACCTACCATTGTTTTTTTCTGCTTATTAGAAATGGGTTCTTTATAGCTCTTTAAAGTGTAATAATGTCCGATTTCTCCAAATCGCTGCAGTAAAATGTTTTGATATAAGGTGTGCATATAGTATGGGACGTCCATTATAAGAACTGACCATTGTTTTTTTCTACTTATTAGAAATGAGATTTTTATAACCCTTTAAAATGTAATAATGTCTGATTTCTCCAAAATGCTGCAGTATAATGTTTTGATATGAGGTGTGCATATAGATTGGGACGTCCCTTATAAGAACCGACCATTGTTTTTTTTTACTTATTAGAAATTTATTCTTTATAGCCCTTTAAAGTGTAATAATGTCTGATTTCTCCAAAACGCTGCAGTAAAAAGGTTTGATATGAGATGTGCATATAGTACGGCCGGGACGTCCCCTTATAAGAACCCACCATTGTTTTTTTTTTTTTCTGCTTTAGAATGAGAAAATCTTTAACCTTCTAAGTGTAATAATGTCTGATTTCTCCAAAACGCTGCAGTAAAATGTTTTGATATGAGATGTGCATATAGTATGTGACGTCCCTTATAAGAACCGACCATTGTGTTTTTCTACTTATTAGAAATGTATTCTTTATAACCCTTTAAAATGTAATAATATCCGATTTCTCCAAAACGCTGCAGTAAAAAGGTTTGATATGAGGTGTGCATATAGTACGTGACGTCCCTTATAAGAACCGATCATTGTTTTTTTCTACTTATTAGAAATGAGTTCTTTATAGCCTTCTAAAGTGTAATATTATCTTATATCTCGAAAACGCTGCAGTAATATGTTTTGATATGAGGTGTGCATATAGTACGTGACGTCCCTTATAAGAACCGACCATTGTTTTTTTCTACTTATTAGAAATGATATCTTTATAACCTTCTAAAGTGTAATAATTTCCATTATCTCCAAAATGCTGCAGTAAAATTGTTTGAAATGAGGTGTGCATATAGTATGGGACATCCCTTATAAGAACCAACCATTGTTTTTTTCTACTTATTAGAAATTAGATCTTTATAACCCTTTAAAGTGTAATAATGTCTGATTTCTCAAAAATGCTGCAGTAAAATGGTTTTATATGAGGTGTGAATATAGTATGGGATGTTCCTTATAAGAATTGACCATTGTTTTTTTCTATTTATTAGAAATGAGATCTTTATAACCCTTTAAAGTGTAATAATGTCCGATTTCTCCAAAATGCTGCAGTAAAATGGTTTTATATGAGATGTGCATATAGTATGGGACCTCCCTTATAAGAACCGACCATTGTTTTTTTTCTACTTATTAGAAATGAGATCTTTATAACCCTTTAAAGTGTAATAATGTACGATATCTCTAAAATGCTGCAGTAAAATGGTTTTATATGAGATTTGCATATAGTATGGGACATCCCTTATTAGAACCGACCATTGTTTTTTTTCTACTTATTAGAAATGAGATCTTTATAACCCTTTAAAATGTAATAATGTCTGATTTCTCCAAAATGCTGCTGTAAAATGTTTTGATATGAGGTGTGCATGTAGTACGTGACGTCCCTTATAAGAACTGACCATTGTGTTTTTCTACTTATTAGAAATGGGATCTTTATAGCCCTTTAAATTGTAATAATGTCCGATATCTTCAAAGTGCTGCATTAAAATGGTTTGATATGAGGTGTGTATATAGTATGGGACGTCCCTTATAAGAACCAAACATTGTTTTTTTCTACTTATTAGAAATTAGGTCTTTATAGCCTTCTAAATTGTAATATTATCCTTTGAAAATTATAGTAATACAGTACAGTCAAAGACAACAATAAATTACATGAATATTAAAGCAGATGGGCAAAAAAAATTCCTAAAAATGTCATCATATCTCAATTCTGGGTGTCTAGATGAAAAGCGCTCTGAAAGCGCGTTCACTCTGTGTTGTTCCTGCTATTACCATAATTATAATAATACACGCGCACCATAATTTCACTCGCGGCTGGGTTGACCGTGTTTTTCTGAAGTGCGGCTGGCTTGACCGCGGTAATGGACTGGAGGTAGGTAGGTGGGGGGAAATGGATTATAATGAAGATATGTACGAAGGAAGTGGAGGGGAAAGGAGGGGTCGGTTGAGTGATAAAAGGAATAAAAGAGTAAGAAGTGAAAAGGGAGAGGAGTCTGAAAATGATGATGGCAGAGGGGAAACTTTTCAGAAAGAAATAAAGGAGAAGTATGAGGTCGTAATTAGGTTCAATGGAAAGAGTCAGGAGATCATGAAGAAAGTCAGCTCATTTGTGTTAACCACAACTCTGGCAAATAAAATAGGGGAGATTGAGTTTGCGAAAATCCTTAATGATGGTAACTTACTGGTTAGATGTGCCGATGCAGGGCAAATGGAGAAAGCTCTAAAAATTAAGGAAATCGCAAAATGTAAGGTGGAAAGTATGGGAAGGGTGGGAATAAGGGAAAAAAGTGGAACGATGGGAGTGATTACAGGGGTATCAATGAGTGTAACAGTGGATGAAATAAAGAGGAATATCAAGGGAGCAAAAGTTGTAAGTGTTCAAAGAATGAAATCAACAAGTGATGGAGTGGTAAAGGACAGTGAAACAGTGCTAATAGAGTTCGAAGAAGAGATAGTGCCAAAGAAAGTTTTTTTTGGGTTTTATGAGTTACCCAGTGAGGGTGTACGTGCCAAAACCACTGAGATGTTTTAACTGCCAAAGGTTTGGTCACATTGCAAAAAATTGTAATGGGCAGAGAAGATGTGCAAGGTGTGGAGGGGACCATGAATATGGAAAATGTGGGTCAGGGGTACCACCAAAATGTTGTAACTGTGGTGGTGACCACAGTGTGGCTTTTAGTGGATGTGAAGTAATGAGACGAGAGACGAATATCCAAAAGATAAGAGTGGAAAAAAGAATAACATATGCTGAAGCTGTCAAGGTATCAGGGGAAAAGAATAATAAAGAGCAAAGAGTGGATACGGATACACTGGTGCAACAGCAAGGTAATTTTGAAGGAATCTTTGTGAAAAAAATTGATTTGGTAACATTCATAGCAGGTGTGATAAATAGTACAGCGGAGGTTAAATCCAAAAATGAGAAAATCCAGTTGGTGGTTAAAGCTGCAGTCAATCACCTAGGATTTGTAGGACTGTCATGGGAAGAGGTGAGGGAGACCCTTACAAATCCGTCAAGTCAAGAGTCATCATGGGTTGGATAACAATAATAATGGTTATAATTTTACAATGGAATGCTAGGAGTATATTGGCCAATGGACAGGAGTTTAAACATTTTATTAACGAGATAGATGAGAGACCAGATGTGGTGTGTATTCAGGAAACCTGGTTGAAACCAAATTTGGATTGTGATACATGGATATGCAGTAGTTAGGAGAGATAGGAATTATGGAGATGGTGGAGGAGGATGTGCAGTTTTCGTTAAGATGGGAATTCCATATAGATTACTGGGGAATGGTGATGATCAGGAGTATATAATGATGGAGGTGTGGGAAGGGAGAGAGGCTATTAGTATTATCAATTACTACAACCCCTGTAACTAGGTAAGCTACTAAGAATAGCAGGGCAAGACAGACAAAAAGTTATATGGTGTGCAGATGTCAATGCCCATAGCTCAATATGGGGAAATATACACACAGATGCAAATGGTAAGGTGATTGAAGAACTGATGGATGAAAGATAATTGGTCTGTTTGAATGATGGTAGAGGAACTAGAATAAATGTATTAACAGGGATTGAGTCAGCATTAGACATAACGTTAGTGTCTAATTCACTGGCTAGAAATAGTAATTGGGAGGTCTGGACAGCATCCACAGTGGGGAGTGATCACTACCCTGTCTTATGCTCAGTGGGTGGAAGATTGGAAGCGGGACCAGAAGATAGATTGCCCAAATGGAATTTTAGTAAAGCTGACTGGGATAATTTTAAGAAATGCAGCGATTATGCAATGATGAGGGTTGAGGTCTATGGTGACATAGATGATGTTAACAACCAGGTTACTTCTGCAATTATTAGGGCAGCAGAGGAAGCTATCCCTAAGGGGAGAAACATGATAAGTCGAAAGATGATGCCATGGTGGAATGAAGAGTGTTATCAGGCGGTAAGAGATAGAAATAAAGCTTTCAGGATACTTAAAAGAACTCATAATTTGCAACATTTTATTCAGTATAAGAAGGCTCAAGCAGTAGTTAGAAGAACAGTACGCCAAGTAAAGAGGACCAGCTGGAGGAAATTTTGTGACAAAATAGGAAGAACCACACCAGTGGGAGAAGTGTGGGGAATGATAAAAAGGATGGGAGGAAACAGAAGGCAGTGGGAATACCCAGTTATGGCATTTGAAGAGGAAATAGCGGTTTTAAACAAGGAGAAAGCAGAGATTATGGCTAAATCATTTGTAATGGTTCATAGTTCAGAAAATTTGTCAGAAGATGGGAGACGGAGAAGAGCAGTATCCTTGAGTCAGCATATTCATGAATTAAATAGGAAGGAAGAAACTGGAAATGTATTGGATGATCCATTTACCTAGCAAGAGGTGGAGCTAAAAAAAAAAAAAAAATTAAAAGACACAGCCTACGTCCTCCAGTAAAAAGATCAGGTCTGTTTTTAATGTAAATGCACTTGGAGGAAACGACAAATCCACTGTTGAAACTGCCTGGAGATTATAATACAGTAGGGGAGGATGAGAAATTACCAACTACTTGGAAAGAAGCAGTAGTAATTCCAATAAGGAAACCTGGTAAAGATCCTACAAATCCTATTAGTTACAGACCAATAGCTCTTACTTCAAATTTGTGTAAAATCATGGAAAGGATGATAGCAGATAGATTGACCCATGACCTTGAAAAAAGAGGAGTATTGGATAACTGTCAGAGTGGCTTTAGGAAGGGAAGAAATACAATAGATTCTGTGGTAAGATTAGAGACTGAAGTAAGGAAGGCACAAGTGAATAAAGAGAATGTAATAGCAGTATTTTTTGACATAGAAAAGGCCTATGATATGATGTGGGAGGGGTTACTGATCAAACTGAATAGGGTAGGGGTTGGAGGGAAGATGTTTAATTGGGTAAAGGATTTTCTTTTCGAAAGGAAAATACAAGAATTGGGACAGACCTGTCAAATCAATATACAGCTGAAAATGGCACACCTCAAGGGAGTGTGATAAGTCCGTTACTCTTTATAATTATGATCAATGATGTATTTGGTAGAGTTCCAGAAGATATAGGAAGGTCGCTATTTGCAGATGATGGGGCATTGTGGAAGAGAGGTAGGAATATGGAATTTGCAAGCAGGAAAATACAGGAAGCAATTGATAAAGTGGTTGAGTGGGGTTATGATTGGGGGTTTAGGTTTTCTATAGAAAAGACAGTCAGTCTTTTTTACAAGGAAAAGAATTCCGGAAGGAATTAAGTTACAAATGTATGGAAGAGACCTAGAGAGGGTTGGAAGGTTTAAATTTCTAGGAATTAATTTGGATTCACGATTAACGTTTACAGATCATATCAGGAAAATGGAGGAAAAGTGCAAAAAGGTAATAAATGTAATGAGATGTTTGAGGGGAAGAGAGTGGGGTGCAAGCAGATTATCACTGAAAAGAATATATGTGGCTCTAATACGGTCAGTCTTAGATTATGGTAGTGTAGTATTTGGGTCGGCAGCTAAATCGCAGTTAAAGTTAGATGTAGTCCAGGCACAGGCACTGAGAGTATGTTGTGGAGCTTTTAAAATAACACCAGTGTCAGCCATACAGGTAGAAATGGGGGAATTGCCGCTAGAGTTAAGAAGGAAGCAGTTGATGGCTAACTATTGGGCAGGGTTACAAGGGCATAATAATTCACATCCCACCAAGGCAGTATTGCAGGAGAGTTGGGAGAATGGGAAGAATCTAAAGGACAATTTTGGTCGGATTGGAAATGTTGTAGCTAAAGAATTAGAAGTGTTTCATTTGAGGATAAGTTCTACAGTAGTCTATCCAGAGATTGCTCCGTGGAAGCTATTCTGGCCTGAGGTAGACTGGTTTGTGCTAGAGGAAAAAAGGAAGGCAAAGATGGATATTAATTTGGAAAGAGTGTTTAAGAATTGGGTACTGGAAAAATATAATGAATATATAAAGATTTATACAGATGGTGCTAAGAACCCAGAGACAGAAGTAACAGGATTGGGGGTGGTGTTACCAGAGAGAGGTATAGGAGTAAATAGAAGAACATCTGATAAGTTAGGGGTTTACACAGTGGAAATGCTGGCCATGTTAATAGCATTAAGATGGGTGGAAAAGACAGGACAGGACAAAGTTTTGATATGCTCAGATAAGGCATCAGCTCTAGCAAGTCTAAGGTCATTCTATTCTAAGAGTCGTCAAGATATACTGTTTGAAGTACTCCAGTCAGTAACAAGAATGGTAAGTCATGGAAGACAGGTGAAATTTATATGGGTCCCAGATCATGTAGGGATAAAGGGGAATGAAATGACAGATAAATTAGCAAAAAGGGCATTAACAAAAGGAAAAATAGAAATGCAAGTAAGTGTTAGCAAAGCAGAAGTTAAAAGTGTAATATGGGAGAGAATAAATCAAAAGTGGCAAGAGAGGTGGGATGGAGAAGGGAAAGGTAGGCACTTATATCAAATCCAAAGGGAAGTTAAACATAAAATTGTTGATAGTGGAAATCGGAGAGAAGAAATTGTGTTAACTAGGCTAAGACTGGGACATTGCTTATTAAATAAAACACTTAAATTGATAGGGAGGCATGATACTGGACTGTGTGAGGGTTGTGAGGAAGAGGAGTCAGTAGAGCATGTGGTCTTGAGATGCAACAGGTTTGGAGCACAGAGAGAGGTGATGAGGAATGAGCTAAGGGAGATAGGGGTTCATGATATTACATTAAAAGGATTATTGAGCACAGAGCATAGGGCACAGACCAGAATTCTTATAAACTTTTTAAGAGTAACTGGGTTTTTTATAGGATATGAAGAGTTAAAGGAATAGTGAGGTATGAAAGTTTTATTATTATTGTGTTGTTGTTGTTATTATTATTATTAAAAGCAGTGCAGGGATAGGTTTGCGTGTGTAGGTATGTATGTGTCGGGATAGAGGTGGGAGAATGGGTGATTTAGTCTGTAAACCTATTTTCTGATCCACACTCCGGAGCAGAAGGTGGCGGTAATGCACCAATACGCTGGATGCCAACCGCCGTAAAAATATAAGAAGAAGAAGAAGAAGATGTGGTCCCACAAATGGCGGCGAGCAAAGCGCGCGGCGTCCGGACCTCCGTGTCCGTCGAACACGGCGAACATAGCCACAGCCCGCGGCCGACGAGTGTATTTGGACGGGCGAGAGGAGGGCATCGACGCATGCTGAAGAGTAGAGCTAGGCTCATCATCTTGAACATAAGTAACAGTGATAGATCCGGGGATGGAGTCTTGGATTGAAGCGTCGGGGTTTTGGTCTTTTGCTGGTGCCGCGATCTCGCCACGTTCGGCGGCGTCCAGTTCATCTTCACTCGGCTCATCCTCCTGCTTCATCGTCACTAAGTCCTCCATGTATTTCCTGCCGCCTTGGTCATAATTAATACTTGCTCGACATGAAAATATCCCATCCATGTTTTGATCGGACAGAAAAGCCGGTAGGAGAGCAGTGTTTAATGTTTAGGCAGGACTGAGGCCGGTTGTGCGCTTTCCTCTTTGTTTACCTTCAGTGTTGTAGTGAGCATGCGCAGAAGCACCATGACAAGTCACGAGTCAGTGGAACCATAGACATATAAATACTTTTATATGTCTATGAGTGGAACCCCTAAACTTATTTATTTGACCCTTGATTTGATTCGAGATGAGCCCTTGAGAATGACATAACATAATAAGAGTACAACAACAACAATCTCTATCTATCTATCTATCTATCTATCTATCTATCTATCTATCTATCTATCTATCTATCTATCCATCCATCCATCCATCTATCTATCTATCTGAACTTGTTTTAAATTGAGTAAATATAGTAATAGAAAGCATGTAACATTGTATTATCACATCACATGCATCTTTTAATGTCTGCGTTACAGTAGTTTTGAAATGATGGATAATATGGTTTTGTTTTGTTCAGATGGGTGAATGATGGTGGGAAAAAATGGGGGTGTATATTGTTGAGAGTGATGCATAGCAACAAATAAAGCAATTTTTTGTTTTAATTTGAGCTTTATATATAAAATGCCTGCATGTAAACATACGACCCAGTAAATATATTTGCATTGTGAAGATTTATACACAACTAGGCTACTAGAAAATATTATATATAATTTATATGATTGTGTATTTGTACAAGCCGTTGTTTTATTTTAAGTTACAGCATATTTTGAAGGAGTCTTGTGCTTAGTTGTCTCAAAGACAGTATCCTATAGTAGTGAATCTTGAAAATTAAGAAAGACATCCAGCCAGAGCTTTTTGTGATCTGTCTATCCAGTGGAACTGAGTGAGATGTGCAGTAATTTTAGTGGATCCATTCTAGAGTAGACAGGCAGATGGATCAGATAGATTTACGAATTCTTACATGTCAAGAGGTGTCCAGCAGATGATGCTTTAAGCCTAAAAGATACAATGCACCATAATCTGATTTGACAGTGTTAGAATGATTATGAGACTTTTATTAGTAAGTCTATGTGAGTGTAAAGAGTGATTTAATTAATTATACCCTTGTCTTTTCTCTTTGACCTTCCAAGCTGTGTGTGGCATATGAAATTGGTCAAATCTCAAACTAAATGACTTTTATTTTGAAATTCCGTCTGACGCTCACATCCGTTCTGGAAGTGGAAGCTGTTGTCAACGGAAGTATTGTCAACGGTCGACTGCACCTTACAAGCCACTTTTAGGGGCACCGCACTTGCTAGAGGTAAAACAGTGTGAAGTTTTAAATCTTTGAATCATTCATTTATATAGGCGGAAAAATGTCTGTATATCTTTTAAACTGCCTTTTTGGTTCACTAAACGAATCAAAAAGCTACGTTAGCTCGCCTCTTGAATTGACCACATAGCCTCTTGGCGGCTTCTCTGATGATATTGATACATAGTGATAGTCCTCACACTTGTTTTAGAGACATAACTTATGGTAAACACGCTCTGGCAATGTATTGAAACGTCCGGCTACCTTGTTCATAGTGTTATGTTCTCACTAATACGCTTATGCAGGGCTTTATGTAGTCTGTATTCATAAGAGGGTTTATGATGATGCCAACCTCTCCTATTATGTAATATGAATAGTTATGGTTGTGTGATAATGCATGTAATTTCATTGAGGGAAAAAAAAGTTTTTGCTCTTGTTGCATTCTTGTCTCCTCTCGTTTAAGTTCAGGGATTTCTTCAGCTCTCCACCTTTTGCATTAGGACAGGCTTCCAGCCATGGTGAGGCTCGCTATCATCATTCTGTTATGATTCATGTCAAGATTAAAAAACTGGAGGGTCCTGATATATAAAAATGTTGTATATATCAGATACCATGTATGGGGAATTGTGTTAATTTTATTGTTAATGTGTTAATCATTCCTAGACAAATTGTTCCTAGACCAAGAGGTCAGATCTGGTCTAAATTTGTTTAACATGTAGACCAAATGTGTTAAAACTGTAATATAATCAGTGTTTTTCTCTTTTTCTCTCTTTGTCAGTCTGCTGTGGTGGATCTAAAGACGAAGGAGGAGAAAGATGCAGAGCTGGACAAAAGGATCGAAGCTCTGCGGAAGAAGAATGAGGCTTTGGTCAAGAGATATCAGGTGAATTTAACTGCTGCCACTCTGCCAATTTGTTTATTTGATGTACTGCTAATAATTCTTTATGTTGACTTTAAGTGTTATTCATTGTACATGGATTGAGCATTTGAGATGCTCAGATTCAAGGCTTTTGTCTTGGTCAGTTTTTATTAATTAATTCAGCTTGCTTGTCTTCTCTTGTGTCACCAGGAAATACAGGAAGATAAGAAAAAGGCTGAACAGGAGGGCATCGCTGTGACAACACCTCGGAAACCCCGCCCTCATGAGCCTGAGTCTGAACGGAGAAAGACGGAAAAGGAGAACTTCTCAGTGACCGTTGACTTGTCCAAATCAGCTGCGGTAAAGACAGATGTCAGAATATTTTCATAGAATAGCAATTTACCATAAAAGTATATTATATGGTATTATCATAATTGGTTCTGCAAAAAATGACTGTTTAATGCAACTCAGAGGTGGCATATATGCATCTACACTGCAATTGCAGTTGCATAAATAATGCTGTGAGATTTTGAATATTGAAATATGAATGACTGGAACTAAAACCGCCAGTAGGTGAAGGCAAGGAGTTGTTCAGCAACGTTATCTTAGAGTATACATATTGCACACCCCTAAAAAGAACTATGATCTATATCTTCACAGCCCTAAAGCCTGTAGTTCATCAGATATTTTTGGCTTTTTAAAAATAAATTTTAAATGGAAGCAGTATATGTAAGTATTCCGTATTAATAATTGTACTATGTTTTTTCATTCAAGTTTGATTCTGAATAACCTCAGACCGCTAATGATTTGCATCAGCTCCAATAGAGAACAAGAGCATGTAGAAGTTAATTGGCCCTCCCATTTGTCACAGCTCTGAGGATTTTAATTTCCCTCCTGAGGAAGGCTGAGACAAGCTGTAGAGTATTTTAATCAATACCTGTAGAGTTTCAGTGGATCACAGATGGTCTGCGCAGCTGTGATAGACCCTCCTATTGTGGTCTGTGAAGGTCATGCCATTCAGTAACTGCAAAGTGAGAATTTTATTCAAGTATACTTGTTGAACTTGACAGATGGATATGCAAATTGTTGCTCTGTATAGAATGTGATTTCCAGTTATTGGGCATGGTCTATATTTAATGCAGTGTTATTATTGTTAACTAAAATGATTAAATAGTTTTTTTGTTAATTAACATTAAGCTGGAATAAAATAAAATGATGAAAATGTTTACTTAAATTTAAAAGAAAAATAGAAATGTTGCTTTGGGAACAAATTTAAATAAAATAAGTTTAATTTGAAGTACTAAAATTATTGCTAAAACTGAAATAAAATAATTGAAGCTAAATATTAATAAAAAAAAACTAATATAAATGACAAGCACATAAAATGCATAATCCTTAAACTAAAATAAAACTGAAAATATAAAAGCGTATGGTAATTTAAAAGATTGAAATATAAATAATACTAAAACTATGCTGGTCTTATGAACTTGACTGAATAAAAATGTCATGATGAGCTTTTTTTACTCGTGTACTAAAAACCTCTAAATCTTCATACTGCCTTTCTAGGAGAAGCGTGTGGCGAATGACAGGAAACCAGCTAGTCATCGTGGTGACCAGGGCCCAGAAGAAGAAGAGTCTGGTGTGCCTCATGGTGAGAGTCCCCCCCACAGAACCGGATCGGGCCGGCTGAGCAGAGGTGGCCACCGCGGCGGAAGAAGAGAGCCTCGTTCAAACAAAGGTGAACCATGGTCGGAGAGGCAACCTCAGGATGGTGAAGGTGGAGAGGGACCAGCTCATACTGAACGCTCCTCCAGAGGAGGGCGGAGAGGAGGAAGAGGTGGAGGAGGAACGCAAGGAGGATCAGGCTCGGACAGGAAATCAAAGGTCACTATTGACGGTCATCAGTGAGCTTTTCTAATCATTTTGTTATTGAGATATTGTAGAACATTGTTGTGGTACATTCATTTATTTACAAAGTCATTTGTAGGCGAGTAGGACACAATAAAATATACAGAAATTAGGACATACAGTTTTACACACTAGCATCATAATCTACAAGCCATTTTAATCGGAGTTGATATCCAATTTCTCAGGAGTGGGAGGAAAAAAGAAGACAGAACATAGAGAAGATGAATGAAGAGATGGAAAAGATTGCTGAATATGAGAGAGGTCAAAAAGTATGTTTTGGTCAACCCAACTTTCTCTTTTTAATGTATCATTCTAGTGTCAATCTGGTACATGTGCACATTCACACTTAACATGTATCTTTTGCAGACTGATGGAGAGAAGAACCCCATCAGAAACTTCCTTGATGACCCACGGCGTAGTGGGCCGATACTAGAAACTGACCGCAAGGAGGGAAGCCGGCGTCACGTGCGCAACTGGGGTGGAGTTGACTTTGACAGTGTGAAGACTGGTGCCGAGGTTGAGAAAGAATGGACGGTACTAAGCACATTGATTTGTTTGTTTTCGTTTAAACTACAAGTACTTATGGACATAAATTGTTCTTCAAAAGTGATTGTAAAGACATTTATAAATGTTACAAAAAAAAATCTATTTCAAATAATTCCTGATATTTAATTTTTTTTCAAATAATCCTGAAAAAAAAAATGTCAAGTTAAACAGAATGTTTCAATGATTATTGTAAGAAATGTTGTGCATCAAATCAGCATATTAGAATGATTTCTGAAGGATCATTTGACACTGAAGAATGGAGTAATGGCTGCTGAAAATACAGCTTTTCCATCATGAAAATAAATAACATTTTAAATTATATTAAAATAGGATATTTTAAATAGTAATATTTCACAATTTGGCTGATAAAACCTTACCAACCCCATGGTTGTGTAATGGTATAGACCAGAATATTATTTATACTTTCAGACTTACTTTCTCTCTTTTTAATCCCATAACAGAATCGTAGGCCAAGCGGTAAAGGCTCAGTGGATATGACTCTGTCCATGACTGGCCGAGAAAGAGCCGAGTATCTCCGCTGGAAAAAGGAGCGAGAGCAGATTGACGAAGAACGACTGGCTCGTCACCGTAACGCCACTGGCCAGTGGAGACGAGAGTGGGATGTCCAGAAAACAGATACAATGTGAGTAAAAAAAATAAATGTTCACTCTTGGGAACTTAATATGCCTAGAGCTTATGGGTAGTGCTGAGCTGTATACCGG
The DNA here is from genome assembly GCA_018155175.1 of Sinocyclocheilus anophthalmus. NCBI lineage: Eukaryota > Metazoa > Chordata > Actinopteri > Cypriniformes > Cyprinidae > Sinocyclocheilus > Sinocyclocheilus anophthalmus. The sequence goes on from JADLZN010007108.1 coordinate 19,913, forward strand.
TTCATACCGAATACCGGTGTTTATTTTTGTTATGATATGAATTTTAAAAATTCATGTCGTTGATGTCGCATGTCGTTAAAACAACATTCGGAACGCCACACTGTTTGAAAGGGGTCCCTTTTCACTGTCGCACTGTGGTGAGGGAACAACTGTATGTGTTACTAAGCGTGAAAGTTCCGAAACTGAAGCTGTAGAACTAATAGAACGTGATGACACAGAAGAACTCATCCACAATATCCACATTGAACGCCACAAATATCCACTGCCCCCTGCTATCAGCTCCCGTGTCTCACACACACAAGTGTGACTTTAGCACTAGCTTTAACAACTTTCAGACCCTTTCAGCGGCATTTTTCCATAGAATATTCATACTGTCAAATCTAGAGACTTTTTTGGATAAACCTTCGCTATGGTTCAGTTGGAAGATTTCGCCAGTGCTGTCCCGCGAACGCAAGGTCTGACTTTCCCGGAGAAGTATCACCTCTCTCGGCGTCTGTTCTGTGCAGTGAGCAGCAAAGAAGCAGTGCATTCAGTTGGCCGCACCGCAGCCGACTCGTCAATAAATGAGTACAAAACAACGTTTCCAAGCACCTGTCGCTTACTGATTGTTTGGACTTATAAATATGAGCGTGAAGTTCGTTGTTCATATCACATGCAATTTTGTGTTTTGTTTTTTTTTTGTTTTGTTACTCAGACGCAGGCAGTGCGCTGCATGAGACAAAAAAGTAATATAGCTGTGACGAGTGGGGGATGGGCCGAGAGCCATGGGAACAGAGCGAGAGGCGTTCCCATGCCTCTCGGCCCCGCCCCCACTCGTCACAATAGCCAAAACAACTTCATAGCCACTCTTTAGTGTAGTGCGTGCGGTATCACGAGTGATCCTGCTGGCTAAACATGTATTAAAGGGGTGTGTGTGGTCATATTAGTGTCGGTATTTTTGTGACAATATCACTCACTCAAGACCGTATTAAAATAGGGCTTCTAAGTCAATATAATGCTGTATTTCCTCTCTCAATCAGTAGAAAATTTGGTTAACACCCGGCCATGCATGGAAAAAAAAAAATACCGTCATGTACCGTGAAACCGGTATAATTTTGAAAAATACCCCTGATAGAAATTTTTGGTCATACCGCCCAGTACTATTTTACAGTCATATTTTACTCACCCTCATTTGGTCCAAAACCCATATGACTTACTTTCTTCTGTAGAACAGAAAAGTAGACATAAATACTACACATTCACTATATGGCAAAGAGAGGCCAGTACTTTGTTTAACATTTTTCCTTTTGTGTTGAGCAGAAGAATGTCATGAATGGCATCAGTGATTTTGTGAGATTATGCCTATAATATTAGCTCTAACAATTTTATTTCTGTGTTAAAAAGAGAGACCGATAAATACTCAGTGTATAGGAGTAATTCATGCTGACATGGTGAGAATGAGACGACCAGTGACCCTGTGGCGTTTTCACAGGTTCAAGGAGGACTCAGCTGTGGCTGGAGAGGGCACACAAGAACAAAGCAACAGGAGAGGTAAATCACACACAAATACTTCCACACCCATCACAGTGACCACCTAACACCTGTTCTACACAAACCATGAATGTCACCCCATATTTTTAGAGTGCCTATTACTTCATACAGCCAGCCAATAGACTAATACTCCAGCAAAAGCATAGAGTAGTTACAGGTGCACGTTTATACACATTTATTACATTTTATATTACATTTATTACACTTTGTGAAACTGTCTTTGTGGCTCTTTGGTGATGTTTTGTGCTGTGGTTTCTCAGCAGCTAGGGTGCGCAATGCCCAAGTACAGCAAGGCAGTGGACCTTCAGGTCAGCTTAAGGCATGGGACTGTGTGGGTGGGGGGTAGGGTGGGTGTGGCGAGTGTCTCTTTACCCTCCTTCACAGTTCACATTGACCCTAGTCTGAGTGCAAGCCAACAGCCGTTCCTGCGCTGATAGTTTCTAATAATAAGTTACAGTGGGAGTGTGTGTATCTGATTGGATTATCTATTATCTAAAATGCAGTTTGCTGGATAGCTGAGACAACATTTCCTCATCATTGCTTTCTGCCAGTTGCCCATCCATTATTTCAAACTTGCTTCCCAGTCATTTTGCTGACCAGAAAACATGCACCCGGCAACTCCTTGCATTCTTGACTTGAGTGATCTTTTACTCCTTAAAAACTCACAGTAAATGCAACACTAGCAACAGAAAAAATGTTCCTGTGGCCTGCTATATGAAGCTAGCTGAACAGGTTTTGAGTTAACAATACCAAACAAATCCAGTCTGGTTTAGATCAGGTTCAGTGGGCTCACAACGCTCGATATAAACATTCTTTGTCAACTCAAAGTTTGATACAGAGTTTGTGATTAACTCTGGAATGTGTGCACCTGAAAGTGTGACGCGTGCAGCAAGCAGCCAGTCACCCGGAGCTTGGAGAGCATCGGGTGATTATCTGCGAGAGTCTGCGCAATTCACATACAGGGGGAGTGGCTTTATTGCATTGGACATGTCACTTTGCTCAAAGTGTTGTAGTTTGGTTTTGCAATCGCTAACCCAGAATAAAACCTGCTCCGAAGCAAGGTAGTCATGTAGCGCAAGTTACCATGGCAACTAAACCCGCTAAAAACTAACCCACCTTCTTGAGCCCGAAAACTCGCAAACTTACCTGGGTAAAAACAACAGGCCTTTTTTTTTGGCTAATTAGTGGTAAATAAGTCTGTAAACAGTTCTATCTTAAGATCTTTATATATATATATATATATGAATATAAATATATATATACAGGTGCATCTCAATAAATTAGAAATGTCGTGGAAAAGTTAATTTCAGTAATCCAACTCAAATTGTGAAACTCATGTATAAAATAAATTCAATGCACACAGACTGAAAAGTAGTTTAAGTCTTTGGTTCTTTCAATTGTGATGATTTTGGCTCACATTTAACAAAAAAACCCACCAATTCAACAAATTAGAATACTTCATAAGACCAACAAAAAACATTTTTAGTGAATTGTTGGGCTTCTGGAAAGTATGTTTTTACTGTACATGTACTCAATACTTGGTTAGGGGCTCCTTTTGCTTTAATTACTACCTCAATTCGGCGTGGCATGGAGGTGTTCAGTTTGTGGCACTGCTGAGGTGGTATGGAAGCCACGGTTTCTTTGACAGGTGTGTGTGTGTAAGCTCATCTGCATTTTGGTTCTTGTTCTTCTTTTACTCTACACTATAGGAATCTATGGGGCTCAGTTTCTGGTGAGTTTGCTGGCCAGTCATGCACACCAACACCATGGTCATTTAACTAATTTTTGTTTCTTTTGGCAGTGTGGGCAGGTGCCAAATCTGCTGGAAAATGAAATCAGCATCTCAATAAACCTTGTCAGCAGAAGGAAGCATGAAGTGCTCCAATGTTTCTTGGTAAACTGGTGCATTATATATATATTAACACAAACCTGATTCCAAAAAAAAGTTGGGACACTGTACAAATGGTGAATAAAAACAGAATGCAATGATGGGGAAGTTTCAAATTTCATTATTTTATTCAGAATACAACATAGATGATATATCAAATGTTTAAACTGAGGAAATGTACCATTTTAAGGAAAAAATAAGGTCATTTGAATTTGATGGCCACAACACTTCTCAGAAAAGTTGGGACAGGGCCATGTTTACCACTTTGTGGCATCCCCTCTTCTTTTTATAATAGTCTGCAAACGTCTGGGGACTGAGGTGACAAGTTGCTCAAGTTTAGGTATAGGAATGTTGTCCCATTCTTGTCTTATACAGGCTTCTAGTTGCTCAACTGTGTTAGGTCTTTTTTGTTGCATCTTCCTCTTTATGATGCGCCAAGTGTTTTCTATGGGTGAAAGATCTGGAATGCAGGCTGGCCATTTCAGTACCCGGAACCTCCTTCTACGCAGCCATGATGTTGTAATTGATGCAGTATGTGGTCTGGCATGGTAATGTTGGAAAATGCAAAGTCTTCCCTGAAAGAGAAGACGTCTGGATGGAAGCATATGTTGCTCTAGAACTTGGATATACCTTTCAGCAATGATGGTGCCTTTCCAGATGTGTAAGATGCCCATGCCACACGCACTCATGCAAAACCCATACCATCAGAGATGCAGGCTTCAGAACTGAGCGCTGATAACAACTTGGGATGTCCTTGTACTCTTTAGTCCGGATGAAATGGTGTCCCAGTTTTCCAAAAAGAACATCAAATTTTGATTCGTCTGACCACAGAAAAGTTTTCCACAGTCCATTTTAAATGACCCTTGGCCCAGAGAAAACACCTGCGCCTCTGGATCATGTTTAGATATGGCTTCATTTTTGACCTATAGAGTTCTAGCCGGCAACGGCGAATGGCACGGTGGATTGTGTTCACCGACAATGTTTTCTGGAAGTATTCCTGAGCCCCATGTTGTGATTTCCATTACAGTAAAATTCCTGTATGTGATACAGTGCCGTCTAAGGGCCCGAAGATCAAGGGCATCCAGTATGGTTTTCCGGCCTAGACCCTTACGCACAGAGATTGTTCCAGATTCTCTGAATTTTGGATGATATTATGCACTGTAGATGATGATAATTTCAAACTCTTTGCAATTTTTCTCTGATAAACTCCTTTCTGATATTGCTCCACTTTTTTTTTCGCCGCAGCATTGGGGGAATTGGTGGTCCTTTGCCCATCTTGACTTCTGAGAGACACGGCCACTCTGAGAGGCTCTTTTTATACCCAATCATGTTGCCAATTGACCTAATAAGTTGCAAATTGGTCCTCCAGCTGTTCCTTATATGTACATTTACCTTTTCCGGCCTCTTATTGCTACCTGTCCCAACTTTTTTGGAATGTGTAGCTCTCATGAAATCCAAAATGAGCCAATATTTGGCATGAAATTTCAAAATGTCTCACTTTCAACATTTGATATGTTATCTATATTCTATTGTGAATAAAATATAAGTTTATGAGATTTGTAAATTATTCCATTCCTTTTTTACTCACAATTTGTACAGTGTCCCAACTTTTTTGGAATTGGGTTTGTATATATATATGGGTGGGTGTATAGTTTCGTTACAGAATTGGTCTTACGTTTTCAATATTTGCAGTAAAAATGAGGCCCTGCATCCTCTGGGATGTTTTAAATGAGGACATCAGCACAGCACCTAAAATAAAATGTTATATTAATTATTTTTTAACTTTGGTGCTTTCTTTTGGGTACTTCTCAGTTCAATCCAGCAAAACTAAATGTCCTAATCAAAGATGTGTTCTGTTATGTTCAGGATTGTAGCATACTACCAATTGGCTTATACTCAAACAACATTCCGCTGCTAAGGCACAATCCTCTATCTAACATCACTCTTTCCCTAACGTAATTTTTACATTACATTTTTCTCCTGAATATTGATATTCAAAAGCTGTCGCTCATAACAAACCAAAGTACATCTTTTGCATTGAAGAAATTCTTGCTGCTTTTAATACATGCTCACTTGCTGATGTCTTGACTTTGAGTGCCTTACAAACCCAGTGTCTACCTCACAACATTCAAGTCAAATCTCATCACAGTGCTGTCAAATCAAGGGCACATTTGCATGTTTTTCTCATCCATTCCCCTCCTCTCATCCTGAAAAGTGATGCATAGAGGGGCAATCCATCAGAATGACAGGGTGCCATCTATTACTGTGAGCCCAGGGTCATCTCTCTCCACCACAGATTTCAGATGCAAAATTGTTTTCCAAGGTCTAGCTCAACCCCACGTCACCCTTCAAGGATAAATATTGCTGTAATCTCTCTTATGCAGATGATAGCAAGAGGCCGCCCAAGGCACCAACCTTTGGGGACTTCATGGGACAGGGCAAGCCCAGACAAGGAGGCCGTGGACGAGGGAAGGGTCACGGTCAAAGCAAAAGCTACAGGTATGCAATAGTCCTTTGCATTGTGGAGAATGATCCATCTTTCAGGACCACACCAGCATTGAGCAGAGGAGTCCAGTCCTGCTCCTGAAGGGCCACTATCCTAATTAAACGCATCTGAACCAGCTAATCTTAATCTTCATGGATTACAAGAAATTTCAAGTGTGTTTGGGCCAGTTGGAGCCAAACTCTGCAAAACGTTGGCCCTCCAGGAGCAGGATTAGACATCAGTGTTCTAGCGATTTTATGATATGACTTAACTAGACCGGTTTTCTTTCCTGTGTTGATGTCTTAATAAAACAGGTGGAATTAGACATATCAGCCCTGCCCTATAAAGTCCACGCTTGGAAACTTAATTGTCTCGTGCAGGACACCAAGTGACCCTTATATGTACCATTTTTGATTGCCCCATTAAAGAGTTTGTCCCTTTTTCTAGGAGCCACTAGGCTTTAGTTATGTTCTCTAAATGTTGGCCCAGTTTCCACCTAGTAGTAAGATGCCATTTCTGTAATCTGATCACAAGTAGTCAGACAAGACACATTACAGTTTCCACCTGGTATTAACATTTGTTTCAAATGCATCTGAAGGAGATCAACCTATGTTACTTGGGTTAGCAGGAAAAGAAGCTAATGCAAAGTATGAAGGACTACATATGTGTGTTTGGTACAAAGCAGCAACATTTAAATCGCTTGTTTTGGTGTGTTCTCACATTGTGAGAAGGATCACCATTTCCACTACAACATCACATGTTTTTAGCTACCTCCATATGTGGTTTCCAGGATCCAATTTAAAAAAAAAAAGGTTTTAGATCCAATTTCTACCTGTATTTAGCGTCACCACTTGTGATCAGATCACAAAAACACATCTTAATACCAGGTGGAAACAGGGTTTATGATTTGATGCCTGTTATTGCTGTTTGGCATTATAGGTAGAGAAATGTTCATTCTAGGGAGCATTTCATGAATTAATATTCATTGACCAACATCCATCCTTCCTAAAGCATGCATGATAATCGGTGGGAAGGGGAAAATGAAGAGGAGAAAGGAAGAAAGGAGGAGCAAGAGAAGGAGAAGGATGAAGAGAAGGTCAAAGAGAAGGAAAACAAGAGCAAGGATGACACCCTCAAGGCTCCATTGTCAGACAAGGTAAGAGGCCTGAAAACACTGAGTATCATGGTACTAAGAGTTCTTTTGAAGAGCCATATGAGTGAAGGTTGCTTTTAATTAGTCTGGGTTTCAATTGTTCCTGACCTTCTCCTGCTGTGCAGAAGTCTGATGAAGGAGGCCTCGCTGAAGAAGATGATGATGAGTGGGAGGATGCCAGCGATGGTGAACAGGAAGATGTGGAAGAGGATGAAAAAGCAGATCACGAGGAAGACTCAAAAGATGCTAAACCAACAGAAAAGACCCCTACCGCTTCTGCAACCTCTACTCCCAGCCCAAAAGAGCAACGTACCCCAAGACCCAAAGTCCACATCCCTTCCCCACAGGAGACACTCAGTACACCAGAGGGACCCAAACCGCACAGCCCTTTCTCCCCACTGGACGGTCACCAGCCTGTGTCAGACTGGGGTGAAGAAATGGAGATGCTTTCTCCTAAGAGCAGTCTGGGCGAGAGCCCTCTGAGGCCCAGCAGCACTGAAAGCAGTCCAGCTCAACCTGAAAGCAGTCCAGCTGAACATAACACGGATACCACCCCCAGCCAGCCAGAAGAACCAGAAAGAAAAGAAAGTGCATCTACAGGTGGAATAATTATGGTCTTTATTTAGTACATCACAGTTTCTCTTTTTTGCAGTGTTTGCTAAGATCTGGGGTATGCTTCGTTTTTCCATCTGCCGTTATGTCTCACACACGGTCAAGTGTTCTAGCTTTTTAACCTAGACTCCACTGGCAGTAACTTGTTCAGACGGATGATGTATATGCACTACGACTGTAATAGTCCTCCTGACCTGGAGAGGACAGCGCTGAGTTGTTTTCCTTATACTGTTTCAAAGTGGAGTTGTACAAACGCGGGTACTTTTTGACCTTCTCGCATATGTTACTGTTGTCAATACCCTCATCTTCCATTGTTTTTATTTCCGTTTTCTGATACTTTCTTCTATTGGTTTTTGCAAGCAACAACCCATCTGTTAGCGTTGCCCTCTAGTGGAGCCAGTTCCATGCATGTGCACCTACTGATGACAAAATTATAATTAAGTAATGCATAAGACATTGTGGCAAACAAAAAATTAAGCATACTTTAAAGTTTTAGTGACTGCATAGTAACACACTATATATATATACACACATAGCAAATCTAAAAACTATAACTATTTAAAAAAAATTAATTGAAATGAAGCAGAAATTAAATAAAATATAAATATTAGATGAAAAACTTGAAAACTTTTTTCACTGTTTGTCAGAGTGACTTTGTTATCTTAGTAGTGAAACCTAAGTGTCTTTTCACATTCAGTGGTGGAGTCAGCTTCCTGTGAAACACAAAAGGAGCCGGTACCAGCTGAATCTGCTGACACAACCACCTCGAGCAGCCATGATACAGGAGATCCTGTAGTGCCACCCACCACAGACAGCATCAACCAGAGCAGTAAGTCAAAACAATTCATTAACTTTTTATGATTTCCTCCAAATGAATCATTAATTGTACTCCTATATATCCTGTTTATTCTCTGATTCAGAGGGCAGTGACGCCCCCACTATAGAGCTGGATCAGAGTCAGCCTGAAACTAAGGTTGGGGAGGAAACAGCAGTGGATTCTTCAGATCAACCCTCCTCAGGTGCTGTTCTTATTACCAGCTTTGAGACGGTGGAATTTCGAAAGAAATCCCTTACTTCAGCTGGCTTCTAACTAACCGACGTCCTCCCCTTTTCTTCGCACACTTCAGTCTTTCTGGTCTCTCTGTCTCTCCCTCCCTGTTCACTACACTCATGTCTCCTTTACGTTCCCGTGTCCATCTGTCTCATGGCATGAGATGGCATCTGCTGTTGAGCTTGTTTCTATCGTCTTTGACAAATGAGAATGCAGCTCCTCAGGTCCTCCCCCTGCTCTGGGACTGACTGCTTCTGTCTGCAGCTTCACACTTGCTGTCATTCTCCACTGTGAACCTTGTACACCTCCTCCAGCATGACTAAAATCCCGCGTTTATTGTGCTCCCGGATCCCCTCTTTGTCATTCATGCACCTCTTTGATTTCACACCTTTCCCTGGATGACATGTTTGGATTTGGGTTATGGCTTTTTCCCCTTTCATGCATGTAGCAAACTGCTTGAGCAAATAAGTGTTGTTTTGATTTTTATTCAATTTTTGCAAAAGCATATATATGTGAGAGTGTGTGGACCGCAAACAGGAATGATCTATAACATCATCCCAACAGAATCCCATTTGATCGCCGTTTAGGATCATTATCATTGAGGGGAAAGCAGCTTGCAGAGATGAATTACACCGGGTAAACCTAATGTGGTTCCAGAGACTGTATAGCATCTTATTAAATTTCATGTCATTTTAATGTTTATCATGTATGAATGTTTATCAAGCCACACAGAATGAATGTATCAAGTTCACCAGAGTGCAAATGAGGGTACTTTTAAATCCATTGTTTATTCATTATTTTTGACTTAAAAATAAGTCCTCTGAGATGATCAGGGTTCCTGCGGTTTTAGAAAACCTGGAAATATCAGGACATTTTTTAGAATGATGCTTAACTGGTCTAGAAAATGAATAAAATCTTTAAAATCATGTAAATTTGTGAATAATCTTCTAGTTATGCTGTTTAAAATTATTTCATAAGCTAGACTTTTTACTGGAGTCTTTTTGCTCATTTTAAATAAAAGATTTGATATGTGACTGGTTTGGATGGGTGTATGGTGGCCCAGAAGGCATTCAAACCGCATTCAAATCTTATTTTATGTGTTACTTGCTATCGACATAGACTTAAAATATGCCACAGTAATCTCATTAAATGGATTTTTAGATCTTATCCAGGAATAGTGAAAAAGGAATATGATGGAAATTCATTGTTAAAAAGAACCCAGGATACACTCATTTGCCGAGCACAGAGGAAAAACAAAACCAGCCCAAAATGATGAAAGAAAAATTAAATGTGGTGGCATTTATCCTCATCAGTTTGTTTTTTCTAAAGTCTGAAATTTTAATCATCTCTCCTTTTTATTGCCCCCCCTTTTAAGTTGCTGGTCACATTCACGTTCACCACAAGTTCACAGGCAAATCCAATATTTCAGTGGAATCCACGCAATTAGATTTAGTGTGGAACGCGAGTATTTGGCCGCACAGATGTTCCAATGGGTTTTTAAGTTGGTCATGCAAATTGCCATGTGATCAAGCCAAGCGAAATGGTTTGATTAAGAAAATGGGTTTCGTGTGAGTGTTGCTTCCTACATCTATACACTTTGACAATAGACATGGACCTTTAGTTTCTGTGAAATTTTCGACGAAATATCACTAAGGTGACTGCACCTTAGTTTGTACAAATACTCTGTGTCTGTAGGATTTTTTACTTATACAAGTGATGAATTTGTAGTTTATACTGTTGAGATTTGGCACAGTGCTGGAATGGCGAATAAATGTTGTGCTGCTCGTTACTTCTGATTGTCTCCCTTTCCCTTTTGAATTGAGGAACCACTCCTAAGTGTTTTGTGTTTCATGAATGTTTGATGACACATCCACTCCATTGCCAGGCTCAACCCTGTCACTCAATCATTTGGGATCTCATGTACTTCCCACCCTGCTCTGATTATTGCATAATCATTACCAGTTTATTATGCAATTAACTCATCATTAGCAACTAATGAGTGGATGTGATTTCTTGCCAATTCCTTCATTCAGATTTCCATTGTCACATTGTTTTTTTTTTTTGGTTGGCACCCTGGAAATCAACACAAACTAATGGCTCAATAACAAGATTCTTGTATTTCCTTTAATTTGATCACTCTTCTACGTTTAGCCTGTTTAACAGGAGGAAACATCCAGGAAAATTGTATTGCTAAAAATGCTTTTATGAGCAAACTGCAGTCGGCTTTCAGATCAGAGCGGTAATGAAACCCTTAGAAAATCCAATGTACTTTTTTGTCTTGAAACAGTACATACTTTTTTGCTTTTTTGTCAAACAAACCATCTGAAATGGTGGTTTAGAATCTGCTTCTACTTATATCACTCATACTGGGTGTTTTCATGTTAATGTTTTCATCCTGACTGCTTTATATATATCAACAGGCTGAGGACTAAATGCAGTAGGTGAACTCGTTGCTTCACAAACTGGAATAGGAGGTAAGAAGAGGAAAGAGAAGACATCAGGGGCCTGTACCATGAAGCCAGATTAGCTGGCTAGCCAGGTAAGTTTCAGTTTAGTTTGCACAAATCCTGAGTTTTAGGTACCATGAAAGTGGCTTGAATTTTAGCAGTGTTCATCGCCATAGTAACTTACACTCTACAGCTAACCTGCTCCAGGGCAGGTTATGATCTGGTTTAGAGATCTCAAAGCGAAATTTGACCAATCAGCTTCAAGCAAAGTGACTCATGTCTGACATGATAAAGCCACTCCCCCAGTTTCTCTTACTCCAAATTAAAGGACGATACATAGTAAAACATTTTTAAAGATAAAATTGTCTGAATTTAGCGATAATTTTTTAAAATAATTTTATGATTTATATAATTATTATACCTTTAATCCATTACACAAGCTAGCTTAGTTTGATAGTAATTAAGCTTTTATTTTAAATTAATATAAACAGATAATATGCAATATAAATACGTTTTAGAATCAATAGCTTTAAACATGATTACATATGAACTTGGATTTAAGTTTTTTTTTTTATATATATACCTATAAATATGATCAACTCTATGAACTAACTTTACAACTTTTACTTGCACTTATATGGCAAGATGTTTTCTTTAAGCTGTCCTCTTTCATGGATAGATCGTTTCATCTTGTAAATGTTTAAATTCGTCATATTGTTCAATATTTTAATCTTTAGTAGTGAGTCGCACTGACTTTCTCTCAAGAAGTGCATCACAGTTTCAAGGCATCTGATTGGCTGTTCATTACTGATGTCACTCTTTCATGTGCACGTGCTCTAACTCCGGATCAAGCCTGAGTTGACAGAGAAAGTTGATGATGAGCTTCATGGTACCAACAAAGCCGGATTGGACTGGTTTGGTTTTGTCAACTCAAAACTAATCCTGTAACCCCGCGTTTGTTCAGCCACCATCATGGTACAGGCTCCAGGTGTAATGGATGACTGTTGACTGTAAATTAAAGAGGTCGAGGGGGCATCTTTGCATCCCTGTCAGCGCTTCATCCAAACAACGTTCTGTATTGTTTAATTGTTCCTCATTGCTTGGGACTATGCTGTTGTCGAGCTAAGCTGCTGCTCTTTTCTCACATTTACCCTGGGATCAATCTGTAAAGCATGTTATTCTCAAACCATAAGAATGTTTTTTGATGATGGAGCGGTGTTGTTTAACCACCCTAGACCACAAGGACACAAATTTTTGGCACAACAGCACTCTGATATATGATATCTGAGCTCAAATGTATCTTTGAAGGTCGATAAGGAAAATATTAAGATGTATTTATTGCTAAGAGTGGCATGCTTCACTTTTTGCAATCCCTTTGTAAACTAGGGCTTTTTTTTTGTTTTTTTCTCTCAGAGCTACTTTTGAAATGAAGATGAGCTGTGGATTTTAAGTTTTCTATAAACTATTGGTACATGTGCTCACTGACCAAAGATAAAATCATGGTGAATTGTAAAGAGTTTGAATGAAGAAAACTAAACAATTGGGACAGCAGAGATTGTGTACCTAATTGCTATCAAATCTGATATTGGTTTATTGACCTTTTTTTTATGTTTCTTTAGTAATCCTATGCATTTATCGCAGGTGTATTTGTGTGTTCCTGAATTTGAATGAACCGAGCAGGAGCTTGAAAACTTGCAATATATACATGTGTGTACGTATGTGTCTTTTAGACTGACAGACATTCCAATGCTTTGTGTGAGTGCTTGTTTCTCTTTACATGTGCATTGTATAACGGAGCAGAAATAATCATGACATTTGTGATTGTAACATACCTGCTGCATCTCCCTGCAGATGAAATGTCTTCCTGTTTGGGTAGAAAATGTATATATAATTGGTTTTGCCTCTTGTAGGAGGTTTGGTTTGGCTTTTCAGAAGTGCACGTAGCATGATACTGAGGTGTTTGTAGGATTTTCCTCAAATGTTCTTCTAAGACATGCAATTTTTTTTCTTTTTTTTTAAAACTTACTGGAGAAATTTCTTGGTTGCTTTTATCACTGTATTATCATGTGTGAACCGTAAGCAGTGCAACTGTTTCTGTACTTTGTAAGCTGTCATATCAAATAAATGACATATTTGCCTTATGTATTGATTCATATTTGGCTCGATGTTGTTTTTTGGAAGACCAGGGTAACCAAACTGTTTTTTTTTTTTTTTCACAAATCAATTTTTAATGTTACTGGTATATCGGATTTTGGACTTTTTTAGAAAAAAATCTAAATGTGTTAGCACTAAAAATTCATAATGTAAAAGATGATACATGCTTTTTACTTGTATAATAAACTAAATCTCAGGTACCATATCACACAATAGAATGTCTGGAAAAGGTATTATTTCAGTAATTCAACTCAAATGTGAAACTCGTGTATTAAATAAATTCAATGCACACAGACTGAAGTAGTTAGTCTTTGGTTCTTTTAATTGTGATAATTATGGCTCACATTTAACAAAAACCCAATCAATTCACTATCTCAACAAATTAGAAAACTTCATAAGACCAATAAAAAAAAATTTTTTTTAGTGAATTGTTGGCCTTCTGGTAAGTATGTTAATTTACTGTACATGTAGTTAATACTTGGTAGGGGCTCCTTTTGCTGCCTCAATTCGGCGTGGCATGGAGGTGATCAGTTTGTGGCACTGCTGAGGTGGTATGGAAGCCCAGGTTGCTTTGACAGTGGCCTTCAGCTCATCTACACTTTTTGGTCTCTTGTTTCTCATTTTCATATCATCAGGGTTACTCATAGATTCTCTATGGGGTTCAGGCCTGGCGAGTTTGCTGGCCAGTCAAGCACACCAAAACCATGGTCATTTAACCAACTTTTGGTTTTGGTAGTGTGGGCAGGTGCCAAATCCTGCTGGAAAATGAAGTCAGCAAGAAGGAAGCATGAAGTGCTCCAAAAGTTCTTGGTAAATGGGTGCAGTGGTGTTGGTTTTCAAAAAAAAAACCAATGCGCCACACCAAGATGACATTGACCCCAAATCATCACAGACGTGGAGGAAAACTTAACACTGGACTTCAGCAACCCTGGGCTATGAGCTTCTCCAAACCTTCTCAGTACTATAGGACCTTGGTTTCCAAAGAAAATACAAAAACTTGCTCCATCTGAAAAAAGAGGACTTGGGGACCATGGAACAGTACAGTTTTTTCGCCGTAGCCAGGTTTAAGATCCTTGACGTGTCGGTTGTTAAGGAGGGTCAAACAAGAGGAATACGACGATTGTAGCCAAATTCCTTGACACGTCTGTCTGTGTGTGGTGGCTCTTGATGCCTTGACCTCAGCCTCAGTCCATTCCTTGTGAAGTTCACTCAAATTCTTGAATCGAATTTGTTTGACAATCCTCATAAGGCTGCGGTTCTCTCGGTTGGTTGTGCATCTTTTTCTTTTACACTTTTTCCTTCCACTCAACTTTTGTTAACATGCTTGGATACAGCACACTGAACAGCCAGCTTCTTTGGCAATGAAAGTTTATGGCTTACCCTCCTTGTGAAGGGTGTCAATGATTGTCTTTGACAACTGTCAGATCAGCAGTCTTCCCCATGATTGTGAATCTTAGTGAATCAAACTGAGAGACCATTTTTATGGCTCAGGAAACCTTTGCAGGTGTTTGAGTTGATTAGCTGATTGGCAATTTCACCATATTCTAATTTGTGGAGATAGTGAATTGGTGGATTTTTGTTAAACGTGAGCCAAAATCATCAAAATTAAAAAAACCAAAGACTTGAACTACTTCAGTCAGTGTGCACTGAATTTATTTAATACACGAGTTTCACAATTTGAGTTGAATTACTGAAATGAATTTTTCCACGACATTCTAATTTATTGAGATGCACCTGTATATTATAAATTCTTGGTATAAGATAACTGATTACTTAATTCTTAACATTTACAGTATATTTGCGTTGTATTTTAAAATATTACAATAAAGTGATTTACAGTTAAGCAAGTATTACTGTAGCACTCTTTCACATTATTTTCCTATTAAAATTACTAACCATTTTCCAGAGTACATTACTGAAAACATAAAGATCAACTCAAAAGGCAATTAAATTCACTAATATATTTTAGTAGTCAATATAAAATAAAATGTCATATCTAATATAACAAAGCTAGTACTGCCTTTGACTCATTTCTGCACAAAACTAGTATTTCCAAGTCTTATAGCCTAATAATATGCATGATAATATGAATTTCCTAATGACATTTTATCTGAATAATTAATAAAATAAGATATTTCCAATCCTAATTTCTGCAAAGTCTTTGCATAATATAGAAGATTTTGTTCCACAAGAGATGAAGCCCACCAATGGTGGAAGACTCCGCCCAGTGTTCAATTAAGTGTGCATCTCTGAGGCATGAGAATCACTCTGATGGTGCAGGAGCACTCTAGCAGCCCTCAGCGAAGTGCAAGAATCCAGTCACCTGAATCAGGGCATTCGCAGCAGACCTCAAAGCCTCCGAGAAACACACTGACCGCTGGAAATATCAGGAATATCCGTAATCTCAGAATGAGAGGAGACAAACCCATCAGCACCGGCAGGACAAACGGAGGAGCGGAGCGAAGACCGAGTTACCTCGGAGACCAGAGGGTGAAACACGCGAACAGAGCCACGAAGATTTGGGTGAAAGTGGCGATGGGCATCGCTTACTTTCTCAGTGTTTCAATCGCTGCTTTCTTCTTAGCCATCTACTACGTGCTCTTCTGGACCCCAGACAGTCACAACAACGCCACGAAGACAAACGGCTCGTGCCTTCGCGGATAGTTCACACGGACAGAGACTGCTTCTGGATTCAATCACGTGTAACTGAAAGAAGCTGTTACAGCTGTTTCTAATGCACTATGCAAGATGTCCCCAACACAGCACATTTATCAGTGCGAATGTCCTTCTGCTCTGACTTTGCTTATTTAAAATGGGCGACTGATCCTTTTATTTAATAAGTATTATATTGTGATTTATTTTCCTATTGCACCTTATGTTAAATGGCAATAATAATACGGGATTTGTTATTGTTTTATAGTAGCCTATTTGAATA
This sequence comes from Sinocyclocheilus anophthalmus, assembly GCA_018155175.1. Taxonomy (NCBI): domain Eukaryota; kingdom Metazoa; phylum Chordata; class Actinopteri; order Cypriniformes; family Cyprinidae; genus Sinocyclocheilus; species Sinocyclocheilus anophthalmus. Next base: position 36,168 of record JADLZN010007108.1, read on the forward strand.
ACAATGGGGTTTTGTTGTATTAGTTCACTTTGCAATAATCTGCATATTGACGTTTGGCTTATGTAGCAAATTTTGAATAATTTCCATATTTAAATGTTAAAGTTATTTTCGACTGAAAAAGAACTTGAGTTAAAATGCTATAGTAATCATGTTAACTAAGTTACTTTACTGTATATGTTAAAAAGAAGCCTATAATTTTATATAAATAGCACAATTATACTGTAAAATAATGTAAAATCTATATTATACACGATACATTTACTCCTTTAAAGCAAAATATTGCAAGTAAAAACTAGGCACCTTATAACAAATGAAAAAATTGTACAAGGATGTTCCAAAAACCTCTGCATGACACATTTTTTACTTGAAATAGTTACATTTCACATTATTTTTTAGATTAGGGTCATCATTAGGGTGTTTTATGATACATTTTATGTTGTTCAGTTCATTTTAATTGCCTTGTTTTATTTCTGTATTTGTGGTGTTTTGCTTTTTTAGGATGGAATATAAATCTTTAGTTATGTGGGATATAAATGTATGTATTTATAACCTCCATGCGGGAATCTGGGCCCTTTTCCATTTTAAAATAACATCTAGAAACTGTTGTGGACCTCCATGGATCTTTCACTTCACAAGCTCCGGCTCCGGCTCTGGCTACAGTCTCAGTTTAGTTTTAGTTTAATTTATTTATTTGGAAAGGGACCATATACAATATTTAACGTAAATGTTTCCATTTAATGCACTGTACCAGATTTAGCCGGCTAACTTTCATCCACATTAAGAGATTGTTGCTTTGTGTGATCTTTGCTGACTGGACTTCAAAACCAAAGTCACCAGAATTACTATTATTTTACCCTCTTTGATTGTAAAAGTTGAATGAGGAAAAGGTTCTTTGAGGTCTGTTCTTGAGTGTGCATTACGTGATTGGTTCTCATAAAGTAACCTCTTTTGTCTTCCTGCAGTTGAATGTTATTTTATATTTACATCATCTCTGTGCAGTTAATCTGCCAGTTTTAATGGGAAATTACATAGGCTATATGGTTCACTCACCAGATAACTCATAACAAATTATTTATGACTAGAATTTTTTACAATGAGTGTTAGATATGTCTGTCTTAGCTTTCTGTAATGGACAGTTATCATTACGATTTGATTATGCTGTTTCTCCTAATTAGAGCAGATTGGATGTGATGATAAGAACATGCTGTATTTTACCATACAGTAAATCAGATATGGATTTATTATCTTCTTGATCGTGCCATTTCCTACTGTTAGTCTCTGTCAGTGTGTCTGTGTGCATTTGCTTGATGAGTGAATCTACTAGAGACACTGTGTCTTTTAACTTGCTCAATAATTAAACAGAACTGAAAGTTGTCAGGACATATGTGATCTCCCTCTGTTCATACTTGCAGCAGAGGTATTGGAAAGTTACAATGTTCTCCAGTGAGATACAGATAAATAAAGACTTGTAAAATGGGACAGATGTCTTGCACACCTTAACACAACAGCATTGAAGTTGCAGCAAACTAACACTGGCCACGTTTACATGCATGCTTTTCTGATTAATGTCAATCTTGTAGTCTGAAAATGGTGTCTGTGTATGTTCTGCAGTAAGTAGAATATTTCTGTAAATATGCAAGGGATATTCCCTGCTGTTATATGTTCTGGAAATATTATACTAGTTATTGCTATTTGTTGCTTTGCATATCAGTCATTTAATCAACTCTTTCATTCTTGTTCATGTAATGGGAACAGACAGGAACATGATGAACTGCAAAATGAAAACTAAAATAAAAATAAATTAAAAAACTAAACTAAACTAAATAAATATTTTTTAATGTGACTCCAAAAATGTTTGGCAGATATGGTACATATCTTATATCAATGCACATTTTGCCCCATGTGTTCATTTAGGAAGGATTGGCATTTAAGATCACCATGTCCTGAACCCAATTACCACACAGCTTTCAATATGCAAACACTAATTATGCATAATTGTTTGCAAAAGAAGGTATAAAAGGGCCACAGGTGAGTTTATTTGTTTGGGAACAAAAGACACAAACTAAAGAAGAAAATGCACATGTAAGCATATAACTGAAAAGGTGCAAGGGCAATGAGAGAAGATCACTGGTTTCTGATGTGATTTGTGTTGATAGTTGAACTTGGCTGCACAATGACAATAAGAAAAGTTGAGCAGACACTACAGCCAAACTGAAACAGCTTTCCTGTAGTGTCTAGACATAGGTTAATTCATTCACACCAAGAACAATAATTACACATCAGCGCAGATGGATTCTGAGAGACTGTTAATGTTTTTATTGTTCATCAGCTGGGGAAAAAAATAGTTTTGAGTGTAATTCCAACAATATCATTAATCTGTGTTGTTTATATAGGCTAGATGTGCTGTGGATTCTGTTATTCTTTTAAATTTAGAACGATGTTTATATCCGTATGGATAGTTGTTGTCCTGGGTGTGAATGGGCCATTACTGTACATGAAGTTGAATTACATTCAATTTTGGTAAAAAAAAATAGCCAGCACATTAGTAGGCCAACCTGTTCTATTTTTGCAGAAATGTGAATTAGCAAGCTCAAGGAGGAAGTGAGAAACTGCAATTAGCACCATGGTCGTAGTCCACATGTTATTTTGTAAGAGACACTCAGACTGTGTTGCAAGGAGCTGACAAAATAGTTTTTTAGCAATCTTTTGGCACTCTACATTTTCTGCATTCATGCCACCTTGGCCTATGTGGCAGATTTGTTGGCTGTTCTCATTTGTTTTTGGAATAATTAGTCGTCAAAAGCAGAGGAAGCAGAGTGGTCATGCTTTGTGCCCGTTTCCACAGCACACTGTCCTGTAGGGAGATTAGCTGGGAGTCTTGCCAGGGCTGGATAAGGAAGGTAATTCCCCTATGGCTTGCTGGTCAGGGCTACAATGTGATATAGATGACATTCTGAATGCTTCCTAATGTAGAGGAAATTCATTCCAATTATTTTTAAATCAGTGAAGTTCAAACAAGGCCATTACCTAGTGTAATTGTGTCTAGCGTAACATTCCCACCTCGCCAGCTTCTTCTGCAAAGATATTTTGAGTGTTGGCCTCCTGATGATGAATGGGTTCTTAAATTTCCAAAACTTTAATAAATGCTCCGAGAACACTGAGTAGTATTAAAAATGCTTTAGCTACACAGAGACCCAAAACTTTACCATACACTTATTTCTGCCATGATGCCCATTTCCACCACATAAGAAAAAAAACATGCTTTGGTAAATCATATTTAAAAGTTTAAAAGTCAAAGTTGTGACACACATCTCGAACAAGCCTAGTGTCATAATAATGACATCAAATATCAGTTATGCCAAATATTTAGATTTGTCCATTTTTACCTTTTTATGCTATAATTATGGTTTACCAAAGCATGATTTTTATCTATGTTGTGAAAATGGGATTTTCATACTCAGAAGTTATGTGAACAGTTGTGCCAATTTAATGTTTTTTTAAATCCACAAGAGGGCGATGTGATACCATACCGTTTCAATAAAGACAATAAAGTGTAGAAATTAACTTGATATATTTAACTTATATTTAATATTTATTCTGTTTCTGACTTTTTAATTACATATAACTAATTTACATCTAGAAGAACATAATGTAGTAATTTAATATATCCAACATGGGAAATCAATCTATGATATTTAAAACAAACCTATCGAAAATGCATTCATCAATCAACACAATATTAATTTAATTCACAATCAATATTTTCTCATAAAAATAAATTATTTGACTCAACTAACTGAATAATTGCGACTTGTTAAACAAGCCAAACCAAGACAAAAAAAAAAAAAAACTTGGCCCAAGTTTGGAATGACAAACTATAAAATATTAGCTTATAGGTCTACCTGAACAAACTTAACAAATAAATAAATACATAAAAAATAAACTAAAAATAAATTACTCAATATTTAAAATACATACATTCACAGGTCTGCTTTAAATAACATTAACAGAAATTCTAGTAAGATTGTTAGAATAAATGAATGAATGAATATTTCAATTTTGGGGATTTTTAATTAGGGTTGGTCTTCAGATATCAGTGCCTGCAGATCTGTCTCTGAGTCTCCTCTGAAAAAAAGCCTCAGCTCTGGGTAAGTGTGTCACCGCTGTGTCCCAAATACATTTGATGTGGTGTGTACATAGTTCTGATTACACTGTACAAATACATGAAAAGAATTCTTGTCTGATTTAGAAAAATATACATGGCTAGACAGGCTGAGATTGCACCTTTCCATTCTTTCAAGTCCAAGGAAGTTCTCACTGCCCTTCTCCAGAAAGCAATGGTTTTGCTTTGTCTATGAATCAATTTCGGCATCCTCAACGTCCTCACTGGGGACCAGCAGATTAATCTGAGATTCAAAGGCTGAGTGAGGAACCATCTTAGGTGTCATCCATCTCCAGAAGCTGCTATTGGTGCACAGCACTGAATCAAAGTGGCATGATGGTCCTTTCCCCATCCAGGCAGGGAGAAATCCAGCTTTTGATGCAAAAGCTGGGTTTTTATTGACCTGATAAGGGATTGCCAGCTTGGCGGATGACGGAAAGTCACTGTTGGGATATTTTTCGTGCCCTCTGAGCCATTTCTCTTCATCATGTTCCAGTGCATAAGGGTTGCAAATCACAAGTTCAGTCTGAAACAAATCACACACACTTTGTTTACCCAGCAAACGCCTGAGGACTCTGGGAAAAGCACCACAACCAATTTTAGGTCTGTTTTCTGGTTGCCAGCTTGATTATTTTTCCACTGAGTCTGATAGTGTGACCTTTCCATGTTTGTCTTTTATCTTCTGTCTTTTGAACTCTTTCAACAGGAACTGAACCACATCACAGTGGTGCTCCTGAGTGGCATAGTCAAACGGACGTTTGCCCTCATTGTCAGGGGTGTCTGTTTGAGCACCACTGAGTACCAAAAGTCATACAGCATCCAGGTATCCGTGCTGACTCGCCAGGCCCAGGGCGGTTCGGCCTGCCTCGTCCCTTTGCTCTATATCCGCCCCGCGCCTGAGGAGCAGCTGCATGAAACAAGTGCAGGTGCTGGAGTGTATCAGTTCAGCGGCACACATTAACAGAGTGCGGCCGGTCACACCTTCAGTTTCCACACAGGCATTTACCGCACCATCTCCCAAGGCCACAAGGATGAAATGCGCAAGCTATACCTTCCCTTCCCTCATAGCTTGCAGAAATATCCCTTCTCCGGACCATAGTTCAGAGTGGTCGCCTGATTGCTTTTTAATATAATCAAATATATTAATGTCGTCTGTGTGCCACCCTGGGTTGTGTCTTTCTGGGCTTTTGAATTGTCTGCGTGCTTAATAACTAACAAATTGATTTGGTAGACAGGCCTTCAGGCCAACCTCCTCTTTCTCTCGGCCCCTCCATGCACTGATATCCTCTTTCCATAAACAGCTCGATATTGCGTTTTGGCCTGCAGTTCGACCACATTGTTTGTTCTGTTCATGCCCAATATTTCATGTGCTCTGATTCTCTTCTATTCAGGTGAGCTGTCTACTGTCTGTGGCAGAAGTTCACCGCTTGAGTGGTGTTACCATGGGGACAGTGTATCTGACATGAGCGTATTGAAGAGGAAACGAGGGTAGAGAGCAGCTGAGCTGTGTAGAATAGTGTACAAAGAAATGCCCTCGAAATGTCTTACATAATGGATGTGTGTGTGTGTAGTGTAGCTATTTTAAGGATTTAAAAAATATATTAAACATATATTTTATAGAAATGTAATGTAAAAATGTAATATTTTAACAATTTTAACGACTCTTTCATGTCTTTGTAATTGTTTTTTTTATTTACATAACTTATCAAACCTAATTTCTAACACATTAGTGTGTGTGTGTGTGTGTATATATATATGCTTTTTGCAGTCGATAGGATCAGTCAGTAGAGAATTATTTGCTCTGAGAAAGACTACTCAAGCCGGATTGTTTGAATTGATTACTTCCATCAAGACAGTTCGTAAAAATATTATCAGGATGATTTCAGATTTCCAAAAAAGGTCTGCTATGACCATCGGTGAACTGGGCTCTGTGAGTCTTGAATGGATTAAAAAAGGCTCCTCTGGGTCACATATTACTGGTCTGCAAACACAGGTACTGATACAAGATCGTATTTTATATGTATTGACCTATATAATGTATTTCTGCATGCTGTATTCTTGTGCATTTGATAATACTTGAATTTGGTTGTTGATGACCAAGCTTCTCCTGCATTCTTATTGGTTTTGATTCTTCTCATCACAGCTCCAGTTCAATACACAGTGGCACCCAGTGTTCTTAACCAAGCCACCCGCATGGGGCCCCCTTCTCCCATCATAATAGAGAAACGTATACACCGTACAGAGAGGCAGGATGATCTGGAGAGCTGCAGCAGCTCCGTAACTCTCTCAGTCCTCTCAGAAGAGCGCCTGCAGGCTGCCATCAGACTCGCCAGGAGAGATCTGCGCAGGAAACACCAGGAATCCATCAGCCGTTTGTCACTTGAGCCAGCAGAGAGATCCCAGAATAACAGCCCTGAAAGAAGCAACATAGATTACAGTCCTCGTGTGGTGCACCCAAAGATGTCAGGTCCAAAGAAGCAATTAAAAGACGGTGCTCAGGTGCTTGTTTATACTCCTCGGGAACCCAATAGCTAACTTAAACAGGGCCAGGCACCCACCAAAGACCTCGACCCGAGAGTCAACAGCGGTGAACCTCAGCTCACCCAGGAGATCCGTAAATTACAGAAGGAGCTGAGCACATATGTTCAGAGGATAGAGCAGTTAGCTAATAAAGGTATTCTTCTCATTAATCCTAAGCACCCGTAGGATGTATTTTATATGCTTTTTAAGAGGTGTGCATGTGGGTTTTCTGCAGGACGTGCTGTGGAGGTTCTGGAGTCTGATGAGAAACAAAGGATGGAGATCTGGCAACAGCAGCAGGCAGCCTGTCCCGCACGCATCATGTATGTGTTACAACAGCAGGTCTGTAAGCACAGCAATTCACAAACATAAAGGTGGCACAGCGATGTACTGATCTTTTAAGAAAGAAAAATCTATATTTTAGGTAAGTAAAAAAAAAAAAGGAATTTAAGCTGCCTTTTCACTATCTCTCATATTTATGTACGATTGTCACCCCCAACTGGAAGTCGCACAGAACTTTCAAATTGGTTGTGAAAATAATGTAAAAGGTTTAAGATTTAAGGTTTAAATGAATGTGTTTAAGGTTTTAAATGAATGAATAATGAATGTATCAATTTATCCACACAAAATAAATTATTCCCAGTACGTTTGAAAGAAAAGTTGATTTTCTAGGCCTATAATTAACGCAAATAATTGCGAAGGGAATTCTTAAATAATTATTTTACTTAATTATTAACTTAATTATTCATAATTCCGCTTATTCACCATGGTAAAATGAATTAATACTAAATGTTTGAATATATCCACACAAAACAAATGACTGCCAATATGTTTGAAAGAAAAAAAATAGTTTTAAAATATAGTAATACCAAGGGCTAATTATCATAAATAATTATAAAATAAAAATGTAAGACGATTTTTCATAATTCTGCAATTTCACTATGGTTGAATGAATGTATGAATGAATAATGAATATATCCATACAAAACAGATGACTTTCAGAACATTTGAAAGAAAAGCATAATAAAGGGCTAATTAACATAATTGTGTAAATAATGATTTCAGACATAATTATTCATTACCACCCATTTCACAGATATAGTGCACATATTTAACGGAGAACGTTCAACTATTTCAGCACACATGATGCTCAATTTGGAATCCAAAAATTCTGCATGTAGTCGGAAAATTATGCGAAACCATGCATTCTTGTATGTGAATGACTTCTGTCTGTCATTTGTCAGAGATGAAAAGGCGGCTTTACGGATCCACATCAGGACAAGTTTTGTTGTTCTGTTCAAGGTTAAAGAAATACAGGAGGATCTAGACAAGCTGCGTTCCCAGAATGTCAAACGCAGCAAAAAGGTACCAAAGTCTATTTTGCCAAAAAAATCTAAATCAGAAAGTTTTGAATATAGCTTGATTTTAAAGTGCAAGAATGAGTCATGCAGGGGTTTTAAAGTTTCTATGGATGTCTTAGTCCAGGGCAATGGACAGACTGGCTGCTGCTCACCGGGGAGCTGTAAGAACCATGCAGGTTTTTATCAACCAGCTGTCGGACCCTGCAGAGAACAGAGTGCCCACCCACTGCAAAGAGCTGGTGCAGCTGATTCGCCAGCTCTCTCTCTGCTCAGCCAAAGCAGAGGTGGGGCAAGGATCTGCCGTACCAGAGACAGCCCTCGACATCCTGCAGAAATTAGAGGTTATATACCATATATAAATACAATAAACTTTCAATAAATGTCAAAGCCTTAATTTAATGCTGTTTTGTTTGTGATTGCTCAGACACTGGACTCAGCACTGAGTAAACAGGAGACAACCAAGAAAAGAGACGCAGATTTGCAAAATGTCAACCCAGTGGAAAAGACTTCTACCAGGGTCAAGGCCCGCAGCATGTCCCCTCCCCATCCTGCCAGAGCACCAGCTGAGAGGACCTCACAAAGACCCCGAAAGCCAGCTGCTGCAAAAAAGCCTGGTGGTGAGTCATGATAACCAAGGTGACGTTCATTTTTCAAAAAGCGTTTTGGTTTTGTTTCTGTCCATAAGTTCAGTGGCCCCAAAAAAGAATTTGGACACTTGAGCCACTTTTAAAAGTGTCTGAATGTGTTTGCATTATATAGCAAAACATCTAACCAAGTGACAAGTGTACAAATACTTTTGGGCCACTGTACATCAAAATGAAATCATTACTGAATTATTTATCTTGTGTGGAAGTGGTTTGCAGAGTGAGCTGGTTGCTTCATTTGCAGGTTTGCAGGTATTTGATTTCAGGGTATTGCAAAAGAAAATCTGAGATTTTGTTAATGAATGCAGGCAGCAGACTGGCAGAAAAATCCCACAGGACCTCACAAGCACTGGTGAAGGAGCACAGCGAAGTTCTGAGGGCAGGGCTAGAGAACCTCTTGCATCATCAAAAACTGAGAGAGGCAGAAGCACAGAAACCCAACAAAACTACCAGTTCTCAAACCAGGACCAGCTAAGGTTTTTATTATTAATATATTATTATTATTATTATTATTATCATTAACAATTTATTTATACTTAAGTTTAGTTATAGCTCTACTTTTTATTGAGATACACTACCTGTCAAAAATTTAGAGTCAATAGATTTTAGAAATGTATACTTTTATTCAGCAAGGATGCATTAAATTGATCAAAAGTGGCAGTAAAAATAGTTATTTTAAATAAGTGCTGTTCTATTAACATCAAATAGTCATGAAAAAAAATGTATCAAGGTTTCCACAGAAATATTGAGCAGCACAAACTGTTTTTAACATTGATAATAATAAGAACTTCTTTCTTGAGCACCTAATCAGCATATTAAAATCATTTTTGAAGGATCATGAGACACTGAGACTGGAGTGGCTGCTGAAAATTCAGCTTTGCTATCCCAGGAATAAATTACATTTGAAGATATATTAAAATAGAAAGAGATTTAAAATTGTAATAAGATTTCACAATAATACCTTTTTACTGTATTTTGATCAAATAAATTGTGGTGTCTTTTTTTATGCATAAGAGGATAATGGTTGTGCCCTATAAAAAAACAAACAAAAAAAAACAACACACTGCCCCTCATTCAACAGGCCAGTCATGTTTGTGATGCCAGCTTCCAGCAGCCCACTGTCTCATCCCGACTGAGGGAAAACCAGGTACCTCAGAAAGAGGCCACTGTGCCTTGGATACCAACATCCCCTCACTCGCCTCCTCTCCCACGGTCAGTACATCTTGCACACAGGACTTGACATGCTTGCACCTTTGTGTTCTCCTAATATATCTGTATTTCGCGGCCCACACTATCGTAAAAGATGATTGACAATTAGCATACAGTTTGGATTGGCTTTATGGTTCTGTTCTGGGCAAGAACTCCATGTGCATTCATGCAGCCTAGCATGGATGAGAGTAGGGAGAGCAGCGATAACCCCCAGGGTAAACAGAACAGAACCAACATAAATGTATTGCAGATTTTGTTAAAGTTCAATAATTTTATGTACACATTTTACAAACCCGATTCGAAAAATGTTGGGACACTGAACATATTGTGAATAAAAACAGAATGCAATGATGTGGAAGTTTCAAATATTTTATTCAGAATACAACATATATGACATATCAAATATTTAAACTGAGAAAATTTATAATTTTAAAGGAAAAATAAGTTGATTTTAAATTTCAAATCTCAAAAAAGTTGGGACAAGGCCAAGTTTACCACTGTGTGGCATCCCCTCTACTTTTTATAACAGTCTGCAAACATCTTGGGACTAAGGAGACAAGTTGCTCAAGTTTAGGAAAAGGAATGTTGTCCCATTCTTGTCTAAAACAGGCTTCTAGTTGCTCAACTGTCTAAGGTCTTCTTTGTCACATCTTCCTCTATGAAGCGCCAAATGTTTTCTATGGGTGAAAAATCTGGACTGCAGGCTGGCCATTTCAATACCCAGATCCTTCTTCTACGCAGCCATAATGTTGTAATTGATGCAGTATGTGGTCTGGCATTGTCATGTTGGAAAATGCAAGGTCTTCCCTGAAAGAGACGACGTCTGGATGGAAGCATATGTTGTTATAGAACTTGGATATACCTTTCAGCATTGATGTGCCTTTCCAGATGTGTAAGCTGCCCATGCCACACGCACTCATGCAACCCCATACATCAGAGATGCAGGCTTCTGAACTGAGCGCTGATAAAACTTGGGTTGTCCTTGTCCTCTTTAGTCCGAATGACATTGCGTCCCAGTTTTCCAAAAAGAACTTCAAATTTTGATTCGTCTGACCACAGAACAGTTTTCCACTTTGCCACAGTCCATTTTAAATGAGCCTTGGCCCAGAGAAAACGCCTGCGCTTCTGGATCATGTTTAGATATGGCTTCTTTTTTGACCTATAGAGTTTTAGCCAGCAACGGCGAATGGCACGGTGGATTGCGTTCACGACAATGTTTTCTGGAAGTATTCCTGAGCCCATGTTGTGATTTCCATTACAGTAGCATTCATGTATGTGATGCAGTACCGTCTAAGGGCCCAAAGATCACGGGCATCCAGTATAGTTTTCCAGCCTTGACCCTTACGCACAGATATTGTTCCAGATTCTCTGAATCTTTGGATGATATTATGCACTGTAGATGATGATAACTTCAAACTCTTTGCAATTTTTCTCTGAGAAACTCCTTTCTGATATTGCTCCACTATTTTTCACCGCAGCATTGGGGGAATTGGTGATCCTCTGCCCATCTTGACTTCTGAGAGACACTGCCACTCTGAGAGGCTCTTTTTATACCCAATCATGTTGCCAATTGACCTAATAAGTTGCAAATTGGTCCTCCAGCTGTTCCTTATAAGTACATTTAACTTTTCCAGCCTCTTATTGCTACCTGTCCCAACTTTTTTGGAATGTGTAGCTCTCATGAAATCCAAAATGAGCCAATATTTGGCATGACATTTCAAAATGTCTCACTTTCAACATTTGATGTTATCTATATTCTATTGTGAATAAAATATAAGTTTATGAGATTTGTAAATTATTCCATTCCTTTTTTACTCACAATTTGTACAGTGTCCCAACTTTTTTGGAATTGGGTTTGTCGAATTAGTCTGATTCAAAGGATAATCAGAAGGCTGAATCCCGACTGACAGAGGAAGATTTGGGATGGAGGAGGGTAATTAGCTATTAAGCAATGCAAAAACTGCTGATAATACTGAGGGAACTTATATATGAATGCTTAGATAGGTGTCATATTCCTATAGGTAGATGTGGATCAGCTGAAAGTCAGCTAATGCAAGCTTGACTAAAGTGACCTGCCAGAACTAACGCTACGATGATGTATACTCATGTATATGCTGTGGCTAGCGCCAGGAGCCCAAGATGTATGTTCTCACCTAAAAAGAGCCTGAAAGCAGAAGCCACGACCAGACTCAGTGGCAGCACCAGCCAGCCC
>JADLZN010007108.1:56431-362367 GCA_018155175.1 Sinocyclocheilus anophthalmus
TTTTACACTGCCGCAGCAGCGCCTGCTTCCGCAGAAGCCTCTAGTTCTCTCTCCTAAGCCTCAGCAGTGCCGCTACTTCAAGCGATGTCCAGCACCCACCAATTTTAAAGTTCTGCATATTTGGGGGTTATCAACGCTCCTCTCTGGCTGCTGTCCCATACTATTTGCATCTTTGGGGGAGCATTTTGGGTCCGGGCTTAATCCTGAGCTCGGACCCCTCTCCCCGGCCAGGGGGAGTACCCCGGGATCGAGAGTAATTACCGAGCTCGGAGCCTTCTCCCCGGACAGCACGCCAAATACGAATAAACTTTACTCGGTTCATTATAAGTGAGTGTGAACTCGTGAAGTGATGTTTTATTAACAATTTTCGGGAGGAGCGCGCACAGATAATTAACACGGCCAGTTCATCTTCAGTAATTACACCATCTATCCAATCAGCTGAGGAGAGAACCTCTATAAATAATCAAAGTAGCCTTACCTCCATTATCTCCCGTCCTTAGCATCCCTCCACCACCCCGACTCCTCACCTTCAGGCCGTTCCTACCCCAGCACGGGGAGGAACACTCGGGGGGAGTGCTCTGGGTCCGGGCTAAATGCCGAGCTTGGACCCCTCTCCCCAGAGAGGGGTAGTACCCCGGGTTCGGGAGGAATTACAGAGCTCTGATCCCTCTCCCCGGACAGCACGCCAAATACGCATAAACTTTACTCGGTTCATTATAAGTAAGTGTGAACTCGTGAATCACTGCTGTGTGTTTGCACTTGGATGGGTTAAATGCAGAGCACAAATTCCGAGAATGGGACACCATATTTGGCCACATGTCCTTTGGCAAAACATTTATAATTGTTTTTTTTTAATGGGGTGCACTTACTTTTTCACAATACTGTAATTAGTAAGTAGTCTTTTAGCAGTGGCTTGTATCCAAAACAACTTTATATTACACTCAGTGCTATCATCATATTTTCAAGGATAAGATCTTGATATCACTTCAAGATCCTTGTCTGCTGATGAAAAGCTGCCAGCTGGCCAACTAATGCGATATTTTATTACTCTGACTCAGAAAATGGCTGTCACTGAAAGCTTTTTCAAATTATATTTGACTAATCCGTCCAAAAGAAGTGTTCTGCGTTCATCCTGCTTGCAGAGTGTAATGACAACTTGGCAACTGCTGCTCGATTAAAAGCCACATAAATGGACATTACAGTATACTCATGATCAGAAAGTTACAGTCAATCTGCTCATCAGCTCTCTCTTAATGCCATTTATTCTTCCGGCCTCGTTCGTTAATTCTATCCTTATGTTACAGTTTTATATATTAGAATCAACCTAATGGTTCAATCAAACTCTCAGTGATCATTTTACATCTGTTTCTGCAGCTTATTTACATCAGAATGGACAATTATTGGGCGGATGTGGCTGGGAAAGATAAAACTCATGGAAAATGAATTATGCAAAGCATTATGGTAATTACTCAGCTTTTAGTATAGCCACTAAAGGCCAAGGCAGAACAGAGGATTTATGATGAGAAACCATTAAAACTTTATTTGCGTATGAAATGTGCCACTAGAGAAAGCAAGTTCTGGGGTCTTTGTGTCGATGTAGCGCATGCTCATGGGAGGTAATTTGAGGAGTGGATATTGGGCCCTGATGTTGATTAGCATGCAGAGTTTATTATTTGTTGTGTAATCTATGATTACCTGTGTAGACAACACACTGTTTGACACTGAAACACAGCAGAGTTTCTAAATGCCACACACAAACCAATTGGGGATTTATATGGTTCATTTGTTACTGCCAGACTGGTTGCAAAGCAGTAGTGTGCGTCCTTACTTTAGCACAATAGAGATCTGTCAGTGTGGCTTTTTTTTAAATATAGATATATTTTTATAAATATTCAGAGAATCATTTTGGATGTTAGGGGACCAGGGAGTGAAGCTAAAAAGCTCTGCTGGAGCATAATCAATCACTGTGCCTGATTTGTAATGAAACTCAATACATGTGTTTGCTTCTCGGTTTTTCTCCCTCTGTGATTTGTTTTGATTTTTCTATTAGTGGGTTGTAAAGTCAAGTGTCATTTGATGCTGCCATAAAAGCATCAAACGGACCAATCTGAGCACTGAAATCACCAGACACTCCTCTTCCATTCTAGTCCATTTTAGTACACTCTTTTAACATCAATATTTCACACAATACACAGACAGAGAGGAAGGATTTTGATGTAAAAGATAATTGTGCACAATTTCTGTTTTCTTTATGCTTAAGGTGATATTTTAATTTCAACATAAAATGGTTGAAATTAAAATATCAAAGCCAGTGTTGCACTGGCTTTGATTTAATTCATCTTATCCATTTTGAATGGGTGAAAGTGGGCAGTATGTACAGAGATTACAGGTGGTTGTAGAGAATGAAAATGAGAATGCTTGAGGACCTCAGTCCAAAAGGGATGCTATTTCAGAGACATAGCAAGTTACTACATTTTTTAAAGGGGTCCTATTATGCTCTTTAACAAAGTCTTGATTTTGTTTTGGGGGTGTACTAGAACAGGCTCTCATACTCGGTTGTTCCAAAAACACATTATTGTTTCACATATTTTACATTATTACAACACCTCTCTCCCCAGTCTGGCATGAACGGCTCGAATAGTTCCTGTATCAAATGAAGGCCCGCCTTCTGAAATACGAAATGTGCTGTGATTGGTTAGCTGGGCCAGTGTGTGTTGTGATTGGCATCACTCGGCGCCTGGTCGGGAAATGTCATGCCCCTTACCATAGCCGCCTGCGAGCTTCAGTGTAAATATTGCGTCAAAATCAGATCAATTTGAGCGCGATTTAAACCCGGATGATTGTAACCACTATAAGTTTGTCTGCCTTGGGAAAGCTAGCTTGTCTCCGGTATAGTGATAACACTCGTTGCCTTCTATAGTGCAGCTCGACCAGGTCTCGTCGCATTCGTCGATATTTGTGATATCACAAATCCCGGAAAATATGTGTTGTAGTCCAAACGAGTCGTTCGTTGTAGGTTTTGAAAAGTGATTTCTGTTAAATATAATATCTCCTTTTGAAGTGGACTTTGGGTTTTGTAACTTTGCAGATCTTTTTTTTTTTATGCTCAAACAGCAACATTACAACTAACTAAAGTTGAAAAAGTGAAAAGCATAATAGGACCCCTTTAATGAAATATTACAAAGGCAAAAAACTTTCTTTTTTTTTTAAATGAAGTACTTATTCAAGCAATGACATATTAAATTGTGACAGCAAAGACATTTATAATGTATCAACTACTATTTCAATAGCTGCTTTGTCTTTTGGAGCCTCTATATCAATCCATTTTTTTACTATACCCTGAAAAATAATATCAGGTTTCCACAAAATATCAGCAGCACAATGTTTCCATCGGCGATATAATAAGAAATATTTCTTGAGCCCAAATCAGCTATTAATTGCTTCCTTAAGGATCAGTGACACTGAGCTTGGGAGTAAAAGCTGATGGATCCAGCTTTACAGGAATAAATTCTTTATAAAATATATTAAATACATTTTAAGAGTGTGCAATAATATGTACAATTTTACAATATTTCACAATATAAAAATTTTACTGTAAGTCTGGTCAAATAAAGGGTAGCCTTGGTCAGCATAGAGACCTGTTCAAAAAGCAAAAAATAGTGTACAACTGCAGCTTTGGAACAGCAGTGTGATTCTTTATAAAAATGAAATATGAAATAATTAATAATTATTATTGAAATACCAATAATGTCATTTGCACGTATCCTTCTGCAAGTTCAACAAAACTAATGTTCTGCAAAAACTAATCAAAATTGCATAACATTTATGCAATTTTATTTAATTGTATTTATTTAACATTCATTTAAGGCTTATTTTAATAAAATGCACATCTTGAAACTCAATTTTTGTTTTGTTAATTTGTTTACATTTGTTTCTTACCCCATTGTCAAAGTTTGTTTTAAGTATAGATCTAGCTAAAGTTAGTAAGTTTTGTGCTTAAAACAAGAAAATACTAATGGTGTGAGAAACACAAACGCAATTCAGGATTTATTTTCTGAAAACAAAATGTATTTTCTGCTGCTAAAGTACATTGGTATTTGTTTTAATTCATTTTGTTAATTTTGCAGTGTACTGTTGAATCTTCCACACTCTCACTGGATGAAGTTTTCTAATGTGTGACTATAAGGAACAGAATCATAGAGAAGTGATAGCTGATAAGTGGCGATATCTTATAATGTCCTTTGTCCGCACATAGAGGTTATTGGTGTTGGAGGACTCCATAGAGTGACCAACACATCTGAGAGAGTGTGTGATCCACCACTGCTCATTCAAAGCTAAAAGAGATCAATGCGAAGCCCATGGTGAGGCTGTGGCTTTTGGTTTGATCCCCATTCTCTGTTCTCTAACCTTTTATTTCATACCACATTTCTCTTTCTTTCTCTCCATCTCTTTCTCCATCTAACCTTCATCCAGCTAAACTCCCTCTCCCTGTCAGGCTCCTCAACTGTAACCTTGCTGCTGGTGATTGCTTCTCACTGGATTAAAGGCGCAAATTGCAGCCCTTTAGCTTTATTGGTTTTGATCTCTGGCTTCTGAATATTGATAGAGCATTGGTCTGCCAGAATCTCATTCACTGACTTTTACACGTCTCATTTCTGTTTGCACAACCGTATTACAGCTGGCTTTCTCCAATATATCACTGCTGATCTGTTCAGGTCAAACGATGTCTGTCTCTCCTGTGATCTGCTGCTTTTCTGGCCCGTTCTGTGTTCCTTGCGAGAACTTCAATAAACCAGTCTGATTAATTTTTCATCGAAAGAACTGGTGAGACATTTGCTTGTGAATTGGACTGCAATGGTTGCAAGCTTTTACAGCTATTTGAAGCACAGAATGACAATGGCACGGATGCAATGTTGTGTATGAAAAAAAAATTCACTTTTTTAATGTATTTATTTATGAGGTATTTAACATTTATTACAAAAAAGTTGCATACTGTCTGAATAGTTACTACATTTGAATTTGAACTAGTATGCTGTATGTAGTATGAATCTATATTTTCGGTAACACTTTAGAATATAGTTCTGTCTTTAATGAATAACTACACAGGAACAAATAACTAATGCACTAATAACATTCTAGTAGCTACTATTAACTAACAATAAATTCTGATTAATGATTTAGTAAGTAATAGTGCTCAGTTGAACGTGGTAGTTCATGGTAGCTAATCAGTAACTACTATTTTTTAATATATCTTCTAAGAACTACTGTATACAGGTTCATAATTAATGTGAATTGTGCATAATGTATACTTAATTCTAAAGTGAAGATCATCATGGTAACCCACTAGTAATGACTCAAGTATTACCAAATCCTTCTAAAGGAACTTTTAATTATTTGGATCAGTATGCAAAATGAAAAGCATGATGACTCCCTAATATTGACTGATGTCATTGTAAGCTTTTGAGGGTTTTTAGTAGTATTGGATAGTAGTTATTCAGGTGTTACTACATCCTTCTAAAGGAATTACTGATTATTTGGATTAGTATTCTAAAGTGAAGATCACGGTAACCCACTAGTATTGACTCAAGTGCTACCAAATCTAACACAAGGAATTACTATCAAGAATCTTACAAAAACGTCAAAAGCGTCCAATGATTTCAGTAATTACTAGAGCGTTATTGTGTTATTCACTTTAGAATACTGATCCAAATAATAAGTAATTCCTTCTGAAGAATTTGGTAATACTTGAGTCACTAGTTGGGTTACCATGACCTTCACTTTAGAATTAATTGTACATTATGCATTATTCATTTTAATTATGAACCTGTTTACAGTAGTTCTTAGTGGTTCTTGGGGAGGTATGGAAAAAATAGTAGTTCCTGATTAACTAATAGTGAACTATAACATTAGGTTAAGCACTATTAATGACTAATTCAATATTACTTACTTGTTAGTTACTAGTAGTTACTAGAGTGCTAATATTATGTTACACATGTGTTCTTGTGTAGCTATTCATTAATGACAGAACAGTTTTCCATATTCCAAAGTGTTACCATATTTTCTGTATAGTATGAATATGGGTTGTATGAATGGAATTCAGTATACTACATCCACCATACTGATATGGTCATGTGACCTACAGCATCAGTTTTGTATACTTTTCGAATACTGTGTATTCAGATATACTACTCTTTTTTTTTTTCCGCGTACTGTTTTTCGCATACTATATAGTAGAGAAGTATTTGATTTCGGATGCAATGCATATTTGAAGGGTAGTGTAATTCTTTATAACAGTTAACTATTAAATCATTAATAGTGTGCACAAGTCAGCCCAGCATTGTGTCTGCTCGTATAAATCACATGTGGAGCATTGACTGTTTTTTTTCTGCTTGTGACTGCTGGAGCTGTTGTTGAAAGAAGGGGAGAAATTTGGTCATTATTTTTGGTTCTCAACCATGCCTCGCCAAGCTTGTTTTAACAGAAGATGCCTGGAAAACGTTTGCATGTTTCCCTATGCATATGTGTGTTCATTTTAACTGGGTCATATGATGCGATTTCAAGCGTTCCTTTCTCTTTGGAGTGTTACAAAATCTTGGTGCATAAAGAAGATCTGTAAATTTGCAAAGACTAAAGCCTCAAATCCAAAGAGATATTCTTTATAAAAGTGAAGACTGGTTCACACCCCCCTAAAATGGCTCGTTCTAACACGCCCCCACATATCTACCTCACTATGTGGAAATATTTGCACAAATTTGCACGCAAAGAAAGAAGGCGTGGTTTCAGGAACAGCATTAGTGTTGAAGCAGCCATGTCAGGGAGACCCTGTGTTTCTAGGCGAAAGCAAAAGCAAAAGCACTTTATTTGGCACCTTCCGAAAGTAGATGCATTTAAGAATCTTTAAGATTACTTACAACAGAACAGCAACGCATTTTATGGACGACCGTTTCGTGAACCTACGAGAGGAGGTAATTCTGACTTTGCTATGACAATCTGGCGAGACGAGAAGAGAGGGGCTCACATCACAGTGGAGTCAGCTGTCTTAACCGTAGCTTGTGTACTGCAAACACATACCAGCTTCATCACGGTGTCTGTCACGCGACTCTG
This sequence comes from Sinocyclocheilus anophthalmus, assembly GCA_018155175.1. NCBI lineage: Eukaryota > Metazoa > Chordata > Actinopteri > Cypriniformes > Cyprinidae > Sinocyclocheilus > Sinocyclocheilus anophthalmus. Next base: position 63,536 of record JADLZN010007108.1, read on the forward strand.
TTCCCCTTTCTGGTTCTGTCTTTACATTTATTTTGAAACATGAAGCTATTATGGTAAGGGGCGTTACATTTCCAAAGAGTGCTTGCGGTGTTTGGCCAATCACATGCACTGGGTCACTGGCCAATCAGAGCAGACTGTGCTTGTCAAAGGAGGGGGTTTTGTTGAAAACGATGTGTTTGAGAGAGGCGTGGCATAGAGGACCTACAATAATGAACAGTATTTGAAAAATAATGTGTTTTTTGAACATCAAAGCATGTCAACATATTCTGTTACACCAAATACACAAAATAATGATCTTTAAAAAAGCATCATATGACCCCTTTAACATCTTACTGAACTGCTTGTGCACTCATTTTTTTCAGCAACTCATATGACCTTTGTTGCTTATGATTACAGAGCTGAATTAACAAAGGTGACACCTTCTAATTTGAATCCCTTAATTGAGTGCTTATCTTGACCGTCCTTTCACCTGTTCGTGTCATTTTTGTTCGCACTGTGTAACCGCTCAAAGTTTGACATTATTCTCCTGGCTGTGGTCAAATCCTCACTTCTCCAGAGTGTCACAGCATGCCCAAAACGCTCGAGGTAGCTGTTAGCTGGAGCGGTATTCTATTAGCTGCACAAAGAGGGTGCCTTGCGGGAACGGTAAAGGGGAAGTGATTGCACAATAGCAGTGCCGGCCCCTATAATGTTCCATTAGAGAATAAATGGCCCTTGTACACTGTTGGCGGCCTTGCGCTGTAAGTTCTAGACTGGGCTTGCGTCTAATATTGTGTATTAAAGGCAACCTGGAATGTCAGTGTGAGGAGTTCCTTATTTCTGTTGCTATATATAAATGTGAAGAGTATTTGTGCTTCAGCCATATAGATTCTCTCTCTCTATTTATATATTCTGTAGACTACTGTAATTGGCTTGTTACATTACAGACTAAATAGTACAAACTATGCCTTCTTTTCTGTAGAAAAAAAAAACATGAAAGACAAGCACACCTGAAAATAATTTATGTTGCCTTAGAGGCACAAATTTGAAATTGTGACCTTTATGAAAGAGAGTGCAAAAGCCATGAAAATGACTTTTTTTCTGTTTACAGGGCTGTATCAGACACATCAATACTAGATGAGGATTCTGTAACTTTAAATGACCCCAGTCATCCAGTCCCAGCTGGAGGAGAAAGTACACCATGGGTTTATCTGACTGTGCCGCCCAGCATGCAGAGGAGTATCCAGAAATACAGGGAGAACCATGATGCCTTCCTGCGCCTGGTCTCGCATGAGGCTCTGGGGAGCTTCAATCCTTGGGCAATAGCAGACAGGTTTGAATCTAATGATTGCTTTATTAATAACACATCTCAATCACCACTAAATTGTGGGTTGAATTTTACCTGAAAGAGGCATGATTTGTACACTAATTTGTTATTTATGGGTACTTAGATTAGAAATAATAGAAAATTACATGACCTAATCATGAGAATATGTTAATTAAAGTCTTTGACATTATGTTAGAGAAGCTGAAATGATCAAATTAAACATTTCCCTTTCTTTGTGTTTAAGTTAACAACTTAGCCTAGATTAACCTTTTAAATTACATGTCACACATCACAATACATTTCAGAAGCTTACATGGTCAAATTAGACATTTTCCTTTCTTTGTTTTATTTAGCCTTCAATTGAAACATTTCACTCTCTTTTTTTCAGTTATTCTTCTGTTAGCAGAGCTTAACAGCTTAAAGGTCTTGCGAAATGCAAGAAGCATTGTAATATAATTTTGCATAAATGACACCTCAGGCACAGACTGGATTGGAAAAGGATTGTTCATGACTTTGTTTTGCTCATTTCACCACAAAAATTTGCAAATGAGTCACGACACTTACCCATTTAGATGTCATTATCTGCATCTTAAAGAAGTGACTTCAGTAAACAACTGAACTATGTGTGTACTGAAGCTGCTTACTCATTCATCACTGATATCTACAATTTCCTTTCTTCGCTGCGTTCTACCCCGTGGTCTCTATTAAGCGCGTACTAGCGTTTCCTATGTTGCGGCGCGCCTCGGCCTGCAAGACTCTTTGGAGTAGCGCCGCTGACAGTGTGTGTGTGTGTCACAGCTGGGATGTCCGTCTCTTGGCCGGGAGGGCACACTGGAATGTGGGGGGGAGATACATTACACGTGCCGCGTAATAAGCAAATTTCCCACAATTGAACACGCTGACAGGAAGTTAAGAGTCAGGGGTTAGGGGGGGGTGACAACCAACGTGTGGGTCAACACACGTGGGGGGCGGTGGTGGGATCGGGACCACAAGGGGGACGTGTCGCGGGGCGGGGGTGGGGCCATTTTAAAATTACAAACGTGGTGGGGGAACTGTGTTTTTTGGTGGGTGCTAATGTAGAGCGTGCTCCTGTGCAAATGAGCGTCTTTGTTGTTCCGCTAGTGCTCCTGCACACCCACCCCGCCATTAGCATACTTAACAGAATTTTTAAGTTGGTGCAATGCGGTGGATATTTATCAAGTCCTACTAGTCCACAGAGAGCACACTTTTAACAATGGTGGGAAGAGGAACACAAAAACCATAATATGATAGGTCTCACCTGTCAGACTTGATCCTCGCGGCATGGGCTGTGTGGGTGGTGAGAAGAATTGTTGCAGAAATAATTTGCGGAAAGGAGAAAGTGAGGAATCAAAAGTGAAAATATTTTTCTGTGTGCTGCAGCTTGAAAAAGTATGAGTTATTGCATGGATATAAAAAGAAATCGAGGATTTTTTTTTTTTGCAGAGGTCAGTGTAGCACCGCAGAGACTCTGAATGGTTATTATTCCAGAGAAATAGAGAAGATGGGAAATGTCACGGCAATTAGTGTTGCTGCTGGGAATGTGTGCGGGCACTTGTCAGTCTACGGTGCATTGTGGGTAATAAGAGCCTTCAAGGCAGTCAAGGCCATGAGTGAGCACAGACTGACCGGGCTCTCTGAGTAGCTCTCCTCTTTACACAGAGGGAGTTTAAAAGCTTAAAAGAAAAGATTTAGATGATCTCATCACTCCCCTAAAGAGATAGAAAGAAGTCATTTCTATTCTTTAAAATGCTGCGAGAACACAAACTGTGTTCTTTTGTTATTTTAGTATCAATGAGATACTATTATATTTTGAATTAGATTTTATTTTTTATATTTTAAGTTTTCATTTTAATTTTAGTTAGTCATTTTGTTATGTGCTTTTGCATTTTTTATTCATTTTGTTTTTTATATTTTATATGTAGCTTCACAGTTGCGATGAAACAGAAGTAGCAATAGTTACTTTTCTTCCATATCTGTCACTTTATACCAGATGTCCAGTTATGACATTTTGATTAAAAATGATGAGATCAAAACATAAAAAAAGAAAAATAATGAAACACACTCTGTATTCTCAGATGAATTGTTCACAATAAAATCTATAACATGCATTTAGAAAATAAAATAAAAACAAACTATAAAAATAGGGTGATTTTTCATGCTGCCTAAGGGTTAGTTCACCCAAAAATTAAAATTCTGTAATTAATTACTCGCACTATTGTCGTTCCAAACATGTAAGACCTTCTTTCATCTTCGGAACACCAATTAAGATATTTTTGATGAAATCCAAAAACTTTCTGACCCTGCATAGACAGCAACACGGAAATTCCTCCCACGTCCGAAGAGACGTAGCAAGGAGATCGGTAAAATAATCCATGTGACATCAGGGGTTTTAATTTTATGAAGCTATGAGAATACTTCTTGTGCGCATAAGAGAAAAGAAAACGACTTTATTCAACAATTCGTCTCCTCCGCATCACAACTGCGTCACGCCGGATCTGATTCCTACGTTGTTGTGATTTAATCTGAACGAAAACAGTATATCCGTGTGATGCAGCTGACACAGAACAGCATACGCTGATTACGTTCAGTGGCTACTCTCCAAAATGGCGCTACGGTGAGGATACAAATGTGTTTGAATAAATTCATTCTTTAGATCACTGAATAGACCCGCTGGTTAGAGCACGGTTTATACTCGACTGGCCATTTCTGTTGTAATGTGAACCTCAGTGGCGGGTCCGACTTTAATGCAAACGAATGCTTCTTTAGCACCATCCACGGCTAACAAATGTCACATTATGTGTCATAATCCATACAACTTTCCTTTGTGAATAGTCACTGCATTATTGACTTTTGCGGTTGCCTATCTTCTAGCATAGACAAAAGTCTTAAAAGAACCTCTACATTATTAATGCATTGCAAATGATAAGATTTTTGCTGTTTTCTGTAAATACCTCACACTAGAGGTTCACACGCTTCATTCCTCTTGAATGAGCATTAAGGGATGCAGTAATGCTGTCCACGTCAGAACACAAACTTGTTACTTTGTGGACTGATTTCATACACTCTAAAACATATGTTTTGTTTCTCTGTGCTAATTGTCTTTAAGTTCACTAAGCATCCATATGTTGCCCAGCGTGATTGGACAGGTGAGGTATATTTAGAGTATGTGTATAGTTTATATGTCAGACCCTGAGGGGAAAATGGCCTCCAGATGGGTCCAGATGTTGTGCTGGTACGCTGGGAATGTGCTTGGACAGGACAACCAGGGCCTAAGCACTGTAGAATTTACAAGCATTCTTTAGGCTCTGTGTGTTGAAATGTACACGCCTACAGCTCTTATATAACTAAATAAAGCTATAATAATCAGAAAGTGCATAGTTTAGACATATTTAGGAATATAAAATGAGGGTCTGTGTCTTTTGAGGGCTTTATATGGCTTCAAAAGTATTGGTTGTCCCTTTATTGCTTAATTCTAATGCAGTGAGCAGATTTTAAGGTACGTTTCTTAACCTGTCAAGTTGTAGTTTAAACCCCCAGATGTGAGTCACAGGTTTCTTCCCAGTGTTCAGCAACCTACTTATTTGTGAAACGTGCCAAAAGCAAACTAATAGCACAAGTAACTGCATTTGCCAGCATATTCTAGGCTTTGTGCCATGAACTATTATGAATGCTGTGATGCTATACACAGGATAGTTATACGATCACCAAATTTGGCATGAACGTGTTTCTTGGTTTGTGTTTTTATGCTGTGTTTTTATTGCTGGTGAAAGATACCTGTTGAATTTGCATTGTATTTATAATCATGATTTAATTTATAATGAAAATAAATGTTTTAAAATGGCTCTTCCAGGCATCTCCTTTGCCTTGGCATATTTTACTCGGTGCCCTTGATGAAATAGCTTTTTTTTAAAGAAAAAGTAGATTAATATTATCAATTTTTTTCTGCGTCCAGCCAGTGTAATCAATGTTATCTATATTTCTGTTTGTCTGACCTGCAGGCTGTTCTGCTGCTGCTTTTACCAGAAACACAATGCAATGTTCTGAGTCAGAAGTGTTTTGTCATTGGGTTTCCTGACTGCTACAAATAGGTCAAGTCCCTAAAGGAGTGGAGCAATGCAACATGGGCAGTTCCCTAGAATTGAAGAACTCCAGACTTCACCTCTATCAATAGTCATTTAGAGCTACTCGAGAACAGTGTAGTGGGCGGGTATACATGATGTGCAGAAATTGACCAGAACAATAGCCTGGGTGGGGAATGGAGTGGATATTAACTTGTGGCGTTGGTTTTGCATGCAACACAGAGAACCTTATCATAAAGGAACAATTGATGCGTTAGCCAGAGCGAAACATTTTTTGTGGAAAAGTGCAACATATTGGACGTTGATTTTGTCATTATTAGTTGTCCAATAAACTTCGGTGTGAACCATAGTACCACGAGACTCATTTTTATAGCCTTAAAATACCCAACAACATTAAAAGCTCAACGCCTGAAATGCTGTGAAAAAGCTTACTGTGACGGGAGTATTTACAAAGCCCGAAGGAGGCAAGTCACGGACATGGATGTTAAGATAAAAAAGACAAAGCGCAAACATTCGGGACAAGGTACTATTACTATAGGACTACAGGTGAATTATACGGCCATGGGGCAGGGCGAAGAGTTATTTCTATTTTGTTTTCACAGCTGCACAAGCTTTGTGGCAATCATGTGCTATGTCACAACTAAGAAATGATATTAGATTTGCCCTCCCGGCAATGTTTGACATGAAAGCAAATAACGTCAGGCCAAATTTTTGAAGCAATTTTAGTGTATTTTTAAGGATAGATTGTCAATTGGTGTTTGGCCCTTGTTGAGAAACAGATTTGCTCATTGTGGTTTTAGGTTTGCAACAGTTTCAAGGAACTATGATTCAGGAGGGTTTTGAGTTAGTGGTTCATGTACCAATGCAATTACTGGGTGACCGACGGATTTGTCAATAACTTTTAGAATTACCAAACGAAAACCAAAACCGAGAAATGCAAACACACAAATTCCTATAAGAAACCCAACCTATATCCAACACATTTAAACGCTATGGGGGATGATGTAAAAAGTTTGTGGGGGGTAACTGGTTATAAGACAGTGGGTAAGGAAAAATATTCAGACCCCTTAATTTTTATCTTGTTATAATTGCAGTCATTGCTAAAAAATCATTTAAGTATTTATTTGAACGCTCAAATTTAAATGTACACACAGCATCCCCATATTTGACAGAAAAACAACACAGAAATGTGGACATTTTTGAGGATATCTAATTAAAAAAAGAAAAACTTGAAATTATTCACATGGGCCTAAGTATTCAAGACCTTTTGCTCAGTAATTTTAGTAGAAGCCACCCTTTGACTAATACAGCCCTGAGTCCTGTTTCGGGAAAGATTTGCAACAAGTTTTTCACACCTGGATTTGGGGATCCTCTGCCATTCCTCATTGCAGATCCTCTCCAGTTATGTCAGGTTGGATGGTAAACGTGGGTGGACAGCTATTTTTAGGTCTCTCCAGAGATGCTCAATTTGGGTTTAAGTCAGGGCTCTGGCTGGGGCATTCAAGAACAGTCACAGAGTTGTTATGAAACCACTCCTTTGTTATTTTAGCTGTGTCCTTAGGGTCATTGTCTTGTTGGAAGGAAAACCCTCGGCCCAGTCTGAGGTCCTGATCACTCTGGAGAAGGTTTCCGTCCAGGATATCCCTGTACTTGACCACATTCATCTTTCCCTCGATTGCAAACAGTCATCCTGTCCCTGCAGCTGAAAAACAACCCCACAGCATGATGCTGCCACCACCATGCTTCAATGTTGGGACTGTATTAGACAGGTGATAAGCAGTGCCTGGTTTTCTCCACACATAACACTTAGAATTAAGGCCAAAAAGTTCTATTTTGGTCTCATCAGACCAGAGAATCTTATTTCTACCATATTGTAGTCTTCCGGTGGTTTTTTTTAGGTAGCAAAAACCATGCGGGCTTTCATGTGTCTTGCACTGAGGAGAGGGTTCCTTCGGGCCACTCTGCCACAAAGCCCCGACTGGTGGAGGGCAGCATTGATGGTTGACTTTCTACAACTTTCTCCCATCTCCAGACTGCATCTCTGGAGCTCAGCCACAGTGGCCTTTGGGTTCTTCTTTACCTCTCTCAACAAGGCTCTTCCCGATAGCTCAGTTTGGCCGGACGAACAGCTCTAGGAAGGGTTCTGGTCGTCAAAAACGTCTTCCATTTAAGGAGATGAGGCCACTGTGCTTTAGGAACTTAAGTGCAGCAGAATTTTATTTGTGTAACATTGGCCAGATCTGTGCCGTGCCACCAAATTATGTCTCGGAGCTCTTCAGGCATTCCTTTGACCTATGCTTTCTCAATCTTGCTCTGAACATGCAATGTGGAGCTGTAAGGTCCTTATATAGACGAGGTGGGTGGCGTGCTTCACTAATCCAAGTCCAATCAGATAATCAACACAGTGGACTCAAAATGAAGGAAGGATGTTAGAAACATCTCAAGGAGATCAGAAGAAAGTGACAGCAACTGAGTTAAAATATGGTGGTCACAGCAAAGGGTCTGAATACTTAGGAACATGTGATATTTCAGTTTTTCTTTTTAATAAATCTGCAAAAATGTCACAATTCTGTGTTTTTCTGTCAATATAGTGTGCTGTGTGTACATTAATGAGGAAAAAAAAATAACTTAAATGATTTAGCAAATGGCTGCAATATAACAAGAGTGAAAAATTTAAGGGGGTCTTAATACTTTCCATACCCACTGTATGTGATGGGGGTTGATAGGAGATAATGAACAAAAGATAAATGTTTACAGTGCTGATTCAGTTTACGACTTGGCATCGTTTTCATTCCAACAATGGCGCATGCGTGAAATAAAGCACCATGTGAAAAAAAAAGCAGTTTTTTTTGCACTTATGCTTGGTTATGTATTGTTTTGAAAGCTGGGATGCTGGTTACGAACAGGTGGTTCTTTTGATGGTGCGTACTGAATGGTCCTTTGCTGGTTTAAGTTGGTCCCTTGCTGGTTTAAGCTGGTCCGACCAGCTTAAGACCACCATAAACCAGTAAGGTACCAGGCTCAAACCAGCATCCCCGCTTCAAAACATACCTTTTTCAACCAAGGGAAAGAGTTTAGTTTACGTATTTTTTTGTGAGAATTTAGTTGGAGTGCCTAAACATTAAAGTTACACGCTGTTCGATAAAATTATCGGAAATGAATATGACATTTATTAAAAAAGGTTCTAAGACGGAAGCTAACAAAATGTACAAAAACCTAACTTCGTAGTTGATCTCATCCCCATGTTCGCTGTCATCCTGTTTTAATGTACTGGGCGTACTTTGAGTCCATTTATGATATACCGTTTTATGTAAAATACATAACATTGCAGCATTACACGTATGTTTTTTATACTAAAAAAGTTACGAGCTCACGAAAGACTGAAACAATGCAAGGAATTAATCTAGTTAATGTGTATATTACTAAGTAGCGGTTGTTTAGTGCCATGTAATCCTGCTAGTAGTCTATTATAGGAGGCGTAGGTTAAATATTATTATTTAAAGAGACACTTAAAGGAATCACATAACTAATATAGACGGCGGGGTCATAGGTCTGAAGCCTGCATAATGCGCTTGGCGTTTTCCAAAGTCACTGCAGGTCGAGCAGAACAAAATCGGAGACAGGGGGGGGGGGGGGGTCGGCGCATCACACCTCGAGGCTCAACAGGGAGCGAGGAGGAGGGACAGTCACCGCCTTATACCAAGGTCTAGGCAGAAATTTTATGGGCGGCCCCAATTCCGCGTTTACTTCAACACAAGGATCTCTCAGCGTTCATGGATACTCCCACCTTTGCATGTCATTTCCACGGCAGCTTCAAACATGAATCGTGCATAGACTTGAAATCGCTTCTCCCGCGCGCAGACAAGGATAGAGAAAAGAGACGTGTGTACTGTCCAAACTAACTGCAAAGACGCAGGATGGCTAAAGAGATCAGAGGGAGAGGTAAGAAGAGACGTCTGTGTGTTCTCTGTATGTGATGTGACATCTCAGGAATTAACGTGCAAGCTGCGGAATCAAAGCAGAAAGAGTAGACCGGCAGCTTGCGCCCTTCACTTTCCGCGTCAATCTGTAGTGTTGGAATGCGTGATGAACCAGGGTTGTGTCTCAAAACCTAGTGAGCTAGACAGCGTTTTGGGGCGTCACGGGCGCATTACAGTGCTTATGACGCCCCAAATGCAGTCCCGTTCACTTGGTTTTTTCTAGCTTTTGCTTCACCTTAACATGCTCTCTTTACAAAGTGGTCTTAATATTAAATGTAGAATGTTTAATGGAACTAGGGCAGCAGTTGTCATCCATATCTGACCCAGGGATCCCCTACACAGACTCGCAGGCAATCCAGGGAACGCTAATACAAAAATATGTCCAATAACTGATAAAAAGAATCAGTTGTTATTAAAGTTTTTTTTTTTTACAAAATAATGAGACTATTAATAATTAAATAATAAATACTATTTATGGTTATTTACATTATTATTGTTGTTAATACAATTGATGCAGAAAATATTTTCCTTGTTTAACTGGTAAGCTTTAAATGCGGCGTTTCTGGCTTGAAAAAGGAGTATTTTTGATTAATGATATAAGTGGTTATGTTGGGTGCTATTCAGTAGAGATCCCTGATTTACAACATACCTGATGTTTAAAAGAAACCATTTAAGTGGGAAAGCGAATATAAATAATTAATAATAAGATAAGAAGAATTGTAAAAAACATGGTTTTTAAAGCTTATTGATCCATTTAGTTTCATATTTCCGTCCATTAGACCCCCTGCAGTAAACTTTTGGACCCCCCCCCCACCCCCCCCCCCCCCCCCCCCCCCGCCCCCCCCCCCCCCCCCCCCCCCACATAGATATTGTAGGAACAAGAAACTAAAGATTAACACAGGAAATTTTAAATAGCCAATGTTGTCATTAATAATGATAGCTATAAATTGCATCTGAATGTTTGTTTCTTCCAGATGGTGGTAGATTATGACTGTACATTTGATTCATCTTTGACATAATTTAATAGAGCCCAGCTGCAGAGTGATGATCCATTGGTCAGCTTTTTTTCTCCACCAATATGCTTTAATTTTAATAAACAGTATAAATTGTGAATTTCAAACACTTAAAATGAGACAAAATGTGGTCTTCAAATACCCATTAGCAACTCATAATGCATGTTCCGCATGAAGAGTCAGTTGGAGATGTTTGTTTTGTCCCTGCGTGCATCCTGTGTCGTATGCACTCCTTATTTTGTTTTTGCTTAAAAGTGGATTGGCCAGTGACATGAATTGTATCAGAAGTTTTTGGTCAGTTTTGGTCAGAGCTGATGGTCTCTCTTCGAAATGTATATCCAGTAGGACACTCTGATATGACTGAGTGCTGAGTGTCTGCACTGAACATCTCAGCATACATAGATACAGTTTAATCTGTTTATGGCAGTCAGTATGTTTGTAGCTTACGATCATGAGCTTTTCATCAGCTTTAAGTGGTTTGCTATGAAGTGAAGCTCACAGCATGTGTCATCTGTGTTTTCAATGTGAAGCTCTATATGCAGTTCTCTGGGTTATTGTTGTGACCGCATGTCATCCATGTTGTATTTCATAAGTATAACAGTTTTCATACGTTGGACAGTGGTAACGACTGCAGACTGTTAAAAAGCTACCATAGGCAATTTTAATTTATCCTCCGGCATATTTCCAAATCAGCCAAGAAGTTCTCCTCTCTCTGTCATGTAGGAAGTCAGTATTTGATTTTGTAGGTGGAAATGTGTAATCCTACAGACCTTTGGTTTGGTTACGTAATTTACCGCAATGTTACCACTTAGTTGGTGAATCAGTGCTGATGAGGATAGGATGATGGGTGGATGAACATCATATCGGCATATTATATCAAACAGCTCACTGTATTGAACAAGCAGAACTTGTACAGATATGTAATCAGTGGAGCAAAACTTGCACTTTTACATGATCAGAACTGGCGGCTCATCAGCAAACACAGAGTATTTGGTTGACTTCATTTATATGTTAAATAGCAAGGATTCTTCATGGATGCCTGTTTGGTCCCAGATTATTTTTTCATGTATTTCACAAGATTTTTGTATTCATATTTGCTGTTATCCAAAACTCAAATCAATCAGTTAATCTGCTATATGTTACTGTACTGTACTGTAGATCAAAGGTCACCAATTAGCACAACATTAGTCACCAGTTACCATCCAAGATGGACAGATAGATGCAACATAATGTAAGAAACAGTGAATGAGTTCTGCCGATTGCTTATTCTCATGCACAGCGGACAGAAAATGTGCTGAATGTCATGGCAACGGCACGGCGTAGAGATGCCTTTTGTGTCATCTAGTTTCTCCAGTTGATCAGACTTTGACTTAGAAAATATTATTTGTTTAATTCTCTGTATAATATTCTCCATTTCCTAGCCAAAACATTGACTCCTGAATAAGCTACTTTATCTTGGCATGTTTGATTGTTCAAACCTTCCCTGTTGGGAAGAAAATTTGGAGGTTGGACCACTTTCAACAGTAATTGTATACTCCTATTATACATTTTGTAGATGATGCTCTTCTTTATAGATTAGGGTATAGACCACTTAATGAATATTAGCATTTATTTTGTCATTTGTAAGTCCCAGGTGCAGGAGCCGGTATTATTTCTTTCACAGTCTATATTCCTTCAGCAGAAGAGCCCCAGACTGCATCACTCTGCACCAACCTGAATTCAGAGCGGTTTCAGTGAGTCAAACCATCATGTTGTGTTTGTCTGTAAGTCCAGCTCTGCATGATCTCAAAGCTTCAAAGGGTGCGATTTCCCATTGCACAACATTTATTTCATTGTGTGCGCAATTCATTTGTGTTGCCTTTCTTGGAAAAAAGAAGGTGCTCTGGAAAAAGAGGTCTAAGAATGAATCGCTTAGTAATGTGAATAGGAATTCATATATTGGCATGCTTAGGCTGGTGAAGGTCTCTGTTGAATTGGTTCAAAATACACTTTCAGGTGTGAAAAAATACATTATTTCTCCAGTATAGCTCTAGTAAGTTACATGTTTCATACAGTATGTACATATAGAGGCCATAGTCAATGCTCCAGTGATATATTTAATCTTAGCCATTCAGGATGTGACCTTTTAGGGAGGGGATGAAGAGCTAATAATTAAAGGTCGGGTGTGAAAGAGTATCTCAAAAAAGCTACATTGTGGCTGGGCGCTTCTGGGTGAGGGAAAATAAAACAATAGGGAATATGAAGTGGTTTTATACAGTAGACAAGATTGAAATTGCAAAAGTGAGCTTGTTATGTGCCAACTGATTAAGGTGACCTCAGTCAAGGGCTTGACTTAGTGGAACCCGTGTGTGTACATCAGAAATTAGAAAAACATTTTGCTCTGCCTTTGTTTGTTTGTTTTGGCGATTTGTTTTTGTGGGGTTTTGATGAAGGCATTGTGACATTATATCTGTGTAATTAGCAATTCAGTCAAATTAGTGCTACTATAGATCTGTGGCTGTCAGACCAAGAGACTCGGATGATCTAGTATTAGCTCTCAGCAAACAACATTGCATTTACTTCAGGTTTCACGTTTATTTTGTTTCTTGAAAATGAAATTCTATTTTTATTCTCAAACCCATAATTCAGTATTTGCTGCACCCCACGCAGTATAGTGAGAAATGACTGTTATTCCTGTTAAAAGCATCAAGGACGTTTCTACTCGATGAAAACTCATGAATTTATGTAACTAAGCCAAGTATAATAGATAGCATCTTTTAGATCCGGAGCTCTCAAACCGTGAGACCACCTGGAGTGGTGTGTGACATGAAATTTTGCAATATCAATTTATTACAGTTTTATCTTGAATCTCTTATTTGACTATTTTATGTAGTATTCAGGTATTTTAGATGCTGCTCTTGTAGTTTCCGTCAGATCTGCAAGGGACAGATGAAGGTCTTACAGTACCATGCTTTATCTTGAATATGGTATAGAGTCGTTCTGTTCTACTGTTCTGCACTATATTCTATACTATGCTATACACTTCATATTTTTTAAGAATTAAAAAAAAATTCAACAAAGATGCATTAAATTAATCAAAAGTCACAGTAAAAACATGAATAAGATAGACAAACGGATTTATATTGTTTTGAACTTCGATTCATTAAAGGAAACCTGAAGAAAAAAACCGCGTCATAGTTTCCGCAAAACTATTAAGCAGCAAATCTAACATGATAATAGTAAGAAAGTGTATTGAGCAACAAAATATCCGGGCAACCGTTTAAGTAAATGGGCATGAGGTGAAAAATTCAGCTGTGTACATCCCAAGAAATAAGTATATAATTACACTTTAAGTATATTAAAATGTAAAGATTAAGTATTATTTTTAAATTGTAATACTATTTCACAATATTAATGTTTTTACTCTAAATAAATGCGCGGACAGGGTGGCATTAAAAGACAAAAAATTTTACCAACCTCAGACTTTTGAACGAGAGTGCATATGATGGCGCTGTTGAAGAAATTATGACTTGTAAAATAAACATTATTAAGTAAGTAAGAAATTAAAATGTGAGAATGTAAATAATATTCATATTTATGGTTTACTATAGACATTTTATGAAGAAAATGTGCTTGCCTTTGTTGTGTAAAACTAAGGCTCAGTCTGTATAAGTTTGTTAAAATGTTTTATTGTTTGCCTAACAAAAATCGTAGGTCTTATTGGTTTGAAAAGTAATAGCACACCTCTCCTCAACAAACCACATGATTTGAGGTATCATTCATGTCCATAGAATTGGACTCCTACTTTGATACTGAGGGTTAGATGCATTTCGATATTCCTGAGCCTTTGTGAGCGATAAGGTCACTAATAAAGAATACTAACATGACGATTTGTAGAGCAAACGTTGGTTAGTGAAAGTGGTTTTGTGGTTATGACATAGTTTGCATGTTCCCTTCTTTGGAAGTTGTGAAACTATGGCAAGTGATGGCAGGTTTGTTAGGGGGGGTCAGTCATGTGATAGATTTTAAGCATTCCAGAATATGTGTATCAACAGGTAGAAATCTTCTGCTTTCTGGGAAAACCTGGTCTTCTGAAATGAGAAAATCTAAATGTCCCATTTTTCTCATGCTCTTAACTGTGAATAACATAAGCTACCTGACACCTCATTGCAAACTGAACAATTCAGGGCAGACTTCAGGTTTCCTCCATAATGATTGTGCTCTAGTGAACTTGCACGATGATTTGGGTAGAGCACGGCGCTAAAAATAGCCTTGCACGAGAGGCGGTGACAGACTCACTGCTACCCTGTGGTCCTGTGAGAGAAAGAGAGAATGACCGCCTTTCATGACCATCTGTAGAACTGCAGTCTGGCTTTTGTGTCTGTTTACAGGCAGTCCAGGTTATTACTTGGCTCCATTAACCTATAGATGGATATTTTTAACTAGATAGGATCAAATGTTAGATGGAACTAGATAGAATAAAACATTCATCTACAGTATATGAACATTTTAACTAGATGAGTTTTGTTGTAGTAGACAGATGGTTCTTTAAAAAACATCTGCTTTAAATTAATCTCTTCATCAATTAATTCTCGAACATTTGCTTTTGGTGGCAAATTATAATAGCATTTGTTTTTATGTGTAGGAGAAACGTATGTATTAGATTATATTATACTGTGTATTATTCATGCACAAATAACAATGAAGTTTGAGTGGAATAATCCTTCTCTATAGTGAGACAAAGGCTATAGGCTATTATATATAATTATACAAAAATACAATATATTTTTTAATTTTTCAACATAGAAAGCATATCTAGTTTTTTTTTTGTGGTTCAACAGAGTGCGTTCAGTAGTTTTATTCATTGTTCAGTACTTTTTGTGATTCAAAGGAGGGCGTAAACCAAAGGGCATGTTGGTATTCAGCATGCTTTCATGTTATAACATGATCATAAAAGGATATGATAATGATGACTGTACTTCCTAATATATCATTTTTTCTGTCATTTCAGAGGGAAGCTTTACACATGATGTCATATCGTACAAACACTTCCTTTCAGAGCTACATGCAGATGTGCTTGGTTGAACAGCTTCACCTTAGTAGAGACGAGATGCCGAAAGCTGATCACAACTCGGAAGCGTTATGACAGCGCTGTCTCCTTAACAGAACATCTTGATTTTGTGTTTGCATTTCCTCTGTTATGTAAAGGCACAATTAACGTCCATCCAAGCGAGCTTTCTGTGCTCATGCCTCATGCATTTGCAACGTCCTCTCCTTTAGTCCTCAGTTGCGCATTGACAGAAGGAGGAGGCGGCTCTTGAGTAACCCAGTCAAGTGGCTCTGTTCCCCGTAGTTTACTCTCAATCCCCTCTTAATGTTGTGACCTTGCATGAGGTTTGCCCACTGGATCCTCTATTGCTGCAATGATTTCACACTTACATTTGTATGCCATCTGTTGCGATATAAGCATACCCTTTCCATTCAACCTATAGTCTGAAAATCTTGACTCTTCTCTAAAGCTTAGAGCACTGAACGATTCTGGCCATGATTTTGCCGTCTAAGAACAAATTTTCAGGAATATCGCGTAGTCAACATGGTCAAACACATCCAGAGTCCTAAGATCATTGATGTTGCACAGTCTCCTTTGGCTTTTACCCAAGATGCGACAAGCAACAATCATAAAGGACAGAAAAGATTGCACAGTATGGCTTTAGCCTGCACTGCCTGGAAATACAGCCTTTGTCAGTATTTGCATTGTCTGGCAGCATCAACTTCTGCATTTGTGATCTTTTAGGCTTTCAGTATCACAGTTCTGCTTCGTTATTTATCACACCAGTGTTTTTTTTGTGCAACTGTGGCATATGTGCTGTTTCACAGCGTGTGTGGCACTGCTTTGAGCTGCCAAACGCAAGTGTTTACAAGCCGCACGGCACATATGCTGCAAGCGCACACGCTTTGGTGATGCAGGGATAAGGACGAGAGTATTCTTCAGAGTAATTTAATGAAATAACTGATTGAGAACTGTTTGCTGTTTTTCTCTAAAAAGGTAGAAGTCGGTCCAAGATTTGAGTGTTCAAGTGGACAACGGAATAAAAAAAAACATCAATTTCATACAATATTGCTGTCATAACTCCAGCTCCTGAACCTGTTTATTTTCTTTAAAAAATAATAAATAATTCAAATTGAATAATTTAAAATTAAAATAAAATGATTTTAAATTGGATTGGTTGGATGATAAAAATTATATAAATTATTTTATTGATATGTATGATATGTGTGTGCATATTTAAATTTTAAATCATTTGATTTACGGTTATGCATTTGGAAGACGCTTTTATTGAAAGCGACTGACATTGCATTCAAGGTAAACATTTTATCAGTTCATGAGAATCAAACCTGTGGCTGGAGGAACACCGTGTATAAGTTAAGTTGGATAGGTATCCAGTTTCAGTTGAAAATACTTCACATTACAGAAATAAAATGGGTTGAAAAAGCTGTTTGATAATTACCATCACTTATTGAAGAAAACCGCTAAGCTTTTTGAATTTAATGGAGAAGTGGTTCATGCCAGTCCCCAATAAAAAGACAACATTATTTTCCAATGAGTATGCCCTTATGGCCTTTGTTTATTGTCTAGTCTATTTCAAGATACACACACAACCTTAAAACCACTGCAGCGAGCCGATGGGAGCCTTCTAATATCATAATGGCCTTTACCTCAGCACTTTTCTCTAGAGGGGCTTTAACATGAGGCTGATGAACAAATGAGTAGAAATGGTGGAGGAGCTTCGTGGGTAACAGGGTGAGTCTGAAGAGGGGAAGAGGAATGAATTGAAACTTAGGAGAGAAAGTGCAAGAGGGAGGGTGAGCTAGAGATTAAAGAAAGAGAGAAAAGCAAGATTGCTGGAGGAAAGCAGCTCCTATCTAGCAGAGATTATGTTTTTGATTAAGAGCAAGTCTCTCAGTGAGTTGTGTCGTGACTGCTCTGGAGAAAATGCTACTTTTGTACTGTGCAGGCTCCTTGGAGAGGGGACGTATCAAACCTCGATATCGGCCTTAATCACGATCCCTAAACCAGCATTCATAACTCACAGCTCCATCTAAAATTGGACACATAGTTAAACGGGTTATGGATTATTCAGATATCTGTTTGAGTGGTTTTTATGCAGCAGTTCAATAAACAAGAAGTTAATATTGACTAAATTACATTTTTGAAACTAAATTGCCAGTTTTTGTTCCACCTAAGAAAATAGTTTTGGACACCACAACATAATTAACCGTTAAACGTCTCCAAGCAACACAGTAGTGGTTTTCATTATTGAATGAATCAGTGCTTTTGAACAAAATTGTTGAGTGAATGATTCCATTACGTTTTATCAGTTAGAAATTGCCTTATTGTCATGACAAATATATTTACATTTGTATTACCAAAGATTTTGCAGTGCTTCTGCATGCAATTAAGTGCATAGGGAGAGATGTTTGTAGTGGCTTAAAGGTACAATATGTAAGATTTTCGTAAAATAAAATATCCAAAAACCACTTGCACATTGTTATATATTTCATTCAGTTGTGCATTTATGTTATCCCAAAGGTTCCCAAGGATTTGTAAATCCAGAGAAATTCCCATTTTAAATAATAGTTAATCCCGGTTCATTGTCGCCTATCAATTACATCCGTGCTATCGGTTTCCGCTTGTAGAAACTATGGCAACACGCATGGACAAAAATGCTGCTGCATTTAAACTAAATCCATTACGGCAGTCGCGAATAAAATGAAAATGAAATAAAAAGTGTTGACTGCAGCATTAAATTTAGATCTGCTCAATGTTGCACCGTGAATCCTTTTCCGCATTTTTAGAGTGTTGTGCGTTATAACCAATCACACACGATTCTGCTGAGTTTAGGAACGCAATGGTCAATCAGAGGCGTTCAGATGAGTCATCGCTGAAACACCGGAGTTTTGTTCAGTGCGTGCGCTTGCTGAGTGTATTCTCTCATCATAAACAACAAAGTGCAGATGTACGTATGATGCAAGTAGGAGATTCATTCATCAAACAGTGTATAGACAGCTTTACTGATTATAAGGGGAGTTTTTTTGAGTGCTTAAACTCACGCTAGACTGAAGTCAGGATACGTTCTTTGAAATGAACGTTAATAATGCTTGGCCGCTTTCTCTATAATTTATTCGCTGTTTGAATAACTTTTGAAGGTCAAGGTAAAAAAAAAATTCATTACATCCGATGAACATGATTCGGACATCTCGGATGCTGAAAACGACATCCTCCCATCGTTCCACTCTCCTTCATAGCATCATCAAGCTTCGCCTTTGTTATTGTTTTGAAAATGCGACCTCTAGTGACGAAAACTTACATATTGTGCCTTTAAAGGTTGTTGATTCTGTCCTGTATGGGGATGAATCCTAACCAGTATCAGTTTGATAAATATTCAAACCTCCTTGAATAAGAAATGTTGGGATACAGACACACATTGATATGTTTATAGCACATCCAGTTTAATGGCATAGACACTGAAAGTAAAGTATTGTCTTAAAGCAAATGAGACCACAATCATATTTCCTTAAGAGCTTTCAGCTGAATTTTTGTTTTTAGTCAAACCTCAATTTTGAGTGTTTTTAAAGGAAGACTTCCTTTCAGCATTTGTTCAATTTCCTTTAATCCCCCTGTAGTCGATATAATTAAACACAAAAGTCCACATGCTATACTGACATTAATGAAGCTGGCCAAATTATTTTTTCTTTGGCTTTTATAGTACCAGAAGAAATTATTAGTTTTTTTGTAAATGTATAATTCATGAGGACCATACCAATTTCATGGCTGAAGTACATCCTATGCTCAGCCAGATTTATTGCGTTGCTGTTTTGCTGCAAAAAGAATCACCTGCATGACTTGCCAGGCTGAAGCCAGCCAAACAATGCCACTTGTAATTAAATCCATCTTGGTTCAGTTATGCAGTGGTTTATAATATTACTTTGATTATGGCTTGTGAAACCATGACCACCACTTTTACTGGTTGAAAAACCATTCATGTTTTTCTAATGCGTTCTTCCTTAGCCAAAAAAATGTCAACCTTTCCCTTTTCTCAGCCTTCATTCCAGGGTGAATTATGGACGATGTGATTAGAAATGTGAAAATGGGAACGCTGAATAGACTCAATTAGAGATGCTTTAGTGCAGGAACTGAGTTTATATCTACCCTCCCTTCTCCTCACTGGACTCCCTCATTCAAACTAATCTGCACCTTTTTATCTCCTCCTGCAAATCTATTTACCAAGCTTTAAAAGCATTTCTCAATGTTTAGACTCCATTAATGAAACATTCCCGCCTGCCCTCCTGCGTCCCAAAGGAAAAAGCATTTAATCTCCATCAAATGTTTAAAATAAAATACTGTATGTGTATTTGGCTGCTCTAAATTTGATTACCGTAACTTCTGTAAAACAATTAATTGAGCTGGTTAACCTTTCTTCACTATTTATACTGTTATGATCACAAAGTGGAACTTTTGCTCAGTTACTGCATCCATAACCCCTTTCTCCTTATCTTTCTATGATATTATCGATTATAAATCATACATATGAAGTGGCTTAATCTATAATTTAAAATGTTACTGCGTTAGATAAGAAAATATCATACCAAGTGGCATTTAATTTAAATAATATAGCAAAAGGGCACTTTTCAGGTAAAACATATCACACATTTTGGACTCAAAATTCAAAAACTGCTTAGAAGATGCCACCATCTACTTATGCTACTAATTCATATATCTACTTGTTAATTTTTAAGTGTGGTTACAGTGTCTAAATACTTCTGGTGCCACTGTATAATGTTAACACTTTCGAACTCTAAATGAAATTCTGTGGTGGCTTATATGGTGACTTATCTCTAGATGTTGTCTGGCAGGGCTTGGGTCCAGACACAGGCCTCAGGAATGAAAAAGCAGACTTCTGTTGATGCCACTGTCAAATGCGTTGTGATTATAACAGAAAACTTAGAAGGCTGAGATACTCGTCTCCTTTGGCGCATTAATTGTGCCAACTTTTGACCTGCCGGCTTTGCGGGAGAGATGAAAAACTCATTAAATCCTGCATGGTGATGTGGGGTGATGTGGGCTGCACTGAACCCCAGTAATGGAAGGTGAGGGTCCTTATTGTTTCAACAGAGTGAGCAGGATCATGTTAAGGTCCAGGTACAAGACCGCAGGGTGAAGAGAACTGACAGCTTAGGTGACACTTCTCGAGTAATGCCAACCAAATGGGTAAAATCAATTACTGTGGCACTGCTGATATTGATTCTTCATGATTAATCTCTTGTGCTTGTATTTTTCTTTGCTTGTTTCAGTGCGCTTTGATTTTAAGCCTTATGAATGCAACAGTGAGCTCACTAAGCCTGGCTGCGTGAATTACTGGATTCACATTACTTATAATGCAAAATGATTTATGCTTTGTGTAAAGAGGCAATTTGCTGAGCTATAAAGCATCAAAAATTCCCATCTCTATATGTTCACTCACAATGACGCCGATCTATAATTATTAAATCATGGCCCACTTAATATGATTGGGAGAGGATAACTTTAGTTGGACTTACACTGATTTGTCATTTACATTATTGCCGCTATCTGTCATTAGATTAGAAAGATATTAACTTTAGATTTAAACAGCCCAGGGCTCCAATGATTATTAGAACATATTGTTCCAAAAGGCCCGGATTATTGTGACTATGCTTCGTGAGCACGTTGATAGTTGGAAATAATTTGGTGTGAAGAGCTTTTTATGCTATCTTACTAATGAGTTGTGTAAGTTGGGTAATATAGAAGCGGTAATTTGCTGGGAGGGAAGAACCATCTTGTGTTAAGACAGGAATACAAATTCTATCTTTGCTGGTTGCTCCTTGATCATCTTAACAGAAACAGAAAGAAGTCAAGCCACCAGCCTCACTAACATAACACAGAGTTGACAAGTACTCTGTCTTCAGCCATTGAAGGGATGAATTTGTGTTGTCATAATTTTTCTAGAAAGAGGTTTTGTTTAAAGCTCTTGAAGATAAAGCATGAGATACCTCACAGTGCTTTCAACACCATAATGCTTGTCCATATTAAATTAAAAGTGGCATTAACTGCACAACCAGTCAAACATCAGCACCTGCCTATATATACAGCTATTATATATATATATCTATATTATAGATATTATATATAGGTATGCATGAATGTATGGATGTATTAATATTTATATTATGCATTACATACAGACATATATATACAGTGGGTACGGGAAAGTATTCACCCCCCCCCCCCCCCCCCCCCCCCCCCCCCCAGACCCCATTAAATTTTTCACTTTTGTTATATTGCAGCCATTTGCTAAAATCAATTAAGTTAATTTTTTTTCCTCATTAAAGTACACACAGCACCCGAATATTGACAGAAAAACATAGAATTGTTGACATTTTTGCAGATTATTAAAAAAGAAAAACTGAAATAAATATCACATGGTCCTAAGTATTCACTCATATATTTAACTCAGGTGCTGTCCATTCTTCTGATCATCCTTGAGATGGTTCTACACCTTAATTGGAGTCCAGCTGTGTTTGATTATACTGATTGGACTGATTAGGAAAGCCACACACCTGTCTATATAAGACCTTACAGCTCACAATGCATGTCAGAGAAAATGAGAATCATGAGGTCAAAGGAACTGCCTGAGAGCTCAGAGACAGAATTGTGGCAAAGGCACAGATCTGGCCAAGGTTACAAAAAAATGTTCTGCTGCACTTAAGGTTCCCAAGAGCACAGGGGCCTCCATAATCCTTAAATGGAAGACGTTTGGGACGACCAGAACCCTTCCTAGAGCTGGCCGTCCGGCAAAACTGAGCTATCGGACGAGAAGAGCCTTGGTGAGAGAGGTAAAAAAAGAACCCAAAGATCACTGTGGCTGAACTCCAGAGATGCAGTCGGGAGATGGGAGAAAGTTATAGAAAGTCAACCATCACTGCAGCCCTCCACCAGTCGGGGCTTTATGGCAGAGTGGCCCGACGGAAGCCTCTCCTCAGTGCAAGACACATGAAAGCCTGCATGGAGTTTGCTAAAAAACACATGAAGGACTCCAAGATGGTGAGAAATAAAAATCTCTGGTCTGATGAGACCAAGATATAAATTTTTGGCCTTAATTCTAAGCGGTATATGTGTGGAGAAAACCAGGCACTGCTATCACCTGTCCAATACAGTCCCAACAGTGAAGCATGGTGGGGGCAGCATCATGCTGTGGGGGGGTTGTTCAGCTGCAGGGACAGGACGACTGGTTGCAATCAAGGGAAAGATGAATGCTGCCAAGTACAGGGATATCCTGGACGAAAACCTTCTCCAGAGTGCTCAGGACCTCAGACTGGGCCGAAGGTTTACCTTCCAACAAGACAATGTCCCTAAGCACACAGCAAACATAATGAAGGAGTGGCTTCACAACAACTCTGTGACTGTTCTTGAATGGCCCAGCCAGAGCCCTGACTTAAACCCAATTGAGCATCTCTGGAGAGACCTAAAAATGACTGTCCACCAAAGTTTACCATCCAACCTGACAGAACTGGAAGAGGATCTGCAAGGAGGAATGGCAGAGGATCCCCAAATCCAGTTTGTGAAAAACTTGTTGCATCTTTCCCAAAAAAAAACTCATGGCTGTATTAGATCAAAAGGGTTCTTCTACTAAATACTGAGCAAAGTGTCTGAATACTTAGGACCATGTGATTATTTCAGTTTTTCTTTTTTAATAAATCTGCAAAAATGTCAACAATTCTGTGTTTTTCTGTCAATATGGGGTGCTGTGTGTACATTAATGAGGAAAAAAAATTAACTTAAATGATTTTAGCAAATGGCTGCCAATATAACAAAGAGTGAAAAATTTTAAGGGGGTCTGAATACTTTCCGTACCCACTGGTATGTATGTGGATGTTATACAGTTCTGGCATGAAACTCTGTATGGCCAGTAGATAGGTCTAGCTCAATCTGACCTGGTGACGTCATTGTCACATGGCAGCTGATTGGTTTTCTCCTGTATCAGTAGCCAATGAGCTCACTTCTCAGTATTCAAATACCTGGCTTTTGTTTGCTGTAGAAGTTGGCAGCGCACTTCAGAAACCCTCCACCCTGCTTCCCCAGCTCCACCTGTATAGATCTGCGACGGGGTGTAACATGTCGGCATATGGGGGGTATTCAAAATGTGTTATATGTGCAGCTGGAAGCAGCAGCAGTATTTCTTACATGCTCACAGCAGCTTGTTGTGGATGTATTGGCAGTAGCAAATCTTGGTACTTGCTCTGCCGCAGCAGCTGCGTAGCAGATGTATTCCGCCAAGACCAAATACATTATTGTCATGTACATTACCATGCCAATACCTCCGAGAGTTGTCATGACAGAAGTGTGTTTGTGTATGTAAAATGTATAACTATAAATAAATATTAAAAGCTTTATTTTTAAATATATGTAAACAAAAAAAAATGATTTGTAGAATGTGTGTGTTTTAATATGTGTGTAGATATGTGTATGTCTAATTTAATTTTATGACTAATTTCAAGAATTTAAGAATAAACTTTTAGATCAAAAGGTTTTTAAGATCAATAGAAGCAACCTTCTGACAAGTCCTCTTAAGTATGATCTGCACTCTCATTTTGATTTCCTGAATCTCAAATTTTACACTTTGATTTCCACATTAGCCAGTCTTAATTAAAAAAACATGCTTTCAATTAATTCCCAGCCGTTCTATTCCTTTGGACTTTTTCACGTCATAATATTAAATAACACTGTCATCATGCGTGTCTAATTAATTAGTCACACAATGCTCAGTAATTGCATGCAGCACTTGTGACCTTTGGTTTGATTGTATCTTTTTCATGTTCTCCCCTTAGCGACCCTACGCAAGCAAAGCGCTTCTCACTGGCGCATGCAGAACATCACCCAGGAATCTGTTGACAGCTCAGATGATGAGTTTTTTGATGCCCGAGGTAAGTGTCACTTATTTCCAACCTTTTGTATAGCCTGATGGCTTCAGCTCTTCAGCATCTGTGCCCTACTCTCTCTTCCTCTCTGTCTCTTTATATGTTTGATTAAAAAAGAATAAAAAACTAATTACAAGCAATAGGACAAAAAAACTGCAGTAGAAACAAATAAATAAGAAAAATGCTACATACTAGGGCTGTGCAATTAATCGAAATTTAGTTTCGATTTCGGCCTCTAACGATTATGAAAATACTGCAACTGTTCAATGCCTATAAAGCAGCAAAATTAATAACTTAGTTTAATACTTCCGCACTCTATGAGCATCATCTTCACGTGTGTGCGCCTCTCTCAGACATTGCGCGCATATAGCGAAATTAGTTCACTTTCGGTGCTGATTACATTTCAACAGCTTAAAATCACGTTTTTTAAAAACTGCAATGCTTAAAAACGTGTGCAAATGTTATGTTTTCTATGTGACCACGTAGCACAGCAATGTCACGTGAGCATATAACCGTGATAGAGACGATAGTCCAGAATCTCTACCTGTTAATCGTGTCTACCGGTATATCGCCCTCCCCTAATGTGACCTGACTGAACAGTGTATCCATTAAACTATCATTTACCAAGCCTCGATTTAACGTTACTGTACTTTTGTTTGTAATAAGGTCAAAATAACAAGCATTTACAATCAACATGATGAAAACTGGCAGCCATTTGTGCTTGTCAGCTCATAAGTGTCCCTGCACCAGCGAGCCAATCGAGGCCCATACAATAAATAGCTCAAGATTTGCGTCTTCAGCAAAATGCCACCTTTAAACAAAATCCTCTAAATTGACTGGGTTTCACTTTGCCATTCTCAGCATTGCAACTATCCATTATATAGCATTTACAGTATATTTAGCTGACGCTATTATCCAAAGTAACTGACCATGCAGATACAGCAACTTGAGGGTATGTTTCATACTCAAGCAACCCATCACAACCCATTTTGTTTTTGCTAATGTGACTTATTTTGTAATGGATGTTTAATGAAAAAACTTATGGCGGAATATTTGTATTTAGAATAACATGCAGCATTGAATTATACAAAATATGTTGAGGAACGTGTATTAGGAAAATAAATAGGTTTTCAGTCCATGTTGGCATTAAATGTGAATGGCAGATGAACAGATGTGGGCAGTTTCTTGCTGTTTTTTGCAGCACACACGTCAGCAGTGTGGAAGCATTTAAACTGTCGGAGAAAGACGCAAAAATCATTACAAGCAATGACAGCGAGAGACTGTTTAGAGCTGCATCGCATGTCTTCAAGAGAAATTGGAAGTGATTGCCGATAATATTGTGGTGGGGTGGGGGGGGGTGGTGCTTTGAGCCGTTGCGGGGTAAGCACGGGGGGGGGGTCGAGTGGGGGTGGGTGGCTGGTTACTGTATGCATGACTGAAAATAATTCCCTCCTTACCTAAAATCACCATAATCTCCAAAAAATCGCGAAATGAGCCGTAAAAAAAAAACCCCTTAGTAAATAAACTGCGACAAATTGACTGTTATCGAGGCTTTTCTAATACCCCCCCACGAGCCGTAATAGTGGGCCAATGTACCCAAAAATCAAACCCTACACTCCCTGTACAGCGCTGCAAACCCATGTTTCTAAGTCCAAAGCGCGAGGAAAATCTGCGCTGATACAGTCATCAGCTTTTTGCTCAGGCCTGATCACCTTTTATGATATTTCTTACAAAGGCATGTGTTACAATGCTATGACCGTACGACTTCGTAAACAGATAGACTCCATTTATAAATCTGTTGGTCAACAAAAAATGCTGAGGTCTTCCTGCGGGTTTCTGCCAAATTAAAAGCTGAGAAAAAGCAAGAACACCGTCAACTTTAATAAATGTTATTATTGTAATTTTTACTGTTGTTCTGTAAAATAAAAAGTAAGACAATAATAATTATAATAATAATTACAACAGCTCTATTTATACATTTATTATAACATTCACACATTGTGTTCAAATTAGGATCTGTAATATTTTCTAATGTTTTAAAAGAAGTCTCTTCTCAGCAAGGCTGCTTTTAATTGTACAGTAAAAAAAAAATACATGCCTAATTCAAGAAGGGGGTCTGATGGCCAAAAAATATTATTTTATTAACTTATTAATTTTAAGTTGAATTGTGCTTCGTTGGTAGGCTATAGTGGCTGCTAGAATCGCCTACCAAAAAAAAAATGTTCAGTGCTAAATATTTTTAAATTGTTGTTTTGTAATTGATTTTTTTTCTTTGAAAAGCAAGACAAAACAGTAAAAAGCATATTTTGGCTTTTTAATTTTTTTTTTTTTTTTTTTTAAATTGTCAAAATACACGAAAAAGATCATATCGTCTCTTGAGTCGCATCTCCAAAATAGTTACTTTGATCGTTTTGGTGTTCAAAATGAGATTATTCTGCTCTATAATTCATTCACATAGTCTCTAGGAGCTCTTGTGTCTGTCTCCCCCACATTAGTAAAAACTTAAGAGTGGGTTGTAGCAGTGTATAATGCAATCAGTAACCTGCATGTTTCCACATCTATCTTTCATGAGACACATTTCTCATTCATTCTTAATGAGCCCCCTGCTTTACCACACAGCACAGAACCTCAATTAAAGTCCAGATGTTACAGTAGGATGGCATGGGGAACATGCCAGATAGTTCCCTAATGTGTTTTTGGCTGGTGCTTATTATTCCTTCGTTAGGATTCGTTTATATATTCCGAGATAGCTACATTATTACCTGAAGCTCCTTGATGGCTAATGTACAAATTGTAATTGCACAATGTGCAAAATTCAATGCTATTCCTGTTATACAGTATTTTAGAGTAAAAAATAGGGATGCAACAATACAGTAAGCCCACAGTTCAATACAAAACTCGTTTTTTTTAACCACAGTTTTTGGTTTGTTTCGGTTCTGATGGCTTGGCAAATTTTTCTGCGATTTAAAATGCTATTTAAAAAAACTCTTTCATTAAAACTCCTTGCATGAATCAGTCAGATGGCGGGAGTGGAAAGGGGATCAAGCTGGATTTTGTGTTGTTGTTGATTTGCAGTCTCTTTTTAATGAGTACACATTTGTCAGTCCTCCCCACTTGCTATTTGGGGAATTAACCCAGCGCTCTGATTGGTTGAACTCTTCTTTTGATTTGAGTACTGCACGTGGACAGAGGCGTCACCAGGTTTTTGCATAGTTTAGAGTGACAAGAAATACAGCTACGGCCGGAAAGTAACAAGAAATTAAATTTGCTACCTATTAGATTTTGTTTTATTAACGTCTACACCTACCCCAACCTTAAACCTATCCCTTACAATAATGCAAATACAGTGATTGTTGTTGTTCAGCGTGACAAAAGTTACGCAATATTGATGTGCGCATGCCCAGTGGCTGTAGCTGTGTAGGCCTTCTAGCCTCAACCAAATCGTACCAGCGTACTTTGAGGTCAAAATATGTACGCATACACAAAATGTGTACAGGTTGGCAGCTCTGCAGCTGTCGAAAATAAATGTTTGCATTAGTATTATTCTTGAACGATCATGTGGGAGGGTTTGTTTACTCTAAACCACTATGCCCACATAGAAAATAACTGCCCACCCCAATTCGGAGTGGCATTACCAAAGAATGAACCACTGATGAATGAACTGCCTTAAGGGAAACCTTTTTTGGGAAAAAAGAAGAAATGTATTATACTGTCACAGTGCATTATAGGGAATATGCTGAGAGGATGTCTGGAGGACACAGTAAGACCAGCACTAAGTTGTTTGCTAACGATTATGACAGTGACTGCCAAACTATTCAGAGTATACAATGTGTTCTTGTGTTTATAAATTTATTTAAATCCTCATTTTGTGTATCAGAAAATAATTAAATATAATTTAGTTATAAATTTAAAAGCGGCAATGATTAAAAATGATCCAAAATAATTTTTTGAGCAAGTACATAACCAGCCAGTGTTCAAAACTATCGCCTTACATTAGCCCGATTCACAACGGTTCGCTTATAATTATGTTTTCTAATTTGAGTGGTACGGGTAGGTTTTTGCGGGAAATTCGAGCATGCTGCCGCATCATTACGTCACGTCTGTAAACAAAGAAGTTGTCCTGGCTACTAGGCTATCACATGTACGGATTCCTACAGGTGGTGGATCGTTTATAGCCTTTTCTCACAGCAGCCAGAATATTTAAATGTATAATTTTGATGGCGGATAGTGATCCAGAAAGGATTGTGTTTATGAAACGCGTGTGAATGAAATTAAATTATATTCTAGTTTTAAATGTGCTTCTGATTTCAGAGCCTGGGATTACACAAAATTAGCATTTTAAAGACAACCAGTTCAAAGGGAGCATAGTTTGCTTTTTGGGTTAAAATAATTTCTTAATATGAAATTCGAATGGTATGACAGAGATTAGACTGCACAGAAATTGAAATCTACACGCTAATACACACTACTCGTAGTCACGCAATGCTGATGTTGTTAACATTAGTACTTTGAGAATAAAGTATAACAATAATAATAATTTGCATGGTTTGATGTGATATGAGCTCATTTAGATTAAATCACCATTTAATGCTTTTTTCCTCGGTTGGTCAGAACAAATGTGGCAGACTTGTTACTTACTTGTTCAGATGACAATATTCAGTGAAAATTCTTATTTGGGTCATATATTCCAAGACGTAGGCTAGAATGTTACGGACTGCAGCTTTAAGGTGATTATTTTTGCTTTCTCCTAGTGTGATGGACGAGTCAGTTTGAATTCATTTTTTAAATATTCTACCATTCAAAAGGTTAGAGTCAGTAATTTCTTTTTTAAAGAATCTGTTACTTTTATTCTGTAAGGTCAAATTAAATTGATCAAAAGTGGCAGTAAATACATTTAAATGTTACAAAAGATTTCTATTTCAAATAAATGCTTTTCTTATATTTCTCAGAGAAACCTAGAAAAAGTCACAGTTTTCAACCAAAACATTTGCCCTGTTTGCAATTGATAATAATAAGAAATATTTCATGAGCACCAAATCAGCATATTATAATGACTTCTGAAGGATCATGAGACACTGAAGAACTGGTTATTTTAAATTGTAATATTTCACAATATTACTGTTTTATTTTTTTTTATCAAATTAATGTAGCCTTGGTCAACGTGAGAGACTCCTTTAAAAAACATTAAATACATCTTACCAACCTCAAACATTTGAATGGTAGTGTAGTTATGTGAGATGGGATTTTTGAACCAATGAGAATCCACTCTGGGTTGGGCCATCCACAGTAATGAACTTGAAAAACTGTTTTATAGTCCTTCTGAAATTGAGATTGTTTCTACTCCTAGTAAATGTAGTTTTCTAAAGAATTAAACTTGTCATGATTCAAAGCATTGTAGATAATTGTCTCCACTAAGTGTCATTTGTAGGTAGGGATGCACTGAAACCGATACTGGAAGGTTTATAGTTCGTTTCGTATATGTCAACACAAGTAATAAACCATGCCAAGTTACTTAATGGTAGGGAAGGAGAGAGAGAGAGAGCGCACATTTGTTGTGTGTTCTTGGATGTTCACTCACTGTGCACACGCATCATTTGGATTAAAACTAAATTGTAAAAATAAGACCATTTATAGGGGCATTCACTATAAACATTTATTTTCAACCGTAGGCATACACGACTTTCTGGCGAAAGTGAATCTAACAGCCTGTGTGAAATGCGCTAGGCTGTACTACTTCCTCTCATTCTGCGCCAGTACAAATACGTGCACGCGTTGCGTGTGTTTTGCTTGCTTTAGTGTTTCTGCATTAAATTAGTGACTTTGGAATATAAATCGCAGCACGTTTCAGATGAACAATTCTTTGAATCTTCGCGACTTCTATTTCTGAAAATATCACAGTTAGGAGATTTTATAGCGAGTGGTTCCCTGCATTATTACAGCAAAGCGCGTGGTTACAGTACTAAGCCACTGCAATGGAATAAATTAAAGATGATGTACATAGAGCAAAAAAAAAAATGAACAGTGAAAGTAACAAAAACTTGTAAAATACATTTTTATGGGCATAATTAAGGTGGAAAATAACCGAAGGATATACAGTCAAAACAAAAATTATTCAAAGACCAGATATAGATATCATTTTTTATATTTTTTTACCAGTGGGTGCAGGACACTATAGTTCATTTATATAAGTGAGGATAGCAAAATAAAGTAAACTGTGACAAATTATTCCCAAAATTTCTTCATACAGTGGACTACCAGTTAAACTGATACAAATTTGGGACCAAAAATTATTCAGACCGAGTCTGGGGAAAAAATGTAAGTTCAGGTTTGCGTGAACCTTGATGACAGCATGCTCAGTAGACTACAGGCTGTCATTAAGGCTAAGGGTTGCCTGACTAAGTATTGATAGTTGTGTGTATTGATACTGTCATACTGTCTGAATAATTTTTGGTTGATTGTAATCTATTACCTTTCTATCAAAGTTGTCTAACATTATCAAGCTGAATTTGTTCTGACACAGTTTAACTCTGAGTTCTTGTCATATTTTATTACCATGTTCTAAACTATAGCGAATAAACTGTGATAATGTGAGAAATGTTGAAGGTGTCTGAATAAATTTTGGTTTGACTGTATCTATTTGATAAATGAAGTTAACCAACTAACATTATACATACTCTTTTGGTTTCTGTACCCAACATTTTAAAAATGTACAAATGCAATAAAAATATTGGTATCGATACTTGGTATCGGCAAGTACCAAAAATAAAAGTACTGGAAAAAGTGGTATCGGTGCATCCCTATTTGTAGGGGCCACTGGTTTCACGGTTCGATTCGATATTGATTCGTTATAGGTTCGATTATAGCGCTTTAAGTATCCAAAAGTTTACAGACAATCATAGCTATGGGTTTTTCTTTTTTCCTCAGCATTATTGCTTTTTGATTACTACTGATGATATCATAGACAGTGGCAGCTTTAATAGGCTGCATTCACACTAATGCACCGATCTATTTAGACAGATGTTTTGTCCTGTTCTGAAACATAATTGACTGTCGTTTACAATTTCAACTTCGTATCATAAAAGTATTCAGAGATGCAAGTGCATTTAACTGCAGCCACGATCAAGCTTCAGGACAAACAAACACAAAGCAAATGTGAAAGTCTGTCAGTACGTGAGTTTTGTGCATCTAATACGTACTGCATTCCAAACGGCATCAATGAAAGCACATCTAAAGTAAAACACTGAAATAACGGCGGGTGGAAGCACACACTGTCAAGCAATGTGCACGTGTCTAGGCGTATATATCCTGTGCAATGAAGCCTGCAACACGTGCCATATGCGGGAAATAGATTCTGTGCATGGTTTTTTTCCCGCACTAAGCTTGGCTTTTCCAAAATGCATCGATGTAGAATCGTCCACATCGATTGCATCGATTAATTTTCAGCATCCCTAGTCATTTGCAGACTTGAATTGACCTGTGAGAACTCTTTCAGAAATGACAAAAGAAATGTTGTGCACTCTTGAATGTTGTTTTCTAGTGGCTGAGTGTTTGTTTAGCAATCACTTTTGTCATGAAAGCCACAGTCAAGTGTTTTGGCTCAGACTTGGAGTGCGAACTTAATGGCTTTTTGTGTAAGCGACACTGCAAAGGTGTGTTTGTGAAATCACAGAGGTTGTGTGTGTGAATATGTGTCCCTGTGGGTTTATGTGGATACTTTCTGCGACTTGCTGTTGTTGACTCCTATTCACTGACCTGTGAGACTGACCCCTGTCAGTCAGTGTGCGTTACAGATGATCAGAGAGCTGAGCGGCAGGGAAATTGAGGCTCATTACGGTTCCAGCTTTGTCAGCCTGCCTTCACCTCCGTGACACATGAGCCCCTTTCACGCGTGTCAGACTCTCACTTGCCCTGTCCAAGCCTCTCATATCCTCTC
Source organism: Sinocyclocheilus anophthalmus (assembly GCA_018155175.1). Classification (NCBI taxonomy): domain Eukaryota; kingdom Metazoa; phylum Chordata; class Actinopteri; order Cypriniformes; family Cyprinidae; genus Sinocyclocheilus; species Sinocyclocheilus anophthalmus. The sequence continues at coordinate 95,842 of JADLZN010007108.1, forward strand.
ATATCCGCTGGGTTGATCTCCTCCAAGTCACATCCTGGAGTGTCTCTCTGTAGGATGCAACTTAAGAGGTGTGACCAGGTCCTAAGCACCAAATGCAAGTAAAAATCAGCGTTGGTGAGTAAATGTTACTTGCCAGTTGGCCGGTCATTTAAAAAAAAGTTATTTTAACAATGCCTGAGAATGCAATTTGGTTTAGAATGATTATCAAATTGCAGAGACTGCATTGCAATTGAATAAATGTGATGCGCTGTGCGTTTCAGCATAAAGTGCTATGATCTTTTTTTAATGTGAGCTGCTCATGATAACAGTGTTAACAGATCGGTCAGCAGTAAATGCTGCTCAACACAAACTCAAAAGAGTTTTAGTTGCTTCTAACAAGCATTTGAAAATGCAAACGGCTGCTGAATTTTTTGCCATCAATGTCCCAACCAACTTTTAATAGTAAGTACTTCAACACTGTGCTGGTTAAGTGTTGTCATGGGGTCTTAAAGGACAAAGCTGTTTTGATTATGAATGTGTGCGTTCAGAATAATTTTTAACTGACATGTTGGCAAATGTCTAAGGAGGTTAATTCCGGTCCATTATTGGAGCGTGTGCATTTGAGTAATGAGATTTGTCAGTGTTCTTAAACAGACCCCATTTGTATAGCCTGGAATAAGATCGGACCCTCATTTAAAACTGTGTAAATTTCAGCTGGAGACAGATTGCTGTATGCATTCGCAGCCATTCATTGTGACTCTCTTAATGCTAATTGATTAGCATTACCCACACAGGCTTTGCTTTTTGAGCTGAAGTGTTTTCCTGTTGCATTGATTGTTCTCTGTAGTCGGGTAGCCCTGGGCCCTTTGCACACAAGAATTATCTGCACTGACAAATCAACTAAGAAATCGGCTATTTATAACTTCTAGCATATTATAAAGCATATTTAAAATCGTGTTACCTTACATTTTAATATAAAGACCCTGTTAAGTGAAAATATCATCTTAGCATCAGGACTTTTTATGATTTTATGAATATTAGCCATCTCAGAGTTGACAGCTTGTTTTTTATTTAAATTTAGGCAATTTAATTGCATATATAATTGTTTATTAAGTGTTATATTGTGGCAAATATAGACACATGTCCAAGTTAAAGTTTTTATTCTCATTACAAATCACTGTCACAGCCAATCACATAAGGAAAAGCCATTTCTTCTTAGAATTTGTGTCAGAGTTTTAAACCTCAGTGTTGGGAAGAAGATCAAGACGTGTGCTTTTCATAACCAATTATGGGCCTTCATTTGGAAGATTTTCCAGGAAAAGCCTGTTTTACTGAAACTGTGTCAGACAGACAACGGTGTTTTATGTTCTTTGCCTCTTGACAGCCACAGGCATTTACGGTCATATTCTGGCCACGGAAAAAAGTAGTAGTCGGACAAAATATGTGAAAAATGAAGTCTGTGCATAGTAAAGGCTGCTTGTTTTCCTACTTTTAACTTTTAACGAAGCTGGCTATAGGTTTGCCTTTTATTTCCATATACAGTGAAAGTGAAATGGGGACTGAGGCTGTCAATTTGCCTAACGTTTCATGTTGCGTTCCACTGAAAAAGGAAAGTCACATGTATAGGGTTAGATTTCTGCCACAATTCTGCACGCGAAAGATCATATTTTGAGTGCAAAAAAGTGCATTTTGCATGTGCGCGATCTGAGTTCCTGTGGAGAAAATGTTTGTTTCGCAAAGAAAAAAACATTTTGAGCGCACTAAAATCAATTTTGCATTTAAAATAAGTTTTTGGATGTGTGCAGACCTTCTCTTTTGCGCGTGCAACGTTTCGCTAGCTTGCTCCCTTGATGCCCACCCTCAATGCTCTCTAAATACCAGCGGCTTGCTTGCTCAACACAACACATCCAAAAACTTGTTTTAAATGCAAAATAGATTTTTTTTGCTTCGTCTCTGATTGGCTGAAATTATGGCATATTGTAACGCTGGGTTGTGTTGAGCAAGCGAGCCGTCTGCATTTAGAGAGCACTGAGGGTGGGCATCAAGGGTGCAAGCTAGTGAAACGTTGCATGTGCAAAAGAGAAGGTCTGCACAAATCCAAAAACGTATTTTAAATACCAAATTGATTTTCATGCGCTCAAAATACTTTCTTCTTTGCGAGACAAACATTTTCTCCACAAAACTCTGTTCGCGCGCGTGCAAAACGCACTTTTGCGCGCTAAAAATATGATCTTTCTCGCGCAGAATTGTGTCAGAGATGTAGTCCCATACACATGGGTTTGAAACAACATGATCTTGCTTTGAAAGTACACATAAATGTAATTTACAAGGAAAATATACTCCCTGCAGCCATGTGTTGCAAATTTGGTTCATATACGGAAGATATTTGTATGAGAACTGGAAATAGGAACAGCTGACATCCACCAGTATTTGACCATCATTCAGCCCACACGGACATGTCCTCTGACTCCTGTCTTTGTCTGTATTTAAGAGTAAAAGAAGAGTTGAAGAATGTTAATGGATAAGCTCCATGAACTCATTACCTGGTCTTTCTAGGATTCTTGAAATTTAGTTTCAGATTCCTTTTTAAAGTCTTTTTTTTAATCTCTTTTAATAACCTCCATTAAAAATGTTTCCCCACCTTTATGCACTTTGCTTGTCTTTCTTCTTTTACTCCTTTCAATCACTGCTTCATGCTCTTTTTTTGTGAAAGTATTTTGAGTTACTCACTCAGGGATTTTTTGATACACCTTCATTAGGGATAGCTTAGGATGTTTGTATAGTGTGTGGTCAACTAATTTATGTAGAAACTTTTTAAATATTTTATAAATGTGCTTTTAAAGGGGTAAATAAAGAGACAACTTCTCAGAGCGTGATTTAGCTTGCTGGCAGTGTTTTGCACTGTTAGACTGTCTGCAGAATTAATTCTCTGAGAAGTTGTTTTTACATTCCCTAAATTCATTCTTTTTAAAGCACTGCTGCTACAGGCATCAAGCGCAGCTTGTTTAACAAACACTCCACCTTCAGCAATACATTTCAGGACAATTATGGTCAGACTTCAGATCTCCTGCTGTGATCTGCATTCCAGTTGTTATGCATTTTTTTAGGTCTATGATAGTTTTGTATAATAAAACTTTATTTGCTAAATATCTCTGTCAGTTATTTTATTGAAGTGCTGCACATTGTTCTGTGATATTTTTAAATTGTTGATCTGTGTACAACTTCAGATCTGGTTGTCATTTTTCACCATGTTTCGCATCATGAATTGCATTGTGTGTTAAGTTGATGTTTCAAGTTAATACTGTGTGTTTTGACTTTTATATTCTTACTGTACTGAAGCTCAAGCAAGTAATTAAAAAGCTATTTTTATATTTTTTAATTGTAATATTTTTTTTTTGTAATTGTATATTAAATTGTAATTTAATTATTATATTTCCTTATACATATAACTGTTTTTATTATTTTAACTGTTTATCTTTATCCTTTTCTACCCTGTTTTAATGTTAGATATATAAATCTGAAGATAAACAAAGTCTAATTAAAGTGATTTTAATATGTTGCTTTGACAGTCCTAAAAATGTTTGTTAGGTCTCTTCATAAAAATCATAAAAATATATAGTTTTGCACATACCTAACTTTCATAGCAACTAGTATTCAATAATTCAATTTACATTACTTTTTTTTTCAATTTACAAAAATTTTTCATAATGGTGCAGATTACGCTGAATACATTAAAATTAAATCTTAGTTTCCTTTCATCCACGCAGTTCTTTCTGAGAGCATGTTCCCACATTTTTACATTGTTCTTTTTCTCCTTTTAACTTTTTGCTGTCTTCCTTTCGCAGTGAGCCTCGCTGGCAGACCCTTGTGCGTCAGCAGTTTGTGTGTTTTATTTACTGAAATAGGTGGTTGTCTGTCCTTCAGGAGCTGGGCTGCTGTCATTGCTCTTCTTTGTGCTAAGCACATTTCACACTTCAGAAGATCTGTGTTCTTCCTGCTTTCTCTAAGCGCCGTTCCATTCGACATGACTCAGTAACTGCCAGTATTTGGATTATGATTTAAAACCCTTCCTCTCTCAACTCCGAGCTTCCCTCGCATTGTTTCTGTGAGCGTGTGTGTGTATGTTTGTCTACCCTTGTTTGAGCCAACTCAAAAAAAATTCAACTGACAGTCTAGTAAATGGCATGCGACAAACAGCGGCCGATCGGCTCGAGTGGGTGATGCTGATGAGCAGGCCTGACGGAGCCCTGTCACAACCTCTCTTCTATACTGAAATATCAGCCCAGCGAGATCCGACACGACATTGGGCTTGCAGTTCGTTGTCACACGCTGTGAACCACACAGCCGTGTCCTCCATCAAGCACTCAGGGGCTGTCTCACAAGGACCGGCAGAGTACAATGTCGCTCACTCTGTGCTCATTAGTCGGACATCACTTTATGGCTCTAGCTGTATTTAAAGATAATTCGATGAATCTTAATAGTCTTTGATGTACTGCTGCATTCCATGTGATTTATTTCGGAGCTAAAATGAGCATAGCGTTATCCTGCTAAATTATTGATTGTCTCGTCCTCATCATATACTGCTCTCATTGAATGTGTGTTTGTGTGTGATGTCTTTCAGAGGTACTGGAGGGGAAGACGGCCATGCTTTTGGGCATGAGTCAGTGGAACTCTAATGATCTCGTTGAACAGATAGAAACCCTGGGCCACATCGACCAGACGCAGGGTAAGAGCTCATAAATGGAAATGTTATGCTTTCTCTCATCAATCGTACTTCCCCATTGAGATATTAAAATTCACGGTTTATGTATATGGTACATGAAGATACTACAAATGTTCTGCAGCGGTAAAAACATTTACATGGACAGTTGAGTGTACCTGAGACTGATGGAATGGGTCTAATGGGCTAGTTCAAAATGAAAAATCAGTCATCATTTATTCTCCCTCATGTCATTCCAAACCTGTATGATTTTCTTCTCTTCTTCTGTGGAACAAAAAAGATAATACTTTTTGGTCACAGAACTGATTGTTTACCAACATTCTTCAAAAAGTCTTCTTTGGATGTTGTTTGAAACAGCATGAGAGTGAGTTGATGTTTTTAATTTTTGGGTGAACTAAGTATTTATTTATTTTATTTGTGGTGGGACATTTGGGTTGAACTCAACACTCGTGTGTTCAAAAATGGATAAATGATATGATGTTGTGACAAGTTTTTGAAAGTATTTTTAACTTGACACACTTAAAAAGACATTGTACATGGTGAGAGACATGAAGCAGTGGCTGAAGACATCAGTCTGATACATGTGAACATAGACCCATCAACCTCACCCTAAGTATACTCGAGCAGTCAAAATGACCCAAATGCACATCTCCAGCTCATATCCTCAAGAACAAAGGAGGCTGTAATCTGAAATGGCATTTTATAAAACATCTCATTATGTTTTACATTAACCACCCATGTCACAGAAATTGTTCAACCAGCTGCTTGCCAAACAAATCTGTAATTTTTCATTTCGCCATGAAAACAGAGGAAACAGACGTCAGGCTTCATTAAGCAGCATCATGTCTCAGCTGTCTCCATTGATTTTTCTTACTCTTTGTTCTTATCTGGTCTGTTCTTATAATAGTAAGACTTAGCTAGCATGAGTCATTAGCCAACTAAACATCAGGATTCTTCACTTTCTCGCTGCTTGGAGCTTTTTGAAGTTGCCTTCAGGCTTAGTTTTACATAATGTAGCCGTATTTATTAATATCTCATGTTCTTTGTGCAAAGGTCCATACATATGTGAAACTTAAAGAGGCTCTTAGCTTCACGCTAATGCTGCTGAGATGAATTCTGCTCAATGTTCCATGTTGTTCATTTGTTATATTTAGTTTCTGAAAGCTCTGCAAGCATTTGTTCAGTGTAACGTGGAAGGAGGATAGTGAACATTTCTGCAGGGTTTGCTCATGTAGTAGCTGAAACATCCAAATCGAATTTGCGTACAAAATATATCTCCCTCATGTGATTTATTGCCTGTGGCATATGCAATTACACAGCAATTACGTATCGATTTATTTTTCCATATTGAGTGATACCAGTGATGTAAATCCACCATATAAAACCCCCTAACACACAACCAGATGTCAATTTCCATAAAAAACACAACATTCCCATATATTGAGTTCCCGAAACTGTTTGTTGTCCTGTGTTCCACATACTTTTGGCACCGTTCATGGAAAATGGCGTTTTACCCCAGACTGTGCATGCTAGTATTGCTCAAGATAATTCACCTTTCGCCTCAATTATTCAGGTGGCCTTTTCTCACATTTTTGTTTTCCTCTTGTGTGAAATATGATTGGTATTTTGGACAGCACTCAGGGGGATGGAGACTTAAGCTGATGCAACAGAGCGATAAATGAGCTATGTGAGAGGCAGGCATTGACCCCACCAAGCCCCTATCAGCTTAGTTTTTAAGTGTCCTGTGCCACAATGCTTCTTCCTGCAAAATGGAAGTGATGTTAGCTTTAGGCAGTCCCTTTAGTAAAACTGCTCATCATGCATAAATGCTTCACTTAAGACTTCTCTCAGTGATTAATACTACGACTTGAAAGAAATGCACCCATAAAACAGAAAAATTGAATATTAATTCTACATGCAGGTTCAGGTCTGAATGAAATGAGAATAATTTTGTTAATCCTCAAAACTCTGAATATTGCTTCTTGAATAAACGTTATTCCGGTATAATCTGAATTTGGACTACTTAAAGGCACAATATGTAATTTTCACCGCTAGAGGGTGCGTATTTAAAATAAACAAATAGACAAAGGCGTAGTTTGATGATGCTGTGACTGAGTGTGGAATCATGGGAGTTGTCGTCTTCATCTCCACAGCTGAAGCAATCTGACGGTGACACACGGCTCGAAAGCAGCGGAGCTTTTATTATGCCACAGTCGAATGCTTCCGCTCCTTCCGGTCGTGCGTATGTGGGGGAAAAAAAGCAGCGCTGTTTTATCATACTAGATACATTTGAAAGTTCTGTTATAATGCTACTCTTTGCGGTCGTCAACGGTCTAATAAAACACACAACATATTAAAGCGTCTTTGGTGTTTCCATGTTTTCTACAAAACAAAACCGGAAATTGAGGGGTTATGACATCATTGGCAGGCGACACAATGACACTATAGACACGGTCCGTGTCACTAGTTAAAATTGCTTTTTCTCTGGATTTAAACAATCTTCGAAACATTTGGGATAATGTAAGTACACAAGTCAGCAAAGTATATAACACTGTTCTAGTGGTTTTTGGATATTTTAATAAAAAAATCTTACATATTGTGCCTTATGATCCTTCAGAAATCATTCTGTTAGGCTGATTTGGTGCTCAAGAAATTTCTTGTTATTATCAGTGTTGAAAACAGTTTTGCTGCTTAATGTTTTGTTGAAACCATGACATTTTTATCAGGAATCCTTTGTTAATAGATAATTCAAAAGAAAAGCATTTGAAATTATTTGAAGCATTTAAACAAAGTCATCAAAAGAATGACGGATATTGACATTATATCTATAACTATATCGCTTAGCCTAATATCTTCTCAATCTTTTCTTCAAGTGGAAATGTTCTGTTTCTAAACTTAGCATTAATTATATTGAATCCCAGTCTTATTTCCCCATAGTCCAGTACAGTTGAGACATTTTATTGACAGGATTAATTGTTGGAGGTACGCTGAAGTCTGTGGGCACTTGAGGTTTCCAGATTAATTAGTCTGTCAAATAGGGGGCTTTCCACCTGGTGTGCTAAAGACTGATGTTAATTAGAAAACAGTGCTGAAGCTACTTTCACATGCAGCTAGCGGGGGGTCCTCTTGTCTAGATTCCAGCCAGCTTGAGTTCAGCAAAGCAGTCTGGATGCTGTCTTATTCTGTTGTGGAGTAAAATAGAGGGTTTCTTGATTGATCTGTGTGCAGTATGGGAACACTTGAGTGACAGCTGTAGGTTCCTGCCTGATATTGAAATCCTGTAGCGTCCATCCTTCAAATATTACAATCAGCTGTCAGAACATTTGACATGCGGTTAACCCTTCTATGTATGCAACATTTCGAGGCATCATAGACACTGCCATTATGAAGATGATGTCACATTCTAAGGCAGCATTAAGGTGCAGTCATAATGATGAAATTTCTGTGACATTTCACATGCAAAAATGCCCATTGTCCATTGTCAGTAGCAATGAGATGTGTAAAGAACAACTCGCACAGAAGTCATTTTCAAAAACAGACAGGTTTTCAGTTGGTGAACTTAAAAAAATTAATTAAATATAATTAATTTAATAAATATTATTTTATTATAGACAAATATTTGTGCTATGCATTTTTAACATGCTTCACGATGTCCTAATGTTAGATTTTATTGAAATCAATTGTCACGTCTCCCATGTGGAGCGCAGCTTGTTTGGCATGTAAAGTTATTGGCTGAATAGACATTTATTTCAAATATCCTTTCTCTGCATTAAAGATGAACTAGAGCTGTTTTGATGGTTCTTTATATAAAGTCCATTGATGTCAAATTAGCAATATAGCTAGTTAGATAAGCTGGAGATGTGATGTTTGTTTCCCATCAGAAGTACCTTTAATCTTTGTTTCTGAATACCGTCTGGTTTTTCATCAGCCAAACAAGCTCTTTGTGTCCTGCTGTACTTGACGGGCTTCTAAACTCACAAAGGTTGAGGGATTGCTTTTATTCTATCTGCTCCCCTTGATGTGAAAGCAGTAGGTACTTTTGAAAATGTGACTTATGTATTATCTATGCCCCCATTTTTACTTTTCATAGCAAGATGATAATGATTCTATAAATCAATTTAATGGGGACTCATTAGGACCTTTAAAGCAGACACTCCAGTTAATTGCAGTTACTCGCAGGTAGAAATCTCATCAATCTCTGATCTAAAGGATCTGGGATGCCTTCCCTAAGGACTACCTGATTGATGACCTGATTATTTAAGGAATCATATGCGTGACTGACAGCTGGAGCCACACCTGACAATTTAGGGATTTGGGGACTAAAATTATGCTCTCTATAAATATATAAACTCACATCTTAGGAGCCAGTTATGTCCCCATGCAGCAGCTCTGGGCTAAGGTTTTGTTTCTGCTCATTTACAGTTTCAAGTAATTACTTTTTAATCATTGGCATTGCTTAATCATCTTGATTATATGTGTATTAGCTGGGTGAGGGTGTTGTGAGGGCAGTGATTGTTTATGTGAGCACAGATGGATGTTGGAGCAGAATCCCTGAGGAGTAAGGGTGCCCATGGCAGAGCTTGGGTGAAGATTCCATTGAAACGGCCTGATGAAGCCTCCAAGAGAAGCACCAGAGAGAAGCCAGCCACCTCCTCTCTCTGGGTCTCCTCTCCTCTCCTCTCCTCTCCTCTTCCCTTCCCTCTCTGTCCTGTCCTGTCCACTGATTGAATTCAATCAGTGTAAGTAGTATGATGGACTCCAGTAGGTTAGTACTTGAGATTTAAAGCTCGACATCTGTTTTGAAGTAATTTCTTCATTTATGCATTTTTCCCTAGATTATGAATCAGTGTACATACATTTATGCTGCCTCTATGTAATCAGCAGCTTGTGCTTACTGCAGTGGTTCGCAACCACGGGGCCACTTCCACATTATTTAAAATGACAAAACAGCATTGAAATAAGTGAAAGCACCTTAAAATCAAGATATTTCTAAATCGCCACTTTAACTTTTAGTTTGAAACCTGAATATAAGAGAAAGTGTCACTTTAAAAGTGTCAAAAATAGAGAACAAAAAAGTCGTATAACTACATGGGCATTTTTTGTAATAAATATATATATTTTTTCTTTTAGAATCACAGAAGATCCGTCTTCTGAGATACTATAGTTGAGAGTGATTCAGTGTTATTTTTGTATCATTATGATACTAAACTAATAGTTGAGATACTAAAATGAGATATAGTTTTGACACTATTTTAAATTATATTTAATTTTAGTTCTGTTTTTAGTAATTTTGATGTGGTATTTGTCATTTATATATTTTTTTATGTCTAGTACATTTATTAAGTACTTAACTTTAATGAAAATAAATAATAAATGTTAAATAAAATATCAAAACTTATTTTAAGTTAATTTTTATTTTATTTCAATTAATGACAATTTTTTTAAAATGTTTTTAGTTTAAGATTTAGTTAACGATAATAGCCCTGGAGTTATGAGCAGTTTCATGTGATAATTTTAGACAAATGCAATTTATTCTAGAATTATTATTTTTTTATCAGACAGAGAACTGATTGGTTGTTAAAATATATAATATTACTATTCTAATAATGGACCATAAAATACAAAGTTCATATAAATAATTCATCTTTTGTTAATTTAACAGAAATAATTTTCCATCATACTCCTTTATGACCAGCTTTCCGAAGCATGGCCATTGTACCAGCTCCCCCAACATCAGCACAACAATACAGGTGCATCTCAATATTAGAATGTCGTGGAAAAGTTTATTTATTTCAGTAATTCAACTCAAATGTGAAACTCGTGTATTAAATAAATTCAGTGCACACTGACTGAAGTAGTTTAAGTCTTTGGTTTCTTTTAATTGTTATGATTTTGGCTCACATTTAAAAAAAAACCCACCAATCCCTATCTCCACACTTAGAATATGGTGACATGCCAGTCAGCTAATCAACACAAAACACCTGCAAAGTTTTCTTGAGCCTTCAAAATGGTCTCTCAGCTTGGTTCACTAGGCTACACAATCATGAAGAAGACTGCTGATCTGACAGTTGTCCAAAAGACAATCATAGACACCCTTCACAAGGAGGGTAAGCCACAAACATTCGTTGCCGAAGAAGCTGGCTGTTCACAGTGTGCTGGATCCAAGCATGTTAACAGAAAGTTGAGTGGAAGGAAAGAGTGTGGAAGAAAAAGATGCACAGCCAACCGAGAGAACCGCAGTCTTATGAAGATTGTCAAGCAAAATCGATTCAAAAAATTTGAGTGAACTTCACAAGGAATAGACTGAGGCTGGGGTCAAGTCATCAAGAGCCACCACACACAGACGTGTAAAGGAATTTGGCTAAAGTTGTCGTATTCCTCTTGTTAGCCACTCCGTGAACCACAGACACGTCAGAGGCGTCTTACCTGGGCTAAGGATAAGAAGAACTGTACTGTTGCCCAGTGGTCCAAAGTCCTCTTTTCCGATGAGAGCAAGTTTTGTATTTCATTTTTGAAACCAAGGTCCTAGAGTCTGAAGGAAGAGTGGAGAAGCTCATAGCCCAAACTGCTTGAAGTCCAGTGTTAAGTTTCCACAGTCCTGTGATGATTTGGTGTGCAATGTCATCTGCTGGTGTTGATCCATTGTGTTTTTTGAAAACCAACATCACTGCATCCGTTTACCAAGAAATTTTGGAGCACTTCATGCTTCCTTCTGCTGACCAGCTTTTTGAAGATGCTGATTTCATTTTCCAGCAGGATTTGGCACCTTCCCACACTGCCAAAAGAACCAAAAGTTGGTTAAATGACCATGATGTTGGTGTGCTTGATTGGCCTGCAAACTCGCCTGACCTGAACCCAATAGAGAATCTATGGGGTAGTGTCAAGAGGAAAATGAGAAACAAGAGACCAAAAAAAAGAAAAGTTGAGCTGAAGGCCACTGTCAAAGAAACGTCTAGGTTACTTGTGTAACTCTCGTTCGCTGAAGGAGGGAATGGAGACGTTACGTCAGTCGTGACTGACGAATTGGGATCTCGCCCGAGAGCCCAATCACCTTCGAGTGTTAACTAAACAAGCCAATGACAGTTGGGCGTGCGTGTTTCGCCACGCGCACCTCGCCCCGCAGCGCGGGTATAAAAGTAGAGCGCGTGCAAACGCACATCAGCTTTTCGCTTCGGAGCCGAGACTACGTGCCCCGGCCATACAGCGGTGGACAGGCACCGGCAACGTGGAAAGTAACGTCTCCGGTTCCCTTTCAGTCAGTCATGTTCTATGTTACGTCAGTCGTGACTGATGAATTGTGATCCGTATGGAAAACGCCACTATTGTTGACCCCCTCCAGTGCCCTGCGGAAGTTGGCAAGTCCCCCCACACCAGCTGGGTCGGAAGATAGGACAGCGGCTAGGCAGGGGTGTCCGCCAGTGCTGTTCCATATAGTGGTACATTGGATAACACTGGGAATGCGTACCCAGTTGGGACGCTACGGAAGCCACATCCCGCATATAGGAGGTATCATGTGTAATTACACATATGGACTGGCCCAGGGCAGTGCTACATATGGGAGTCCCTGCGGTAGACTCAACCCGCTTGGGGTGAGATAACTACGCAGCAGAGTTGGCAGTGAACGACTGCCAGGGAAAGAGATGGGCTTACCGTGAGGGGAGCCGTACCATGGTAGAATACACATGTGGGATCACCCGAATGGGGAATCACTACACACGGGCACCTATCCCAGCACAAGGGCTGACCTTGGGCACGCACACGAGTGCTGAACCTGGCGTCTGGCGCTCCACAACGCCTGACCGCCGAGGGTGCGCCCGGGGGCGCTCTTGCAATTCACCACCCTTATCCCTGAAAGGCGGTTGGAACTTTGGGGCACATACCGGGCCGGGTTCAGACAACTTTAGAGTTTACCCTACACCGAATTCTAGTGCACACAGCGTCGACCGAGAATGCCTGCAGGTCCCCTACCCTCTTGACTGAGGCCAATGCGGTGAGGAGCGCTGTTTTTAATGACAGAATCTTAAGTTCTACTGACTGCAGAGGCTCAAAGGGCTCCTCTTTCAAGGCCGCCAGGACTGAGGGGAGATCCCAAGATGGTAACAGGTGAGGGCGCGGAGGATTAAACCTCCTTGCCCCTCTGAGAAACCTGATGACCAAGTCGTGCTTCTCCACAGACTTACCGTCTACTGCATCATGATGCGCGGCAATGGCAGCAACATATACTATCCCTCCTCAGAGGAATTTGCCAAGGAAGGGCTGTAGCGAGGAGCATTAGTTCGGGGAACCAAGTACGAGTGGGCCAATATGGCGCCACAAAAGCAGGACCTGCTCCTTGTCCTCCCTAACCTTGCACAGCAACTGTGCCAGAAGACTCACTGGGGGAAACGCATACTTGAGAAGAGCCGGAGGCCAGCTTGCAACGCCAGTGCGTCGCGTGCCGATGGTTCCCTTCGCCAGGGGAATAAACAACCTGGCAATGGGACGTGTCCCAGGGCGGCAAACGGTCACTGAGCGTCCCCACAGCGTCTTCCCCTCCGCTGGACTGTCTCGGTGTGGAGTCGCACATTCTCGCCGAAGGGCGGCTGGACGGAGAGCTCGTCAGCTGACACGTTAGCTCGCCTGTTATGTGAATGGCGCGACGCTACTCAATCTCTGACTCCAGAGGAGGAGGTGGTTGGCGAGTTGCGACATGCGACGGGAGCTTAGACCGCCCTGGTGGTTGATGTATGCAGCGGTCGCAGTGTTGTCCGTACGGACCAGTACGTGCTTGTCGTGTAGCAGCGATTTGAAGCGGCGCAGAGCCAGCCATACTGCTTGCAACTCGAGGCAGTTGATATGCCACTGCAGTCGGGACCCTGACCAGAGCCCTGCAGCTGCATTCCCATTGCGCATGGCACCCCAGCCCCTGGCAGAGGCATCTGTTTACACAACAACATGCCTGGATACTTGCTTAAGGGACACCCCTGTCCGAAGAAAGGTAAGATCTGCCCACGGGCTGAAGGTCTGATGGCAAGAACGGGGTGACAGATACCTGGTAAGTGGCGTGCCATGCCCATCTCGGGACCTGGTCGTGAAGCCAATGCTGAAGCGGTCTCATATGAAGCAACCCGAGCGGCGTGACAGCGGCTGCGGATGCCATATGCCCCAGGAGCCTCTGAAATTGTTTCAGTGGAACCGCCGTCTTGCACTGGAAGGACCCCAGGCAGTTCAGCATCGACTGCGCACGCTCGACTGAGAGTCGTGTTGAGAGGTTGACCGAGTCCAGCTCCAGGCCGAGAAAAGAGATCCTCTGCACCGAAGAGAGTTTGCTCTTTTCCCAGTTGAACAGAAGACCCAACTGGCTGAGGTGCCGGAGCACCAATTCCCTGGGTGCACACACAACTGCGCTCGACTGGGCCATTATGACCAGTCCTTCGAGGTATGCTAACACGAATGCCCGCTCTAGAAACGGTCTGTGTCGAGGGAGAATCGAGACATGAAATTATGCGTCCTTGAGGTCGATCGCTGCTAACCAATCGAAAGGACGGATGCATTGAAAGATGTGTTTCTGCGTCAACATTCTGAACGGGAGTTTGTGAAGGGCCCGGTTCAGCATGCGTAGGTCCAGGATTGGTCGTAACCCACTGTCTTTCTTGGGTACGATGAAGTATGGGCTGTAGAAACCTGACCTCATCTCGGCTTGAGGGACCGGCTGTATCGCGTCCTTCACCAGCGGGACCGCAATCTCTTCACGCAAGACAGGAGCATCCCTGTCCAGTCACAGAGGAGAACCGAATGCCCCTGAACTAGGGAGGGCGCCGGGCGAACTGAATCGAATAGCCGAGTCTGATGGTCTGAAGGAGCCAACGAGACGGACTGGGGAGTGCTAGCCAGGCTCCCCCGCAACCCCGAGCAGGCGGGACTAGGGAAACCACCGACGTACCTGCAGTGGGGCAGCGAAGTGGAGCACAGGGACCCAGCCCGGGAGGCTTCCATGCGTCACTGGGTGGGGTCTGAGTGCGCGGCGCGCTACTTACCTGGCTCCACTGCTGGGCAGTGGGCTCGTGAGGAGGCATAGCGTCCTTGAACTGAACCCTGCTGGCCACTAGCGAAGGGAGAGGGGGCCGGCAGAGTGGAGACTGGGTCTCGTGCACCGACGTCCACACCCTCTTGGGACCCGGAGGCAAAGGAAACTGCTCTTCTGTTGAGGTTTTGGGCACCACTGGCTGGGTAACCAGCGGCGGAACAGAAAAAAACAGGAACAAATGTTTCTCCACCCGGCCCTCCGCCGGGAGAAGGAGCGGTGCAGTCACCATCTCCTGAAAAGCCGGATCCAAGAACCCCGGGTCGCCCGTCCCAGGGACGCCGCCCGCCCGCCCTGGCGCTTCACGGGCTTGGCAGGGGCGGAGACGGGCTGTGCCGCTTTCCTGCGGCCAGCTCCACGCTGCGGCCGTTGTGAAGACTGCTGCTGTGGCCGTGCCAGAGCGGAGGTGGAGGCCGCAGGAGGACGCCCTCGGCGATGAGCAGACAGAGGGGCTGGCAGCCTGCGGTGGGGTTCGTACAGATCCGACCCGCCGGGGGCAATATCTCGATACGCCGCCTCTCTTCGTCTGCGCGGCGGAGAACTGTTGGGCATAGCCCTCCACCGCTTCGCCGAATAGGACGGCCTGGGAGATCGGGGAGTCCAGGAAGCGATGCTAATACAAGTACCACCGTAATACGCAGAGAGTCCGTACGCACCATTGTGCGCAGTTCCTGCAGCACACCTGGGTCAGCACCACCCTCGTGCAACTGCTTCAACGCTTTGGCCTGGTGGACTTGCAGGAGGCCCATGGCGTGCAGGGCGGAAGCGGTCTGTCCAGCAGCGCTGTAAGCCTTAGCTGTCAGAGCGGATGAGAACCTACAGGCCCTTGACGGAAGGCGTGGACTACCTCTCCAAGCGGCGGCGCTCTGCGGGCCGAGCTGCATCACGCGCTCAACCGAAGGGATGTCCACATACCCTTGGACCGCACCCCGTCGAGGGTGGTGAGGACGGAGAAGGCACCAATATGTTTCGGGCAGAAAAAGGTGCCTTCCAAGACTTAGTAACCTCCTCATGCACTTCCGGGAAGAATGGAACCGGAGGCGGCTGCCGATGCCCGGCCTGCGCCCCCAGGAACCAATCATCCAGCCTCGAGCGTTCACGAGAAGGAGAAGGCCTCAAGTGCAGCCCGACACTCTCTGCGGCCCTGGAAAGCATAGCGGTCAGCTCTGGATCTGAGCTCCGGCTCGCCCTCCGATTCAGCGATCGCACCTGTCCTCTGCTGTGTCCCCACCAAATCTGGACCCGCCCGTCCGGGACCCAGCACACTCGTCCGGAAACCCCAGGTGGTGCGCCATGCTTGAGGAATGAGAGGCCCGCGGAGACGTACTCGACGGGGAAGCTCTCACTGTAACCCTCAGGTCTCCCTGACCATGAACCGAAGTAGCCCTCCGAGAACCAGAAGAGCTAGAGCGGGGCATGGCAAGGGGTATACCCCCCCCTTTAATGAGGAGGTACCTAGACCGCAACGTCACGATGGTCATGTCCCCGCACTGAGAACATGACTCATCCAAGAGCGCTGCTTCAGCATGCTGTAAGCCCAAGCACAAGAGGCAGTGATCATGACCATCAGATGGAGACAGGAAAAGACCGCATCCATAAACGCACGAGCGGGAAGCCATCTTTAAAAAGACTCCCGTCGCTCGTGGAGCTCTTTTAGAATTGGAAAAAACACTCTTTTAGTGAGAGTGCTGAAGCGCCCAGGGGAGGTTGTGGCGAGACCGCAGAATGGCAGCTGCAGCCCGCCAAAGATGAGCAGCACTGAATGGCAACCCCCGCTGACATGCCGTAACACCAACGCCAGCTGTTTCTTCCAAACACTCGCTGAGATTCGTCCTGAGAAGGCTCGGCTCTGAAGCGAAAGCTGATGTGCGTTTGCACGCGCTCTCCTTTTATACCCGCGGGGCGGGGTGTGCGTGGCGAAACACGCTCGCCAACTGTCATTGGCTTGTTTAGTTGACACTCGAAGGTGATTGGGCTCTCGGACGAGATCCCAAATTCGTCAGTCACGACTAACGTAACGTAGAACGTGACTGACTGAAAGGGAACCTGGCTGCCCATACCCCTTCAGCAGTGCCACAAACTGATCACCTTCATGCCACGCCGAATTGAGGCAGAAATTAAAGCAAATGGAGGCCCTACCAAGTATTGAGTACATGTAAGTAAATGAACATACTTTCCAGAAGACAAACAATTCACTAAAAATGTTTTTTTAATTGGTCTTATGAAGTATTCTAATTTGTTGAGATAGTAAATTGGTGGGTTTTTGTTAAATGTGAGCCAAAATCATCACAATTAAAAGAACCAAAGACTTAAACTACTTCAGTCTGTTTGCATTGAATTTATTTAATACACGAGTTTCACAATTTGAGTTTAATTATTGAAATTAACTTTTCCACGACATTCTAATTTATTGAGATGCACCTGTATATAGCAGTCATGTAGCCACTAGGCAACCGATAAAACCAAGTGATAAAATCTTGCTCTTGAGCTTAATTTTGGTCTGAACTTTGTTGACTTCTGATTTCAACATCTCAGTGTTCAGAGTGTTTGCCTGGCAAAAATATATTTTGCTTTCTGCCCTTTTTTACTCAAGTTTTCAAAAGTTAATCACCTAGTCAAAACAAACTCTGTGCAATCTGGTTTCTGATTAGACCTCAAAGCTCTGGCTGAATAAATTAGAATAGACGACTAATTAATGCAGAAAATAAGAGCCCTAGCCTCTGTCGGCTGATCGAATCACACACGTTATCTGCTCAGCTTATCTGAGGGACTGCAGCTGACAGGCTCATGTCGCTTCTAGTTCTTCGCAGACACGGCCCCTCCGTGCCTCACCAAACCCAGACACTCTAACACACCTCATCTGTATTCTCCTCAAAGCGAGCTCCTTCCAAGTCGTTTTTTAACATATGCCTCTTGTAGGCACAGCCTCTCTCACACGCTAATTCCCATTTAATTACTTTTCATTCCTTTTCTTTCTCCATTTAACCACAGAATGCCCCAAGCAGGGAAAACTAAAGACACACAAAGCTAGGAACAATAAGACGACTCCACAGAGAGAAAGATTGAGAGAAAAGGGAGGAAAAGGACCATAATAAGGTGTTGATGGAGCGTATTCGCACAGGAGGAGCTCAGAGCTCACGATTGCTATATTGACTTATGTATCTGCCAGCACTGAAGGACAACGATACCAGACTGTGACAGATTCTGCTGTTCTGAGAACTAGGTGTTCGGGGTCAAACATCACCACGCTAAAACTTTGACTTTGGCTAATACATAAAAGGGAATTACTCACCAGCTGATAACTGCAATATTATATGGTTTAAGATTAATAGTAGGAATGATGGCCCGGCCCTCTATGATGTTAGTTATTAATGCAGTTCAAATCACCATCTACCAAAGAAAACACAAATTTTGTTTTCAGTATAAAATTCCTTATCATAAGTTTATCTAGTATGTCTAAAGTTTCTTCTTTATTCAGATCTCTATTTATTACATCACATTGAATATTTATAGCTTTAAGCCAACAAAATATTAGAAAATACTAAACAAAATCATGTTTTCAGCTTATTTTTTGATGGGGGTATTAACTGGAGTATGACAAAATCTTTGAATTAATCACATACATACTATTTTATATTATATAATACTTAAAATTAAAGGCACCTTCATATATTTATTTTATTTATTGTATTGTATTTTATTATATTTTATTTTGTTTTATTTTTATTAAAGGAAAGCTCCACGGAGCTTACGATGCGCCTTCCGCTACGCCTACGTCATACGCTCGAACTCCTTGTCGTGAACGCGCTTGCTTGAGCGACCGGAAGCTGGAGATACAGTTTATACATTTTTAAAAATCTATATTTTTCTTACACTAACGCATCGTTTAGCTTCAGAAGGCCTTTATTAACACCCCGGAGCCGCGTGGAGTAGTTTTATGATGGATGGATGCAGTTTTTTTAGGCTTCAAAAACTGGGGCACCATTCACTGCCATTATACAGCTTGGAAGAGCCAGGACAATTTTTAATATAACTCCGAATGGATCCATCTGAAAGAAGAAAGTCACATACACCTAGGATACCCTGAGGGTGAGTAAATCATGGGCTAATTTTCATTTTTTGGTGAACTATACCTTTAATAACACAGTAACAGCATCCTTACACTGGACGATTGGTGGTAAAACCAATTCACTCCCATTATAATAAACTATAAAAGTATTTACAGTGTTGAATAGTTAACAAAATAGACTATAGTTTTGGCAGATTTATAAAACCACACTGTGAATGTACCTCAATACAAATGTTACAGCAGAATCTCTAGTGGCTGACACATTTCTATCCTACAATAGGAAATGAATGCTGTTGTTGCATCTAGCCTGAATAAATGAGCTTGTTGAGTGTTAACACCATACAACTATTGTGATGTGTCCTCACAGGTTGATGTGTTTCTGTAGTGTGAGAATGTGGAGGCAGACAGACAGGGATGGAGGTGTACAGGTGTTAGACCTGGACTCATCAGTTGTGCAGTGAGGGTGCCCAGACTTGTCTACACACAGCATGCCAATGTACACACAGCAGAGGGTACAGACGCTCCCGGGCAGTCAATCCAGTCACATACAAATTTAAAAAATACACATACAAGACTCAAATTTGGGTGGAATTCAGCTCATGTGCTTTTTGTTGTCAATGTGTGGTGATATATTTGTGTGTGTGTGTGAGTGTGTGTGTGTGTGTGTGTGAGAGAGAGTGAGAGAGAGAAGGAATTTGTGTTTTGCCTTCATATTCCCTTATTTGAGAGGGTGAGTGCTAGGGTCAGACTGTTGAATTTATTTCCACTGAACATATTGCCGTCCATGGCAGATTTGACGAGAAGCTGGAATCTGTTATTTTTAACATTCTGCACCTGGGATTTGGAACAGCCAGGTGTGTTCCCTGGCAAGCAGATGGTCAGAAATGTCTGCTCTGCTCTTCCTGAAATCGCACACTTTTCACTATGTGGCAGTCACACCAAACTCATTGTGATGTGTCTCTCAGTAATGCATTGCATTTTTTCTTTATTTTATTTTTCTTTCTTTCTTTATTTATTTGACTCAGAGTCCCCAATTGCCCAACACAATTTTCAAAGCTTTTTGAGAGTTACTGTGGGTTCTTAACCTAAAATAAATAAAATAAAAAATACAATGAAATGAAATGAAATAAAAGCATGGTGTTACTGTAGATTTTTGCTTAAAAGAAAAGAAAAGAAAAGATTGTTATGTTTTTAACAACAAAATCAAAGCCTGGTAATATTTTCAGTATTTCTAATATTTCTGCTATAATTAAGACAAAACGTCTTGTTTTCAGACTTGATTTGTATTTAACAGAAACTGACATTATTGGTATATTCAATTTAATTAATTGTGATTCCAGAACTGAATTCAATGAAAACAATAGTTATTGAGGCAGAAAAATATGATTTCAGTTTACATCTTGATTTAGTTTTTTTGGCATTTAAGTTACAGTTAAATTATTTTCATATATTATAATAATCTATATAGTTAAATACTTTTAAATCATCCTGTGGCCCCTTTAGAAGTTTGATGAGGGCCCCTAGTGGGCCTCCGCCCCTTGGTTGAGAACCATGGCCTTTTTGCATCGCATCTGCATTTCCTCTGCTTTTCCTAGAATTTCTGATACTCTTGCTGCTTGCTCAACTCGTTTGGCAATCCAGTTACAGTTTGTGTCCATTTTTGGTTCTCTGTGTGATCCAAGCAACATTTCATTGAAATTATTTCTAGCTCTCTTGAGTTGAATTATACTCTTCACTTCTCTGTTGAGTCTCTGCATGAGCTCAACCAGTTGCTGAGTTAAAGGCAGCCTGCGGCCGCTGTCGACCTAGGTGTATTTTTGGCAACACATTCATGCTTATCTCCACTTTAACTGCATATATGCATTCTGAACAGCCCCCTCACTCTTATCTCTTTCAATCTCAATCTATTTCACTCAATCTGTTTCACTCCTTTTTCTCTGTCTGTCGCTCGGTTCTCTTGTTGCTCTGTCATTCTCTGTCTTTCTTTTTATCTCTCTCTCTGTCGTGACACTGCACTACGTCATGTATTACTGACCAGTTCTACCTTAGCAACTGTTGCCATCTATCAGATTTTCAAGCAAGCTTTTTCTTTTTTTTCAGGCTAAGTTACACTAAATCACACTTAATATTATTTAAAAATATTGAAATGTTTTTTGTTGAACAACAAAAAGTAGCACAGCGCTATATATATATTTAGATTATATATAGAAAATTAATATATGTATATTTGATGTTATCACATGAAAGTCACAGCTTACAAATGTGCATTTTACGGTTGCTGTTGACAAATAACACAGTTTTTAATTAAGGTTTTTGATTAATTTTGAGTCAAAATACCTGATTCAGTCCATGATTCATACTATGTTTTTTGGGCTGGGATCTGTTTTGGCAGTCTGGAGAGAGGGATATTCCCACAGTAGTGCTATCATGGCTAGGGATTGTTCAGGTTTGTCTGGCAGAGATCCATGTTTTGTTAAACTATGGAATTGAAAGGAGGAGCAGGCTCAGTCAATACACATTTCACCCTGTAGGGCTTATTGTCTTTTCAGCTGAAAATTGGTTTTACTTATTGTCAGCTTGTTGGAGATTTAGTGCCCTTCAAGAAAAGACGAGTGTCTTTGAAGCTGAGGGAGCAGGTCTACTTGTTAGTTGATTTAGTTTTTCTTTGTACTTTGTTTCGCTCCTGTGAAGGAAGAGAGTTGTTGGTTAGATGTTATATTGTTTGGAGTGGTCAACTCTTCCTGTCAATCTCCTTCCTTTCTCTATCGCATTCTTCACATGTCCTCTTTCTCTAATTGCTCTGTCTTTCTCCCTGTCCCTTAAATCTGTATTACTCTACAGGATGCTATAAATCAGGGGTAGTGCTGGGTGACTGGGCTGCTGTGGGAAATAGAGGACATGAGCTAAAGCAAGAGAGACGGGCAACTCTAGAGCAGAGTGAATAAGAACAAAGTGTCCCCCATTGCATTTATGGAGAAGTGACATTCTGGAGCAGAGGCTGTGAGGATTGGGAGGGGGAATCAGTAATCTTGTCTTTCATTTTGCTCGGCACCCACCTTGTCATTTCGTTGTCCTGTCGTTATTGCTTGTTATCCTTTTCTCTCCATCTCTTTGCCATCACTTTCTCACCTTTTGAATCCAATTGAAGCTAAACTGTGGGATTCCCAGCATTCTACAATCTGCTGCTCTCGGATGAGCATTAAGCTCCTATACTGTGGAATTTCATTAACACACAAAGTTGGTTATCTATCTATCTATCTATCTATCTATCTATCTATCTATCTATCTATCTATCTATCTATCTATCTATCTATCTGCATGTCTGTCTGTCTGTCTGTCTGTCATTCTTTCTTTTGTTCTCTCTGTTGTTCTGTCTATCTATCTGTCTGTAGTTCTATTTATTTGTCTGTTGTTCTATATATCTATCATTCTTTCTTTGTTGTTCTTTCTGTCTATCAGTGTAGACATTTTATCTGACTCTAATGATCCACATATATAGACCCTTTTAGTGCTGACGTCGGCTACATAAGGAGCTTACAATGTCATCTTTGTTTGTCAGAATTGATGGAGTACACGCTCCAATTTGAAATTTTATCGCGTAACTGCTGCCATTGCCAGACAAAAAAACGCAATAAAACGAGCGGCTGAACTGAAACGATCATCTAAAAGGCTCGCATTTGCAGTGCACAATATCAGTTAAGGTTAAATAAGTGTTTGTCTTTTATGGAGTATGGTTTACAAGTTAACTAACGCACAGAGACTAAACATAAAGGAAACCGTTTGTGTTGTCTTGCTTTCTACAATTGCCATTTGTGCAACTGTAGAGAGAGGGAACAGTGAAAGCCGATGTTATATGTCAGGTGTGTGTTCAGGTAGTTGCATTTGCTTACAATTGCCTCTGTTAGTACATAGTTATAGGCATCTAAAGATTTATATGCCCTCAGTTTCTATTTACTATGCACGCTTGGTTTCTCTGGTAGGTGTGTCAGGCCACTCCTGACAGATCGTCCATCCATTGAGTGTGTGTGTACGAGTCAGCCAATCTGGTTCCTTTCGTTAAAGTTAACGATTTCAAATAACAAACGAGACAAGAGACGTGCGGATCCATCTGCAAAGCTTTATTTCAAACATGGTCAAAACAGGCTTGGGTCAGACAACAGCAAACAGATATAGACAAGGCAAGACAAAGAGTAATCCATATACAGCCGTGGGTCAAACGATGGCAAACGTAATCCAGTGGGCGAGGCAAACGGGTAATCCAAAACATGCAATAATCCAGGCAAGGGGCAAACCGAGTCCAAACGACAAAACGACAATAATCCAAGACAGGCAAGAGATCAAGAAACAGGCAATCAGGCAACACGACGTGACTAAACTAAGACTAGAACTAGGAATAAGAACTGGAAACTATGACTGAAAACTGGCTCCGTAATGTTGCTATCACAAGGAGAGATACACGCAAACAATACTCGGCAGTGAGAGAGAGGAAGCCCATGGGTTATGTAGGGTGTGTGATTGGCTGCAGCCGTGTGTTTAATCAGGCAATGGATGATGGGAAATTAGTCGGGGTAAAGGCAACAACAGTTAGGCCCAATCCCAATTCTACACCTTAGCCCTTCCCCTACCCCTCCGTTTCGCGCGTTTACGTGAAGGGGTAGGGGTGTCTCGATTCTCTTTTGGTTGCCAGACAGCCCTTCAAACGAAGATTTTTCGGGACCACACTTCAAACGAAGGGGTATGAATTATCTCAGCGTAAACCGGCTTCAGGGGCAATATGGCTGCCCGAGCGAACAAAAAGACAAATTAATGTAAGCATTTTTGGCATTAATAAGGATTTTAATGAAAAGTAATCATTTGTTTTGTTACTTTCAATCGTGAGTTCATATTTACGATCATGTTACTCAAATACATTTTTGCAAAAAATCGCTAAAGTTTGCAAACGTCATATCATTACAGATTGCACGATAGTGCCACAACATATTTTAATGTCTGATCAGGGCGATAACCACCAACATTGAGAGGGGCTAGTCCCCCCAACAATTATAAATCGCTAAACCCTTTTCTCAAATATCGCCAATTCGAGAGAGAGAGAGAGAGAGAGAGAGAGAGATATGAAAGTTGCGTGAATGCGCGGGTAAAAAAACAGCGATTTCTCCCTCTAATATAGAACGGTAATTAAAGGCTCTAATGCACATCAGCACACCGATAGGTGTTTATTGTAGGAGCTAGACGATGTATGATGATGTGTGACGTATAGTAGTGGTGTTCCAATTCTTAGGGGAATATTTTCACCCTTACCATGCACTTGACACTCTGTTTCAAGGGACAAGGGGAAGGGGTAGATGGAGGGGAAGGGGAAGGGGTATAAGATAGAATTGGGATTGGGCCTTAGTGTGGTGCAAGAGTCCATAGTAATGATGGTAGTGATAGTGGTGAGCGAACGGAAGAGCAGGCACAGGATCCATGACACGGACAGTAAGTGATATTACATATTCAGATAAAATCTAATTTTCTCCAGTCATTGTTAAAAAACAAGCAACCAAAACCTGTTAGGTAGCATTTGTGAAGCAGTCAGGGGAATATTTCTGCCTCCACCTAAGCTCCGCCCATAAAAAAACTCACAATGTTTACTAACTGAAAAAGGGTCGAAATGGCATATTATGTAGGCTGAATTGGTTTGTGTCTTATAGGCATCTGGAGAGGCAGTCAGACAGACAGTAGTAAGAAAGTGGCAGTGAGCCTGATAATGCTGCGGCTGATTGGCAGTATGTATAGTGTTAAGCACAGGAGAGAGCACAGCTCAGCACCCTTGCTGTTTTCCTCATGGTGCGGCTGTGAATGAAAGCCTGCAGCTGGGACGAGCACAGACTCTCACTATTGGGAGGGTTTTTTTGCAGTCGGTGCAGCTTTTCAATTAACACAATTGCTCCTTGGAGACCCAATGATTTAGAAGTGAATGAATATGCCATTAAGAGAAGCATTCTGGCCTATCATCGCCTCAGTCTGTTTGATGTCATAGCAGCTGAGGGTTGTCATGACATCATCTCAGTAATTCAAATACGAGCGCATTCCCACGCTTGTCTGCGAAAGGATGGATTTTGAATCAATGTGGTGTTTGTTTGTACAAACTTTTAACTGGCTCTCTTTTCGAATGAGGTTTTGTCATTACAGAATGATGGGATTGGACTTCAATAACTGTTGCAGAGTAGCTTCATTGAAAAAATACCTGGAATTTGACAGTATGCTGAATTAATAAATGTGGCAGTGAATAATGTGGAAAAGAAAACAAGAAAATCAGCTATTATTATTATTCATAAGTTTGCCATTGTTAAATAGAAGTAATGTAGTTAATATGTGTAATGTTAATTTGAACAACCACTTCTGGGGGTTTGAATTTTCTTGAATTTTCACCTTGTGGATTGTGAGTTTCCAGCATTTCCCAACCTAAAAGCAGATAGACTGATAAAAGACATTGTGAAGGCATGGGCAAAAGCTCCATGCTGACAGAATGACTGGAGGCCAGCTAGAACAGGAGCGCTAGTGTGAGAATGAGATGGCAGAATGGAGCGGGAAGCTACAAATAGAAAAAAAATAGAGCATGGAATGGTGAAGCCGAGGTGTAATGACTTTGGCTGAAGGCCAGCGGTCTTATTTAGAGAATCAGAGACATCAAAAGGCTTTTTTTTGGTTCTGTTCACTTCCTCTCGTGTGTAATTTGTTATGTGGTTTTGTTATTTTTTTTATGACACCAGCCAACATCAAAATGAAAGGGTTTGTCTGATACAAATCCCATGCGCTGTCTGTTTCCTATTGATAAGTTTTGAAATATGATGGTACCTGTATGTGGTTTTGATGATGACACAAAATTTTCTGTCATCTTAGGAAGAAAATAAATGGAAGGTAAAATCATTATTGAAAGAAGGATGAGTGTGCTTGTAGGATCGATAATTATTTGTGGTTCTGTTTGCTGTGCATCTGTGCAAAGTGGCTAAAATCACCTTCTCTCTCTCTCTTTTTATATATATCCCCATCTATCCATCTCATGCTCTTTCCTTAATGGGGTCAGAGAGTCTGTATCGTGTAAGGAGGCTGAAATGTGTCCCTCAGACTAGCATTGATGGTCTAGAGGAAGCTGAGGTAAGATACATTTTTTGAATATTCAGTGTTCTACTGCTTTCTTTTTTATGATATTGTGCCGTGACCTTTCCGTGTCCCTTGTTTACCAGAACAAATGTCAAACACATGTGCTGGTGTTGGTGGTTCATGGGGGAAACATACTGGACCTAGCGGGTGGAGAGGCAGGCGCAAAGACTGCAGATGTAAACACCCTGTCCTCAGTGCTGGAGAAAGTATCTCAAGATCATTTCCAAACTGCAGCTCAGCATGTCGTCATCAAGTTGGTTCCATGCCCAGCCGTATGCGCAGAGGCCTTCTGCCTTGTGTCAAAGTAAGTAGCTATTACTAAAAGCGACTTTTAATGACAATGTTTTTTTGGAAATGGGCCATGGTATTCTTTGAAGTTAATATCATTGTATATGCTAGCATCTGATACCATCACTGTTTCCTTCCAGCACTACTGTTTTGTCATGGTTTAGACTGGCTGAATTTCCTGGCATGGAGTGTTTTGCTTCATTGTGCATATACACAATGAAAGAGATGCCACATAATTAGATGTTATGCTCTGATGTCATGGGAGCACCCTCAGGTGAATCTGGCTAAATGCATGAAACTCATTTTTATGGGCAAATGTTGACAGATTCAGTTGCAGTTGTTCTTGAGAGTTGGTTTTATGAACTAGCTGAGCAACTCAAGTTTATTTGAAGAACGTTTGAGTTTGAGTTCATATAAGAATGTGTTTGAAAGAAGTCTTGTATGCTCACCAGGGCTAAATTTTTATGATGAAATATTTATGTATGTATTTATGTATTATATATATCATCATATAGTATATTTAATATGTATTATTTGAATACATATTAATACATAAAGTATTAATTTCTTTCGAACAAACAAAAACGCTGTCCTTTTGAACGGTAGAGTATTGCAATGCAAATTAACTGTCTTTAAAGACACTGCTCTTTTTATTGTAAATTTTCACATGGAAAAGTCACAGAAGGGAATGCACTATATTTGTTATCAAGTTAGTTTTTGCAGGCTGCAGCCCAAATTTATACAATAAAATTCCTGTGTTAAAGTTGTGAGAATCTAATGAGAATAACCATTTAGAATGATTTACAGAAAAAAACAACTAAAGTTTAAAGGGGTGCTATTATGCTCTTTTACAAAGTCTTGATTTTGTTTTGGGGGTGCACTAGAACAGGCTCTCATACTAGGTTGTTCGAAAAACACATTATTTTTCACATATTTTACATTATTACAACACCTCTCTCCCCAGTCTGGCATGAACGACACGAATAGTTCCTGTATCAAATGAAGGCCCGCCTTCTGAAATACGAAATGTGCTGTGATTGGTTAGCTGGGCCAGTGTGTATTGTGATTGGCAGCACTCGGCGCCTGGTTGGGAAATGTCATGCCCCTTACCATAGCCACCTGCGAGCTTCAGTGTAAATATTGCATCAATATCAAATCAATTTGAGCACGATTTATACCCGGATGATTGTAACTTCTCTTAAGTTCGTCTGCCTTGGGAAAGCTAGCGTGTCTCCGACATAGTGATAACACTCGTTGCCTTCTCTAGTGCAGCTCAACCAGGTCTCATCCCATTCGTCGATATTTGTGATATCACAAATTCCGGAAAATATGCGTTGTAGTCCAAACGAAGTCGTTCGTTGTAGTTTTTGAAAAGTGATTTCTGTTAAATAAAATATCTCCTTTTGAGTGGGACTTTGAGCTTTGTAATTTGCAGATCTTTTTATGTTCAAACAGCAACATTACAGACTAACTAAAGTTGAAAAAGTGAAAAAGAAGAATAAGGAACCTTTAATGTAAGTAATTCTAAGAGGGATTTTACAAATTGTCCCCAAATAAGCCCCCTCTGGCCTTCTAGTAGATTTTTATTTTTACAAGATTAAGGAGAATTCGTGAGCAGTCTATTAATTTCATTGTCTTTTGCACAGCATCTCTTCATCTCATGCAGGTAGAAAGGAGTGCAGATAAGATTCAAAGCCTAAGCTTAGCATGATTTGTTTTCTTGATGAGGCATTAAGAATTTTGTCAGTCCTCGATGCTGCTGTTTATAAGGGCTGAAAATGAATAAGTGGTAAGAAGACAGCCCCAAGTAAGCATGTAACCTTCTAGTAGATTTTTATTTTTACAAGATTAAGGAGAATTCGTGAGCAGTCTATTAATTTCATTGTCTTTTGCACAGCATCTCTTCATCTCATGCAGGTAGAAAGGAGTGCAGATAAGATTCAAAGCCTAAGCTTAGCATGATTTGTTTTCTTGATGAGGCATTAAGAATTTTGTCAGTCCTCGATGCTGCTGTTTATAAGGGCTGAAAATGAATAAGTGGTAAGAAGACAGCCCCAAGTAAGCATGTAACGCTAATGCTTTCTGTGAGAATCAGCCTTTATAATGAACAGAGTCCCTTTAAGCCGTCAAAGCGGATCCATCGCTTCAAGAGCTCAGTGGCTCGGAGCTCTTCTGAGGGATTTCTTCTATAGCTTTAGGCCTTTTGTGTCCTTTTGGTGCAGCAATGAAAGATGGAGGAGCTCCAGTCAGAACAAACAGAGCAGAAGAGGGTTTTTGATCACATGATCACAATCCCTGCCACTGCCATGGCACACACAGTCTAATAAAAAATGTCAGTCATTGGGGTACCACGGAGATTAACATGATAAACCCCGTTCATGAGTGACATACAACTGCATTTGCTCTTTTGCTGTGGTTTTATGGTTCAGTGGCAGGAGCTGTAGTATTAAACTGACCTGAGCAAAGGACAAAGGGATAGATGCAGAAACCATGTGTAGTTTTACGTCTATCTGTCTGCATTTGTCTAGTACTGAGAAAGGGGATATAATAAAAGTGATATAATAAAAAACAACAGCCTGCTGGGAGAGACTGAGTAATTGTTGCAGGTCGTAATCGTGCTCCCTGGATGTAGAATACACACAAGCGCGCAGTCACACACACCCTTATAATCAAACAATGGGGTTTTCTTTTCAGCAACACGACTTCCTTTTTGCTTCCCACAGGATGAATTAAGGTATAGGCGGTCAGTTTACTCGTTACTTAGACCGGACAGCAAAACAAACACGGTAGGCTCTGGTTCTCCAGAAAGAGACATGTGGCTGATTTTATCTCCTGCTCAGATCTGCCAGCTTGTTGGACAAATGCAGTGAGGGCTAAAATGGGGTGAATCTAACGAACCTGTCCACAACACTGTCCAACTCACATTTCGCTCCACAATCAAAGGCAGTAAAAAGATTGTTTTGTTGAAGTAAAGGTGTAGAAACTGTGAAGGTTTGCTTATTCTCTTTATTTAGCTTTGCATTGTTTTGAAGATTGTAACGGAGATTGGGGCATACAGATGCCATCCACTAATATGGACCATTGGTAACTATGAGCAAACGTGGCGGTGACAATAACTCTGCAAGTTTATTCTGTTTGATCTTCAAATAAATGTCACAAAAATTCTAACCTTTCATTGACAGTGTGGGGAAACTCACATTATGAGTAAAATACCTCTGAAGTATCTTTACATTCATATTACATTTTTAGCTCACCAGGGTGAGACTAGGAAATGAAAGTGTACAGCCTGACTTCTGTTCCACAGTATGATAAATAGGAGGAACCACAAAGGTCAAATTACCTAAAGGGTGGGTGGGTCCAATGCTGTTTCATGCATGTTGAGTTTTTTACAGTGTTAAAGAGTTGGATTCTCGTGCTAAGCATGGACAAAGTTTCAAAAAACAATTTGGATGTATGACGGAGTATTTCTGTGCCAAAAATCTTACTTCGGGGTTCGTACAAGTTTCGGAGAGTTTTTTCGTCGTGGCTCTTCATGACTTAAACGAGGGTGGAACTCCTTATATGGGCATTTCTCCTGGAAAAACGCGCCCGCGCACGCATCGACCAGAGCAAGAGTGAGATCACGCCCATCAACGCGCTTCATCCGGCAGCAGCGCTGCATGGGACTTGCTCGGGAAGAATGTCTCCAAAGAATTGTGTTTTTGGTTGTAAGGGAAAGATAATTTTGTTCAGCTTCCTAAAGAACCCAGCTTAAACAGTGGATACAGTTTGTTTTTCCGGGGCAGCGACGGAGTTTCACAAGTGTGTTTGTTGACGAACGTTTTATAAACAAGGCCCGGTTCGACGCTGGACGCGCACATCGTTTGATACTGAAAGATGGAGCGGTCCCAGCTATAAAAGATCCTGGTCATGATTCAGAACTGCAAACGGTAAGTGAAACGGCATCAAATGTCTGTTTTGTTGGCATTCTCACGGGCGAATGCTATTTGTGGATTTTAGCTCGGCATTCAATACGATTATCCCCCAGTATTTGGTAAGCAAACTGGGACCTTTGGGCCTTGGTACCCCCTTGTGTAACTGGCTACTGGACTTTTTAACAGACAGACCTCAGTTTGTGAGGGTTGAAAATCATACCTCCAGTATCATCTCTCTGAGCACTGGCTCCCCTCAGGGCTGCGTCCTGAGCCCATTACTATTCACCATGATGACCCATGACTGCCATGCCAGGTTCAGTACAAACCATGTTGTGAAGTATGCGGATGACACGACAGTGGTGGGCCTCATTCTGGAAGACAACGAACAGGCCTATAGGGAGGAGGTGAGACAGTTTGTAGATTGGTGCAATATAAATAACTTGCTCCTGAATGTTGAAAAAACAAAGGAGATCATTGTTGATTTCAGGAAAAAGCAGCACAGGCACACACCACTCATCATCAATGACACTGCGGTGGAAGTAGTCAGTAGTATCACGTTTTTGGGGGTGCAGATCACAGATAGCTTGACATGGACCGTTAACATTGCCTCTTTTGTGAAGAGAGCACAGCAGCGTCTTTTTTGTCTGCGTCAGATGAGAAGAGCACACCTTCCCTCTCCCATCCTCAGTACTGTCTACAAAGGCATTATAGAGAGCATATTGACCAGCTGCATCTCTGTATGGTCTGGGGATTGTAAAGCCTCTGACTGGAGGTCTGTACGGAGAGTGGTGAGGACAGCGGAAAAGATCATTGGCTCTTCACTGCCTTCCATCCAGGACCTCGCACACAAACGGTGTCTGACTCGTGCTCAAAACATTGCAAAAGACCCCACCCGTCCTCATTATGGACTGTTTACGCTGCTGCCCTCTGGAAAAAGGTTTCGCAGCATTCAGTGCAGAACAGTAAGGTTCCGTAATAGCTTTTTTCCACAAGCTATCAGACTTCTGAACTCAAAAATAAGCTCTTAACCATTTTATTTCACTGAATCCTTTTGTAGTGACTCTTATGTGTACTAGATGTGGACATTTAAATAATAGTACTTTTTACGATGTGCAATAATTGTACTATATGCTGCTGCTTAATAAGTGCAATAATTTTGTTTTAGATGCTGCTAATTATGCATTATTTAATATTTATATGCTGCTGTCATTCCTTTTAGTGTTGTATTCTTTTAAATGAACACTGTTGCAATTTTTATTATATCTATATTTTTATACTGATTTTATGGTATGTGTTTAGTTTAGTGCAGTATTTATGAGCCAGTGGAACGGAATTTCGTTCATATGTGCACTCTGTATGTACAGTTGAATGACAATAAAAGCTACCTACCTACTACCTACCTATAAATATGATAAAACTAAAGACATTTTGGAGATATTGTCACGAATCCTGTCCATGGACTTCCGTTCAATCACCCTCCCATTACATTGACTCTCGCACTACACAAACTGTTGCATGTCATCCCGGACTACATATCCCATCATCCATTGCACTGATTGCACACAGCACTGATTGCACCCAGCTGTAACCAATCACACATTCACTATATAACACTCACTCAAACAACCATTCACTGCCGAGTATTGTATGCGGATAGCGCTAGTGTGATAGTAAGTTACGGAGCGTAATTGAAGTTTCATAGCTATCTTAGTTCGGCCTGGTTGTTTTCTCATGTCCTGACTGGCCTGTGTATATCGGATTCCCACTAGCGTCGTGCCCTACTCGGATACTGTTTGACCCTGCCGTGAGACCTTTTCCTTGTCTCTGGATTGACCCTTCTAGTCTCGCCCTGTTGATGCTTTTCACGAATCGTAGACACACGCTCTCCTAGCCCTAGGGAATATTAGTGTGTCTTGACTCTATATACCTGTTGCCATGTGACCCTTGCCTGTTTCTGACCATGTGTTAAAAAAGTTCGCACCTTGGATCTGCACGTCTACGTCTCATCACTCATGACAGTATGAAGGATGCAGTACTACTCTATTATAGGTACTCAAGATTGGGTGAAACGGTGTGTGTTATGCCCCCTTTAATTGTCCATCACAAGGAGTAAAACCAAAGACTATGATTCTGATGTGCAGAACAAGATTGTTGAGCTTCACAAAGAAAATGCCAAAGGCATTGAAAATCACCCTTTCCACAACCGGGCAAGACTAAGAAGTTTAAGTCAATGAAGATGTTAGCAAATTTGCCTGGAAGAACGCATGGGTCTATATTGTCCAAACTGTGAGAAGAGGTGTGAGCGGCCAAAGACTCTCAAAGATTCAAAGCTGGAGAAATTGCAGAGATTATTTGGTCTTGAGGTCAGAAAATACTAAAAAAAAAGTCAAACAGCCTACATCACCACATGTGGTTATGGAGGGTTTCAAGAAGAATCCTGCCTCATCCAAAAAACAAAATCCAGCATATGCAGTGTCAGATACAACTGGAACTTCAACGGGACGGCTTATGGTCAGATAACACTAAAAAAATTGTTTTGATAACCCACCAGATGTGGTTTGGGTTTGTTGCTAAACAGGGATAAAAAGTAATCCATTCTCGAGAATTAAAATACTGTGGATCTCAATTTGCGGGCATAGTTTTCTTCGGAGGTCCTGGACATCTTGTTCAGACACATGGCATCATGGATCCTATCAAATACCAACAGATAAAAAAAAAAATCTAAACCTGACTGCCTCTGTTAGAAATCTTATAATGGGCAGTGATCCAAAACAAACATCAAAATCAACACAAAAAATGTGACACTGAGCACAGAAAGAAGCTTCTGCCATGGCCGTCCGTCCCTGACCTGACCCTATAGAAATGAGTGTGGTGGAACTGAAGAAAAGAAACCCACATGGAGCCTGAGAAATCTCAGATCTGGGGAGATTCTGTCTAGCAAAACGGTCTATGATCTCTTGTGAGGTGTTCTCCAAACTCATCAGGCATTATAGGAGAAGACTCAGAGCTGTTATCTTGGGAAAAGGAGGTTGCAATAATTGGGTGCCAGTAATTGTGGCCAACGTGAACTAGAGAAAAGCATTTATTTCACAATGATATTTTCCCCTCACTTTCAATTGTTTTACTTCAATGAAAAGTTAGAATTTTGTGAATTTTTTGAATGAAAAATCAAAAGGATAAACAATGCAGATTTATTTTCACAGCCACCTTTGCTCATATTTTACCAAGGGTACCAAGATTAGTGGAGGGCACTGTGAATATCTAAATCTGTTTAATCTGCTGATTTTTAAAAAAAATTATTATAAAAAAAAATATAGTATTATAAATGAACAATTTTCAGTGCTTGATGATTTGGCCATATGAAAGTATGTTTTAAATAATAAGTTTACAATTTTAACTGTTTATCCTTCCTGCATCCTACTTTGAGACTTCTCACTTTTTTCTTCTTTTTTTTGCCACTGCAAAGCAAAATAAAGTACCTTTGTTATTGATTATTATTGATTTTAGTTGTTGCAGCATTAATTATATATCATTTTATTTAAAAGAAAAAAAATTATATTACAAGTCACTGTTTTACTGGCTTAATTTTCTTTATTCAAAATGTCTTATTTTTTCTTTATGGTGTTGAGGTGAAATGTGACCTGAACATGTTTTTGTGAGAATCACCCATTTAAGGCTTACGGCTCACTCCCTCTTGACAGACATTTCAGATGTAAACAGCTCACTGCTGTGTTTAGAGCCCATTTTATAGCGCACACTTCTTCTGTCAGTACAGCTGCCATGCATGTAGGTTCTCTTTTCCTCAGTTTAAGAGCTTTGGGAATTGTCTTTGAGACCTGTGACCGTCCTGCCAAGCCATGACGGCTAATAATGAGTTTCCTCTTCTAATGAGGTGTGCTTACAGATGTGGCTTTACAGTGCGCGTATGAAGGAGAGACTCACACACACAAGACACTCATGCATTAGTGTTTGTGGAGAGGAAGCTCACAAATGAAAAGGAGGGCCGGAATGTTATGGAGCTTAGTGTTTGCCGCCTCCACACAGCATTTCCAATTAGTAACTCTGGAAAAAAACCTTCCACATTGATTTTCTCTCACCAAAGCACGGTGTGCAAGTCAATTCAATACGTGATTCCTGGAGTAAAACAATTTGGGGCTCTGTCACTTAGGTGCACTTACTGATTTGTCTCTCGAGGACAGTACCACCTGTGAGCATTGATGGTGTAAGTTTGCTTAGTATTCTTCATGTGCTTCGCATCTAGACAACCTGTAATTCCTCTTTAGTCTTGGCCTGAATCTTTGACCATTTAAACATTTTATTATGGGGCTAACTAGTCTTATCAACCATTTATACTTTCTTAGTTTGCTTTCTTTCCTTACCTAGTATATATTGAAGAATGTAGTGCATATATAGTTAAGCAACAGTTTTTGGTCCTCCAATTTAATTTTCTTTGCACAAACTGTCAATCTGTGCGTTAGGGGTGGAGATTTGATTGGCTGTCACATACGTCAGTGGGTGGCTATGACAATTGACTGTCAGTGAGTCACTGAATCATTCAATTAACCGATTTGTTCAAAGATACTGATTCATTCAGGCAAAAGTGAGTCATTGAGCAATTCCCTTAACCGATTTGTTCAAAAATACGAATTTGTTCAGGAACGAGTAATTAAATCTTTCCCTCAACCAATTATTCAATCAAAAACAGGTTCATTCAGGAACAAGTGAGTCATTAAATTATTTACTCCGCTGATTTGTTCAAAGATACTGATTCATTCAGGAACAAGTGAGTTATTGAATCATTCACTAATTTTTTTTCAAATATACTGATTGATTCAAGAACATGTAGGCTAAGTTATTGAATCATTCAACCAGTTTGTTGAAAAACACTGATTCATTCTAAACAGCATTTTTCCGTGTTGCCCGGTGTGCTGTGTTGCATTTGTTTGGAGCTATTTACATTGGCAGAGCAAAAACAGACAAAGCAACTACTAATATTGTGTCTAAAATGTGTAACGGCTTGAACGATCAGACACACAGTTATTTGTTATATTTATATAATTTTCAAAAGCCACTCTGTGAGTTCCATGAACCATCCCCCGAAAGCGTAACTATCACTCCAGGAGTGCTCAGTTACCAGGGCTACCATCTGATAAGACTGTTTTATTGCTCAAAAGTATGTGGAAAGATGGTATGTGCAATGGAACAGACCCTGTGAGAGACAGTCATAGGCCCAAAGAACGATCCTTTTCTCTACCTAAATTCATAGACAAACCTTTCTATGAATAAACATGCATATTCTGGAACATTGTGTCTACTATTCACTTGAGACATGTACAATTATGTATCCTGTGTAATCATGTTCTTTTATAGTGTTTTGCTTATATATTAAACCTTGAATGAATGTTCTATTATTACTTAATTAACCAAGATCGCACATATGCCGTGCTTGGTATCTATGAGCTCCACATTACGTTTTCTATTTGTTCATTTACATTACATGTAATGTAACTTTGTGACACATTATTATTATTATTATAAGAATCTTGAAGATTCTTCTCTTGAACATCTAATCCAGTTTCATATGCAAAACACCCTGCTTGAAGACAAAGGATTGTAAAATGTCCCTCCAAAGTTACCATTCCTCATTGGCCCACTCAAATCCTGAGGGTGTGACATCTTCACACTTTAAAGATCACTGATCACAGGATCAGGGCGGTTCTTTTAGATTCTGAGAAGATGAGGATGCTGAGCTAGAAGTCTTCTAAGGACCCCTAAGTTTGTGCCAGGCTGCGGGTTGGGGGCGGGCCTTTGTGTCTTTCCATTCACCAAAGATCCTCAGACTTCAGCTGGTTCTCTCTCATCAAGACAACATCAGCCAAGATCAACTGGAGCCTCAACAAACTGCATCAGGACACTTTTATTCAAATGGACAAGACATGCAAGTATCAAACTTAGTCTCATTGTTTGATCCACTAAGTATTCCCACTCCTTTTAAGAAGGGTTTGTTAGAACTAAGAAACTGATGGTTTGCTCAAGGCTGTTGATCTGCTGAATCTTGCATTCCTGTACTCTAAACCAGTGTTTCCCAACCTTTTTTTAGTCGTGGCACCCTTTGGAAATTTTAACAAACTTGTGGCACCCTACCAAATTAATTTTGTCACAATATTTTAATTTCTAACTTCTGTATGATAATTTGAAAAGTATAGATATTCGGTAGAACAGGGAAGAACTGCAGAATATAATGTCATACAGATATTTTTAATATTATTAAAAAAAATGTGTCCATCAATGGTGGCAATCAGTAGGCTAATTTCTAATGAAGAGACCAATTTATATGACAGATTTTAATGTAGGCTTTTATACATATGTAAACCTTATTTAATTACCATTATAACTAGCTAGCTCACAAATTTTTGCTCACTCAGTGTATTTTTGATTTTACAGTTCTGTAATTTTGTTGCAGTAGCACGAGATTGCTTGATTTCAAACTTTGAATTGAATTAAAATATGACAAGTAAGCAGTCAGTAATAAATTAAGAACAAATTAATTAATTAATAATGATAGCACAAATAAAAAATAACGACAGGCCTTCGAATTAAATAGCTTTTTAGTTTTTCAGGTAGGTCTAACAGTAGGGTTTAGATCTTTAACAAAAAAACATTTTTTTTTATAACGCATTACACAAATAATGTTTTAGGTCCTAGAAGATATTATTATCAGAACACTTGGCATAACATAGCGATTACAGATCAATAATGAGATGGCAAGCGTTTTACAGAAGTTGCCCATATACCACCCATGTTAACAACACAGGTGGTTATTGCAGACCAGAACCCATACTGTACTACATCGATGTTTCCCTGTCGGCTCATTTTTAATTTTGAGTGCTGTTCCGATTTCATGAACTCAGACATGCAAGTATCAAACTTAGTCTCATTGTTTGATCCATTAAGTATTCCCACTCCTTTTAAGAAGGGTTTGTTAGAACTAAGAAACTGATGGTTTGCTCAAGGTTGTTGATCTGCTGAATCTTGCATTCCTGTACTCTCCTGTATGCATGTGTGTGTGTGTGTGTGTCATGTAGTTACTAAAGTCCTGTTTTTATCACCCTCTAGGTTTTATGTTGGTTTGCTCCTAACTGGGTCCCTATCTTGCATGAAATAAAACATTTCTTAGAATTATGACCAATTAACACTGGTGTGCTCGCTGGGCGACAGTTTTTTGTTGATTGTAATATATTGTACCTATATTAGCTGATCCAAATATTTATAGTTAATCATAATGAGTTATTATTAATATTTGCCTTCTGAGCTAATTTGCTACAAATGCAAGTAACTCTATATTTACTGTTGTATAAAAGCTATATCACCTCGTAAATATTGCTTATTTATAGTTATGGACTTTTGTTTAAAGTATCAACTGGTGTAGGTCACAGTATTTCAACATTGAAAATAATTACACACGTCACCTTTAAAACAAATTTAGAGCTGTTGTTGTAAATTAATGAATTTGTTTGTGACCGATGTGACTTGTTATTTCCCTGACATCATGGAAAGGAAGAGGAAATATTTGCCATTCTTATGTTGATTGAGTGATAGCAAGACATAGCTTTGAGATAAATATCTTTTATCTGAGCCCTATTGGCCCTAATGGTTGGAAGAGAGATCTCATTAATGAGAGCTGATGCTTTATAAACAGAAATGAGACTTATGAGATGCTCCTGCAAATTAGATCTTCAGACAGACGACTTTCATACATGCAGCAGTGTTTGTGATTGTCTGGTTAGATTTCAGCTCCTGCTTGTGTTTTTGCAAGAGTTTTTTTTGGCAGACTAAAGGTGTGTTATTGATCAAAACTCCTTCCTCTTGCCCTCCTCAGCTGGAGCTAGGTTATTTTGAGACCCAACAGTCATCGCCTGTGGAGCAGGCCAGCGGGGAGTACAGGGGTCTTCATTTGTTCTGAGTAGGCTTGGAAGGTTTCGTCTTTAAGCAGGGGTCACTTCTGCTAGTGTGAGTCATACAAACATCATTAACGAGGGCGGTAGGATTAGTATTCTAGGATTAATATGACATTAGATGGATAAATTCATAACAGAAAGTTAAGTATGTCTCATGACTGTGATGTTACAGTATATGGTAGACTTAAACAATTGTGGTACATTACCGTTCAAAAGCAATATTGTGAATTATTATTACAACTTGTAATAAATGTTTTCTATTTCTATTCTAATATATTTTAAGTAACTTATTCCCATGATGACAAAACTGAATTTTTAGCACTGTCCCAATTACTCCAGTCTTCAGTATCACATAACCCTTCATAAATCATTCTAAAATGCTGAATTAATGCTCAAGAAACATTTATTATTACTATCAATGTTGAAAACAGTTCATATTTTCTTGGAAACCATTATACATTTTTTTTTTGTTGATCGATGAATGCAAAGTTCAAACGATCATATTCATTGAAGATTGAAATCTTTTGTAACTTATAGAATGGCCCTTTTGATCATTGCTGAAATAGAAGTATTAGTGCAAAAAAAAAAAAACTGACCTTCAACTTTTAAACAGTTTTATTTGCTTAACTGACATTTTGGAGGTCTCACTAACAAAAAGTACCATATTACAGTATTTTTGGACATGGTAACATCATGGTATTATTTTGAACACCATGTTTTGTATCAAAATCATCATTCAGTACCAAAATTCAAACTACCCTAATATTATTATCTGACAGCATCAATATACCATTGTACCGCAAAATGCTTTGACTTTTTTACTGCAGGCCTTTGCTTGTTTAAATTCACAATTGCTAGTACTAAGCTAACATTTTCTTGTAAAAGAGCTTAGTATTCACAGCTTAAGGGAGGGAAACTAGATGAACATCTGATCAAAATTTCATGGCAAACAGAAAAGTTCAGTGCTCGTTTTCTTTCTTCTTCTCTCGAATTTCTTTGTAGCTTCCTCACTAGTTTTTTTCTGGTGAGATTTCTTTTTTACTCCCCTCCGGTAAAAAGTAAAAGATAAAGACATTTTTTGACAGACAACGGTTCTTTAGATGTCTTTTCTACTACTGACATGAATAACACCTCAAATCATGCTGCTTGTTGAGAAGAGGTGTTATTACTTTTCAAAGCAATCTGACTTTAAATGTTCACCTAGCAAAGAAGGGAGCAGACTTATCTAGACTTAATGGTCACTTCTAACTGAAGTAACCACCTAGCGACCACACAGAACACTGAATCAATGCTAGTATCCACCTAGAACAGCCTAGCAACAATGTTGGCATGTTAAAACTGCTCAGAAAACTGCATAGCAACCACCCACAACACAAAGAATATAAAAAAATATACTGCTTTTGATGTTAACCTTGCCTAGACTTAATGGTTTCTTTCTGGCAAATGTTTTATATCTATTACATTTTGTAACTTAACTTAATTTATTTTAATTTATTTCAGTTTATCATTGTTATTCTTCTTACTACAGCCATTTGATTTCATGAAGGACAGCCATTTCTAACAGCCAACAAGGCTACACTTACAAGCTGCCTATAAGTAATGAGAACTAGATTACTTAAAAAAACTTCATTACCCAACCTGCTATATTCATGTTAGTGAGGTAAAACAGCACCCCAGCAACAATGCCAGCTGCTAGCATGGGCCAAACATTAATTACAGACTGTGTAAA
Organism: Sinocyclocheilus anophthalmus; assembly: GCA_018155175.1. Taxonomy (NCBI): domain Eukaryota; kingdom Metazoa; phylum Chordata; class Actinopteri; order Cypriniformes; family Cyprinidae; genus Sinocyclocheilus; species Sinocyclocheilus anophthalmus. Next base: position 135,705 of record JADLZN010007108.1, read on the forward strand.
TAAATAATGAATCCGGAGAGGGGGCATACTGAGCGGTTTGGAGGTGCTCTTTGAACCCTCTCCTGCTGTGGAGCATGTCTAATAGGGCTGGCCCCTGGTCTGCAGGCTTGTTACTGTAATGGCTATGTCCTTCTCCAGCCAGGAGAGTTCACGTAAACATGACAGGAACTATTGTTCACACTGGGTCATAGCGCATTAGCCTAGCCTTGTGAGGACTCAGGGTAAAGGTCAGTAGCCACAGCGCTGTTCGGAGGAAATCTTTGCATGTTTTAGGAGAGATGCTACATGAAAAATAGCAGTATATTAAAAGAGAGAAGGAAAAAAAGCAGCCTTTGTCTTCCTGTGAGTAAGATGTAAATGGGACCTGCTTTTGTGTAACACAGGCGATGTCACCGAAGACTGATTGCAATGAGCTTATGGGCTGTCATTATAATCAGAGAAGTGACTTCTCTGTGACTTCCTTCACAGCCCTCCTAGAGCTACATAGTTCCCCCAGTCAAAAGGATAGGATAAAAGGAGCTTGACTACTTTTTTCAGGTCTCCAGCAGACAGATCCATTTGGGACTTGTTCATTTCCACTTGGAGGCATCACCTTCAACAGTCATTTTTCACAAGTAGCCTGTGCCACACTTCGCCAAGCAGCAGCCTATCACAACTACACACATGGGAAGTTTCATATCTTCGCTCCGCACATCACTGCCGTTTCGTTGCCAGGTTTTTGGCACCATTCAGATTTGAATTGTGAATACTTGTTAAATCCCAAATCATTACTTGAATTTACATTGATTTTGAATTGAGGTTGCAAACAGGATGCAGAATTGCATTTCGAATTTGAATGTAAAGAAGTAGAATTAAAATGAAAATCTAACTTTAATTTTAAACCAGAACTTCAAATTTTGAATGTTGGTTGGATAAAGCCTTCTGGAAAAAAAAAAGTTCTGAAAAAACAGTGAAAGCCTTGAAGTTTAAATGTTTAAGGCCTTGCAGATGAGATAGATAGATAGATAGATAGATATATAGATAGATCGATAGATAGATAGATATATAGATAGATAGATAGATAGATAGATAATGGTCAGACCCTTTGGTCCTAATCACTGTGCTTGATCGATGGCTCTGAGGTTAGCACAGCTGTTCAAGGTGACAATGTTGGGGCAGGGCGATCTTTAACTTTTCTCTTCATTTTAATCTGTGGACTCAAGCAGACTCATTCAGTGCAGCATGATAAAGCACCTCGGTCTTCACCGCAGTTCTTCTTCTCATGTTGCATCATCATCATCGTATCCTCGCCACAGTTGGACAATAAACTCCCTGATCATAGCATTCATCTAAAAATACATCCTTTTGGCTGTTAGCTACGTATTGAAATGGTAATCTATTCTAGCATGGTCTAGTCAAGTGGTAAGTTATTGAATTTAGCGGTATCATTAGCTACTCAGCTGGTTGTTAGTAGTATGAGCTGGTCCAGCTATTCTAGCTGGTCTAAGACGGTCGTTAGCTGGTCATTACCTAGTCAAAATTGGTCATCTGCTGGTCTGAGCTGGTCATTAGGTAGTATGAGTTTGTCTAGTTATTCTAGTTGGTCAAATAAGGTCATTAGCTGGTTTACATCTAGAAATCAGCTACCATGTTCCAAAACACAGCTACCATCATAAATGGATTTTCCTTAAAAAGAGCGATTGATCACTTTGACATGAATGAGTGGCATCAACTCAAGTACAGGGGCACCTGCCTAACATCCAGCATTTAAAAACTTGCTGATGTAGTGTATGGTGAACTTAATCTCTTAAAGTTCAGAGAGGTAATGAAACAAAAATGTTTTGTGTCTGTTGCTTTGTGAAGAGATCATCAGTTTGAAAAGTAACATGCACTTCACTTCCACAGTCTGAACCCTTACAGCTACGACGAGAGTTGCGTGTCCAGCAGCGTAGACCATCTACCTCTGGCCGCTTTACCACTGCTCGCCATTGCTGCTCCACACTACCAAGATGCTGTCGCAACTGTGATCGCCCGGGCCAACCAGGTGTACCACAGCTTTCTGCAGTCTCCAGAGGGACAGGGGTTCACAGGGCAGGTAAGTTCATGAGCACCCAACAATCTTAAAGGGATAGTTCACCCAAAAATAAAAATATTTGTTGTTAATTTATTCACCTTCAGGGCATCCAAGATGTTGGTGAGGTTTTTTTCTTAAGTAGAACAACAAAGATAGGCTTTTATTAAACGAATCATGGAGTGAATTTCTCACCCACTTCTTTAAAACAGATATCGGTTGGACCTGATTCAAGTTCAGTGTGCAATAGCAGGCACACCAACACTTCATAGCCTATTTAGTAAATCGTACTGAAAATGGCTGATTAAATTGTTTATATTGTAAAATCTATGTCTAGGTTTTGTTTTGTGAAAATCAAATAACAATTAGATGTAAAAAGTCCTCTTCCTGACATAAATGTAGAAGACTGAGGCGCTTCAACGGAGGGTTCTGCGGATCACCTTTATGAGACTGTCCGGGTCTGGAGTCATTAAACACGGCATCAGCATTGGCTGATTTATTTTGTTTAGGTCCAGATTTTTCTCCAAGTGTTTTATGTTGTAAAAAAAAAACACTGAATATCCATTCATGCCATGCAACAGGCAAGCAGTATCTGCCAAAATGCAGATTTGTCATGCCACAACTTCTTACGCAAATGAGATTGGGAAGTATTAGTAAGTTTGATTTAATATCTTAATTTATTTACAAGAAACAATTTAAAATGTATTAAATGAACAACATTGTATTAGGGCTGCACGATAAATCACATGCGATATTTAACGCGCATCTTGTCAGTAAAGCCGCACGTGATGGAAATTTACCGCTGATTACAGAATGGCTTTACTGACAAGATGCGCGTTAAAGATGTGCATGCGATTTATTGTGCAGCCCTACATTGTATGCATATTTATGGTTGAGTTGAAAATTTTAAAAACTTTTTTTTTTAGTAAAATCTTTCACAAGCTACGCCCATGTGCATAATGACATATGCACAGGCGCATACTCACACGTAAGCTGATGCTGTTTGTTTACAACAGAGATAGGGACTCATGTGCAGACCTTCACCAGCAGTACCAATGTCTAAAGCACACAACGTAAAAGTTTCTATGGCTGACGATTTCGATGTGAAAGAGGATGATATGGAATTTTTTGCACAGCCCTACTTGTTCAAACCAGAATGTCATGCGATGACAACAGAAGTAGAGTCGATTTGGATCAGATGTTGTAAATCTGTAAAATGTCAATCATCCCAAATGGGTCACGGACACAAACGTAATGTTACTTTTTTTAAATTGGTTCCAGCATCCAGGATAAGCAGAGGCAAGTACCATTTTCACGAACAATAAAACAGATGCGTCCTCACTCTCCGTTGTAAACAAACAGCGTCAGCTCACGTGTGTTCTTGGTCATCTCTCTCAGTTTTTTAGACATTGGTACATCTGGTGAAGGTCTGCACATGAGTCCTCACTCTTCGTTGTAAACAAACAGCATCAGCTTACGTGTGTGTTATGTGACAGAGGACATTTGCACTTCAGACAGTCATAGACGCACCGAGCACTGTTTGCCCAGGCTGTGGATTAAAGGTAATAATGTTCAGTTTTTTTGCACTGGCCGAATATTTCGCTTCATAAGACCTCAATGTATAGTTATGATCCACATAAACCGCCAGTCACAGACATGCCACTGTATGAAATGCCAAGGACAGCGGTTTCACCTTAAAATCTTCTTTACTGTTCTACTGAAGAAAATTATGACTTTCAGTAGAGTAAATTAATTGCAAATTTTCATTTTTGGGTGAACTATCCCTTTAAGGTGCCATCACATTAGCAAAATTTTGGTGCATGCATAAAGATTTGCTCACACAGAAGTCCCAGGCAAACCAAGCAGCTTACTTTGGTCAACCTGCGTGGGGAACTTTTTCACCCTCATGCAAAGCTATTCACAATAGCTCAAATTCCTATAGAGTGCAACAGTCGGGTTCCTGAAGTAAAATTAAAAATAGGGAATTTGATTGATTTGAGAGAAATTGAGAAATTGATGACTGATAATTAGGTAGGCCATAATTTTTCATTAATTCAGTTTATTTTAGAATTATGCTTAACAGTGTAATTTTTGGTGAAAAACTACATTACTCATGATGCTGTAAAGAAAATTCCTCCAATCAGAGAGTTGCAGTGAGGAAATTTCGGCAAAAGAGCTCGGCAGGGAACACCCACTCCCATAAAGCACCACAAATTAATTAATCGAGTTGTTCTTGCTATGCTCTCAACAACTTAAAAAGAATCATTTTATATTTCTCCATTGTTCAATTATGTCCATTATGTAATTCACAGTTCAATTTCATGGGAATTTATTTCCAATCTAGCATTCTGTCTATCGCCTTCGTCAAGTCTGAATTTTCAAGATGCCCTTAGGGGACAAACGAAGAATTGCGGGTGGTAGATTACAAACGAGAAGGACTGTGCTAGAAACCCACATCCCCTTATAGAAAGACCAAAACACACATAGCGCGTGGAAAAAACAACGCCCATTTTAAGAAGCAAGTGCCATGGAAAAAGTGGGACTGGCCTGTTGCACTGCCCATTTACAATTGATATTTAGTTTGCAGAATTTTGCGAGGCATTTTGCGCCCCAAAGCCACGACTGGTCCGATACGGAGCTCGCGTCGGATTTGTAATCGTGACCACTCGGTCCGCAGAAACGCTTTTTGCTGTTTATTTTTTTTTTTCCGTACAAAGAGATCTGGCCACACAGGCAGATGACTGTAGAGGTTCCCAGAATCAGTAATTAGAAAGGCGCAAACTCGAGGTGAATGAGGGGCAACCGAATGGTGCTAAGGTAGTGTGGGTCTCTGGCAACTTTCCTAACCGGTGACCTCATCGTTGATGATGTCTAATCACGGTCAAGGCAGCGATTAAAGGTGTCGTGGGGGGGGTCTTTATCCCTCGTCTTCGCTCATATACCTCACATGTAATCCAATTAAACCACACTCCTGTCATTTAGAAGGCCTCAGATGTTGCCTGAATGGACCCCAGTTAACTAGTGTGTCAGTGTTGACTCTATGGGAGCCGGACCTATTTCAAATAGGCCTGAATGGATATTAAGCCTTCTGATTTTGGGGAAAATGAGGTGCTATTTTTACAAGCATGAGAGCCTGCTGTAGTTATTTAAAGGCAAGGCCACACGACATCGCGCACTCCTTTGTTTGACCAACGGACTAATTAGATCTGTGTGATTGTGTTTTGTACTGGGTGGTCGTCGTGTCCCATATCATTAGATTGAGCTCAACCAGTGGCAACCGCTTACGATCGGCTCCCTGCATCAACAGCTCCAAACCTGTACAAGCAGAGTTACCAGCCACAGCGAGTCTTGGTGGTTTTTCTGTAGACTGCTGCTCCGGACTGCATTGGTAGATGAGACTGTCTTTAATGCAAGTCCCTTAGATTTGCCTGACAGTGTTGATTGCACTTTAAACACATCTGCATGCCACACAGATTCTGACCTGTGAATTTGGCCTTTGTGTGTGATCGTCATTGTACCGCTTGGTTTAATTTGATGCGGGTGATACCAGACCTGTTGTGGGACGGTGTGCGCTGGTGTTCCTATCGACGCTCCCCGTGTTTCAGGCAACCGGCCCACGACACAGCCGCCCATCCACACGCAGCCGACATAATCACATCAGCAGAGAGCTCTAACAAGGGTCATCAGGACCCGACAAACACGCTGAATTCACGTATGATAGTTCACGAAACACCCGTGTAACGTTATTCAGTCTTTGCTTCCCTTGTCTCTACGATTAGACTACGACCCACCCGTTTCGACAATAGCACAGTTAACCACATATACCCAAATAAATGCCAAATAAAAAGCTAAAAACTAGAACAAATCTTTTTAAATGCTACAAGTCAATCTGGGCATCACAACCTTACAATGTGCAGTATAAAATGGACTAGTTATTTTGAGATTTGCTGAAGATTACATTTAACAATTTAGAAATGATTGGTGTTTTTTAACTAAAGTAACTTTAAATGAGTGTTATATGATATATAAGAAAACTTTTTAAAAAGGTTACAAAAAAGTGCACGCACAATGAAATGCCCAATATCTGCTGATAATGGTATATTAAATTTTTTTTACCAAAATAAATAAAGGTATAAAAAAAAGGATAAATACTGCATGTACAATGAAATGCCTAATACTGACTCTTTTATTTTTTTACTTAGACAGCAATGAGATTTTATTGGAGAGCAAAAGGAGAATTTTGATTGTCTGATTTTTCCCCAGTACTATCACATCTTTAAAGTTGTAGATGAAATCTCAACAATGTCACAAACTCTGCTCAGATATGCCAAGATATCAAAATCTGAATATTTAATATCTCAATATAAAAATGTCTCATCAAAATTCATGGCGAAATACTCTTAGCTGTTCTATCCACATTCATTTCATAGCTCTGTATTATAACTCAGAATGTCGATAATTATCTAATTTATGTTTATTTTTTATCTCTGAACCCTCTGAGACAAAGTTGATAAAGAAACATCACTCAGAGCTCATTTTAGTCTTCTAAGCTATGAAAGAGCAACTTCTGAGCAGATTCCTGTGGGTTTTCCAATCACACTACTGTGATCTTCAGGGAGCACAGAACAGCTGTCACATCAGACACACCATCCAGACTTTATTTGACACTGTACTTCAGAGCACTTTTATATTATTTGCACATTTATATAAATGATGACTGTTCAACTGGCTGTGTCTCACATTTTTCACACACTCAGGATAACCCTGAGGTCAGTCCGAGTCTGAGCTCCAGCAAACGTCTTAGCAGGAGCAACATTGACTTATCTGCCCCCAGTGAGACCCGCAACAGGAAAACTCCACTCAGCCGCAAACAGAGCGACTCGTATGATGGAGACTCCTCTGGCAGCCAGCACCCCCCGTTCCTCAGCAGGTACTGCATGCTTGAAAGAACACTTACCAAAGTTTTGACCTCTTGGAAATGCTGTGAGTAAGTGTTTCTATTACAATATTTTCTCCATGCAGAAACAACTCCTGAAGAGAGTTTTTTTTTTAACATTATTCTTGTTTTTTTTTTAGTAGACTGGAATGTTATCATTGGTATGAGTTTGAGGTGGGACTACTATTTATTTTATTTTTTTCGAACAATGGCAGAAGGGAAAATTTGCATTAGTTTCATAATTGGTTTTCATAAATTGGCTTTTTTTATTGTTTTTGGCACAAATAAGCATTCTTAGTGATTTTTAGGTTTATTTATGCTTCCATTTAATATGTTTCTTTTAGTAAGAATTCAGAAGAAGATTACCCAGATGTTTCCCCCTGAACAAGACATAAATGTATCACCCCTTTTCCTCAGTTCTGTTTATCAATATTATCTGCTTGATGGCATGTTGCGTGCGCCTGCAGTGCTATTACCGGTAATAGTCACAGCTGCAGTCAGTGTGCAAGTACTGTATGAGAGATTGAAGGACGACTGAACAATGCCTTTTCGCAGAAGTTGCTCAATGCCATAGCAGCAAAAGACCAATTATCCAACTGTTTATCGTCTAAATTATCCTATTTAGGGTATTTATGTGGCAAGAGAGATTTGTTGTAGACACAACACTGTTGTTGTCATAAGTCTCCAGCACAGCTCTTTTATTAAAAGAGTTCCTGAGTATTCCTGCGTACAACAATAGCGTTCCATGTTTTGATCCTCACTAACAGCTAACAATTTATGTCATTGTGCATAAAATTTCATATCAAATGAAGTAGTATTCTTATTCAGCTTCAGATTAGGGCTAAGCTGTGTCATGTCAAGGGGGAAATTGAGTCACTTGGTAATACATGAACTGTTTTAAATCAAATTTGAACACAAATTAGAATAAATACATTATTTTGAAATGGCACTTTCCCATTTTCCAAAGTACTGAATCCCATAAGCCAATCAGGAAAATATAATATTATAATGTGAATATTTGAAAGTACTGAAACCTGTTTGGAAAAAATCTAATCAAACTATTTGATTGTTTATTTAATAATTTACTATTACTCTGAATATTTTTGAATGTTGTGAGTAAAACCATTTAACATTTTTAGTTACCTGTTCATTTTTACTATTACATTTTAATATTTAATATATTTAATATATCTATATATCTGTAAATTCAGACCTATTTTAAAATTTATTTGACATTTCAGCATTTTTTTTACCTAGTATTTCCCGGATGCAATGCCTTGCTATCTTTTTTAGCACAGTAAATCTTACCCTGACAAAAAAATGCTTCATTTGGTAATGCAGCCTAATCTTTCATCAAAAATGCATGTTTATAGCGGAATAGGATTCATAAACACGCATCAACAAGCTCCTTATTGTATGTTCAATGTATAATTTAGACCTGCAATACATTGCCATTTATTTGGCACATAAGAAAATGCATATTTGATGCAAAAATGCAAAAAGTTTTAACACCATCACAGCCCAACACACACACACACACCCTCTTAATATATTATATATCTAAATTATGATAATATATATATCTATATCTATGTGTTTTTTTTTTTGCATACAGGTAAGAATTTGTTTTTCTGAAAAATGCTTGCTTAAGGGCACCGTGACGCTGGTTGCCCTTGCGACTGATATTGATGATTGATCTACCGACCTTCTCCATACCAGGCCTTCCAATGCAAGTTATCTTATACAGAGGTTTTTTAGATCCTGCCCTTTGTGCAGTCACTAAAGGGCCGCTGGGGATAGGGAAGTACTGGACAAAAGCACTGTTTCTCACCAAGAACTGATAGCGCTGCACCTTAGGGAGACTTATCACTTAGCTCATCCATACCCCTCAGCTCTACTACATTTCACTCCCAATCATCTGTCCCCGGGGTCCTGCACACCCCATCCTTTTCACACTCATTCTGAGGAGAGATAGCCAGTCAGAGTCTTTAAGAGCTTTTCTGTCATCGCTCCATGCATGATGGTAATAAAGACAAACAATGTGAGAAAACAGGGTGGAGATTTGAAAGGCAGTGAGGAGGAGAGGAAGAGTTGTTGACAGTTTAATAGAAAGATTCTTGCTGTAATCCATTGGGGTTGGATATGATTTTATATGAGGGTATGCACATTTTGTTTTTATATCTGTGAGGACAACTGTATATTCTGCTTTGTTTTGTCTGGGTGTTCTGGAAGGCTTAAAGAAATAGCTCACCAAAAATGAAAATTTGCTGAAAATTTACTCACCCTCAGGCCATCAAGGATCAGTTTGTTTCTAGAGAAAGCAATATTATGAATGGAGGACATGTATTTTAGCCAGAAGCAACAGTTTAAATTAAAAAAAAAAAATTATTGATGGATTTTTTTCTTTCACACATGCTGCTTTTCACTTCACAAGACATAAATTGATGAACTGGATTTGTTTGGATTATTGTGATGTTTTTGTCAGCTGTTTGGGCTCATTCTGATGGCACCCATTCACTGCATAGGATCCATTGGTGAGCACGTGATGTAATGCTAAATTTCTCCAAATCTGTTCTGATGAAGAAACAGATGCATTTACATCTTGGAAAATTTACAAAAAATATTTGTGTGAACTATTGCTTTAAACAACTCCCAAATTGCCCAGAGTCATCCAAAGGCAACAATTATGTGGCATAACTTTATAAGTAAATGTCATCTTTTTTTGTGTGTGTATTCAGTCTGATACAGGATGGAACAGACCTGAGACCAAGCAGAAGCACCGGTCTAGTGTTGAATCCAGGTCGCTTTGACTTTGAGGTGTCGGATTGTTTTCTGCTGGGTTGTCCTCTTGGATTGGTGCTAGCTATGAGACGCACTGTGCTTCCAGCTGTCCAGGGTTGGTGTGGAAATCCTCCAATTAATGACCAGGACACATTGTCCTTTGAATACACTGGCAGACATTCCTGTTAGTTTTGATTTTCTTCCTCCTCAATCATATTTACAATTAATTTGGTCTTTTTTGATCTTTTGTGTTTATCCTGCAGTGTCTCAGCTCCGGCCTGCATGTTCACAGATCTTCAATCTGTTTTACCCTTCTGACCCGTCGGCCTCTAGACTGGAGCCATTGCTGCACTCTCAATTCCACAAACTGCCTCCGTTCCCTGTGCCCCGCTACCAGCGTTATCCTCTGGGAGACGGCCGTTCCACCCTTATCGGTGAGTGAGATATCCTGTTGAGAATCAATTAAACTGTTTGCCGCTAAACCACATGCACAAATAAAAAGCAATATTCACTCATTTGTTCTTTTTATTATGTTTCATAATTGCTTTGTCACAGTAATGCTGTTATCTTGGGTTGCCAAATTGACTCTGTGTGCTATTTTGAGGAATTATTCTGGTTTGGTTGTTAACAAGGTTTTCTGGGGAAGAAACTACACTGGATTTTTCTGTGACTTCCTCTTTTTGTATGCATCCTTTTCCAGACAGATGACTGCTAACCTGAACAATACTGTGCCCCCTCTCACCCCCCTTACATTATTTTACTCAGTGCCAGATTCCCTGGAGTTTTACCAAGTTCTGCAGGCTGGTGTCTTGCTCTGTAATGAGTTCCTGATTTATTTAGAGCCTATTTTATCCTGCTTTGCAGACATATTTAACTTGTATGTCATCCATTTTAGGCTTGTTCTATATTCTAGACTAGGCCTAGAACTAGGACAAATATTATTGAGCTAATGATGTATCAGTTTTAAACCTTTCAATGACAGAAATAATGAATCTGGCTAAACTAGTATTTTAGTATTATTCATATAATATTATAGTATTTATTATTGTTTTGAATTAGCTTGTATTTTTATATATTCATTTTAGTTTTAGATTTAGTGATTTTTATTAGATCTTTCTAGTTTGCTTAAATAGATTTTTCAGTTTTATTTTTTAGCAATTTTAGTATTTCAGTTAGTTGCCAAGTTTTATAATTTTGTTTGTGTTCAGGTTTGCATCTAGCACACACACACATATATTAAATATTTTTCAGCATTATTTCAGTTAACAGATTTTTCAGAAAATGAAAAGATTGATTCAAAATATCTTTGTGAACTGAAACAATGAAAAGTAAACAAATTTGAAAATGCTTAATGATAATAATCTCAAGGAACATAAAACTCAACTCTAAATATGATGTGTAAATGAGCTGTTTTTAAGATCATTTGACAGGAAAGCAAATATATACAGTATTAACTGTGAAACCTTCCTGAAAAAGGAGGGATTACAACCCTCATCAACACAATGCAACAGAGAGAGGCATCAGCCATTGAGAGGAAACAGTCTGTGTCTCACAGGAAATGTGACACTGACTTTTAATTATATCAAGTCTCACTCTGCTGATCATAGGCGAAGTATGTCACAATATTTGTTAGATACTGAGGCGTGGATGTGTTTAATTTAATGCATGCGCACACCCACCACATGCTCTGTTTTAATGCAGTACTTAATAATTGCCGGAAAGCCTCGAAAAAGGTGGAAGAGTACTCCGCTCAAAGTGGTTGGTGCTTCCCCTAAAGGGGATATCAAACGCATTTCTATATCACATGATCATGGCTGCTGGAAAATACCGGAAATGTCAACAGTGACTAATGATGATCTCGGAACGGGCATCCCTTTAATGTGACAAACAGAGTACAATTTGTACGTCATCCTCAAAGTTGCACTGAGTAGAACTGTATTTTAATGCTGTTCCTGTGCATTTGGATTCATTCATTTCATTTGGCGGCTGACTGAAAATCTGGAGCCATTCATTTCAAAGTAGGGAAAACTGGGGGACTGCGATCCCAAAGCCATATGTGAAGTGACATCATGGAGTTTTTTTTCTCATTACACTGAAGAACAGCCTGATTCTTTCCACTGAACTCTGTATTGCCTTCAGCCCCTCATGCCCATAAGCTCATAGACCACCTCGCCCCCCATCTTCAAGTCTCTTCATGTTTATTCTAAAGCGCAGTAGTAAATGCTGTATCCTGCTGTGCCTTAGTCTTAAATCTTCTCAGAGTTGCCTGGTCATTTTGGAGTCACACTAGCAGTATTTGATTCGACCTTTTGCTCATCCTTTTTCCATAAAAAACCGGCCCCCCTTATTTTTTACTGTTGCTATTTCCACAAGCTATGGCCACCAATCATATTCCTCATACAGTTGACAAAATCATCCCACGGAGAAAAAGACACTAACAACGTGCCAACAGATAAGAGAGAGCAGGTTACTTTTGCTATAAACAAAGTCTCAGGTTTCAAATTTTGTCATTTTTAAGAAATTCAAACAATAAATAATGTTTTGTGGCTCTTTAATGTGTCATAACAGATCAATGGAAGTGACTCATTGTCAAGCGGTACTGAACCAATTCATCTAGTCCAGCAGGGCAGACTTTAGCCTCTTTACATTTACAGTGTTTCTCTCGCAATCAGCGCTTGCGTTTTGCAGTCCCATTAAAATCTCATGTAGTTTCTTAATTTTGTTTTTGAGACGAGAAGACCATTCCATTAATTGTTGGGCTGCATCGTGCCACATATAACGCACTTTCGGGAGTGGCATTTTCTCTAATAATGTAATCACGTCCTGGAGTCACACAGCACATCAATAACTGTTCAAGATGATTGGTTTCAAAGACATTTGACATTTTTCGTCCTGAAATCCCAAACCTTCTTTTTGCAAATTTCCAACGTAATTTTTAGAGCTTCATAACAGAGATTGAAGCCATTGTTGCATTAATAATGCCGTTATTAATGCAGTCCCCTAAATGCAGGTTTTTATTTAGAGAGAGATAGAAGAGAGAGAGGAGAGGAGAGAGATTAGCACGAGTGGGGAATCCCCCCCCCCCCCCCCCGTGTTTTGCGTCTGTTGCGTCCCCCTCTCAGTAGCGTTCAGCAGCCAATCTACTAATAGCAAAATCTTTTAAGTTGAACGCTTCACGAAACCTCACAACTGACGAAATTCATGTATCTTTTTCATTTGCGAAACATATTTTATTGATAAATTCCTTGGGCAGCGCTGCAAGAAAGTTGCTGTTTTTCGCGGCTCCGCCGTGGGCGCGCGAGTGGCAATTCTGTACTGTGTGGTGCGTCTGTTTGAGAGACTGGGAGAAAGAAAGCGGAATTTTCCCGGACCCTACATAAAAAAGGTGGAAACATGGAAATTTTTTTTTCATTTTTACCCTATTTTTTTGTATATGTTATTTACTCAATGTCTTCGGGGTTTTTGTTCTTTTACTGTTGTAAGATACCCCTAGTATACAAAAAATTAATATAATCCCTTCATTGTGTTTTGGGCCCCCGTGTGACGAGCGAACTAGGCCCACGTGCCATGAATTGCCATGCGTCAATCCCCCCCCGGGGGGCCCGAGTCCAAGTGTCTTCACCTTTTTTCACCCTGACCGTTTTTTTGGAAAATAATTCTCGCGGACCCGGCTGGACGGGAGGGGGGCTATATCTATATACTCTATCTATTATATATAGGATATTTCTATAGATTTATATAGCCATTATCTAGTGGGTTCACCGCATTTATGTGGCTTTTTTTGAGTCACCGATCGGACTATTTTGTTCGGAAATAGCCAATAAAAAATCTTTAAAGCACAGAGAATGACAATGCCGTGAAGAGGTTTTTGACATAGGCTAATTTTATTTGTATGTATACGCAACTCTGTATTTCTGTGCTGTCTGAAACACGTCTCTTGTTCGCGCTTTGATTGTGTGTGAGAACAGCGCGTGAGTAACGAATTGAGCTCTCTTTCATTTCTTCTTCTTGTGGTTTAAAATTGCTTGTATGTGTAAATTGGCAAATTAATCTGCGAATCACGTGTGTGCCGAACGGTAGAGTCTCATCCGTACGTATTACGGATCAACTGCGATCCATTTAACTCCTAATATGTGACAGATCAAAGCAATCTTTCATTTACTTATTTAACATGAAATTGTCAAATTGATACTCCATATCAATCGCATACAAAAAAAATACAGAATAATTAGAACAATCATTAACATAAATAAATAACAGAGTGTCATATCTAAACATTTTTTTCCAGAACGTTTCTGGCGACCCGTAGCATTCTTCCACTGCCCCCCGTCTTTGGCAATGACCCCCCCCCCCCCCCCCGGTGGTTGGGGACCTCTGATCTAGTCTTCTTTACTAGTTATAGCATGAAATTAACATGAATGAACATCAGAAGGAACATCAGAAGGTATCTTGTTTCAACCGCAGAAAGATGTCAATACACACTGTAAGAGTTTATCTACTCTTCTGTCTGGTTTGTTTGTTAGAAAAAAAGTCAGATTCTGCGTTATGATTGGTCAAATCGCCTGTTAGTCAAACTCCCAGCGAAGGGTAAATTGATCTCTCTTATTGTGTTCTAGTGCATTTTTTCCTTTTTTTTTCTTTTTTTTTGTCCTTAAAGTGGAGTGTCGTCCCCTAAAACTTGCTCCTTAAGCATTTCAGATATTACACAATCACTCAATATAGATGGTCTATATTGAAGACCATATAAAGTCTTGCTGTGACTATTATGTATAGAAATTGAATATGCTCTTCAGTTCATTAAATGTATAACTACTTATTTTGCCACTGATTAATCAGCAATCACTGACTGACATGTTCTGTGATAAAGCGACGAAAAGCATGTCTATGTACCATTTAATTCTTACGAGAAAATAAAGTAATGAAAATATTCATAAAAAATTTAAAGTGTATGTTGATTTTGGGCCAGTTCCCACCTCCTTCTTCCCATATCAACTAACTTCGTTACATTGGAGCCAAAACCCTGGAACAAGGAACTGGCTCAAAATGAAAGTACACTTTAATTCACAAAACAAGCACACACAAAAACATAAAACGTCCCAGGCCTGGTCCTCTCTCTCCCTCCACCATAGTCACTCCTCTTATTCTTTCGGAACTCCCACTTTGGACTTGACCGGTATGGCACATTAGCACATGCGCCGCCGGCCACACTGCTTGCCACAGTAACATATTTTTTTATTTTATTATTATATAATAAAATAAAGTAATGACAAAATTAAATATAGAACTGTTTAACTTTAAAATACATGTTGGTAATTGTAAGTCAGTAGTCTGAAGTGCATATAAACAAACATGACTGGAAACTATTCACAGTTATTAATGGAGTCATCGTCATTTTGTATTATATTTTTCTTATTATTATTATCAATGTTAAAAACAGATTTGCTGCGTAATAATAATTATTTCAGGATTATTTGATATATAGAAACTTCTAAATAACATCATTTACTTGAAATATACATTTTTATAACAATTTAAAGTATTTATGGTCACATTTGATTACTGCATGATCGCTAAATAAAAAAATGTAATTATTTTTTGTAAAATATTTTTACAAAAATTTACTGACCCCAAACTTTTGAATGGTGTATAGTGTACATGCACTACTAAAGATGACCAAGTGACACCTGGAAATAAAATGTACTTATAATTTTGAATAACATTTAATTTGTTGCATTTGCAACCATATTGGTCACATTCTGGAGGACTGTGTCATTGTCACAAGCTCCAATTTCTCTGTCCTGACCCCATTTCCCTGGTTTCATTTTTATCTCTTATAGCTATCACTTTCTCTCTGTCTCATATCTCACTTCTGAATTATAATTGAATGGATGACTCGTGAACTTAAGAAGTGGCTATTTAATTGTATGTTTTCAGTTATCCTCCTTGATGTATTATCATTGCATCTGTGCTCTCTAGCTGTATACAAGTCAAGTGTTTGTTCATTTGTCAAACTAATCTCTCAGGCAAATGTTATCATCAGTGTTGTGATCACAACAGAATATGTTTGCTACCATTTATATGCATGTTTCGTCTTGGTAAGAATAAGTGGGATTGTTGTAAAAAGCCCATCGCTCACATAAATAGATGGCTTTGGTAATGCTAATGAACTCTGTATCGAAAGTGTGATCAGTCTCCTTGCCTGTTCCTCATGTCTGCATAAAGAGCAGTCTTCTTTCCTGTGTTAATCCGGGTTTGGTGTAATGGTGCTGTCTGATTCCAGTCCACGCTTTCTGAAGAGAGAGCTCCAGTGAATTTGTATTCTGCAGCTGGCTCTGAGGCATTTAGTGACACGAGAAATTAAGCAGCATATCCATGTGTCCAGTACCCGGCAAAAACTCCTCGGTAAAGGTCATGCTGAGAGACTGTGGGGGTTAACTTTGCGAAACTGTACCCAGATAAGAGAGTTTGGTTCTCTGGAGCTTTTTGCAGATTGTGGCTACTGTTGGAGGGGCATAAGCAGATTCTGAACACGCCTTAGTCAAGCTCTCAGAGATGTCAGCATGGCTGGAAAGCAATAAAATCACAGAGGCTTGTTCTGATGACCAGCACTGATAGGACTGCCCCTACTTAGAATTCACACCTAGGTTCAGTATCGTGCTCTCTGTCCACTAGCCCTCCACCCTGCCCCTCTCCCAGCACTCCATTTCCCCTTTTCCATATCCCCATTACCAGAGGCATAGCAATCATTATAACTCGCCCCATCCCCTGTTTGGGAGGGTGGGGTAAGATGTGTCAGTTCATGAATGGCAAACTGGGCATAATTCCAATTATAAAATGATGAGAATTGTTTCATATATTAAAATATTCTGAATATTAATTCTTGGCATATTTATGGAAATGTTATAAATGTTGTTGTTATTGTTATTAACTTTATATATTTATTTGTGATTATGTATATACACACATGCACGCGTGCATTTACTTATATTTTAAAATGATATATTATACATTTTTTCCACCTTTCAGCAAATCAGTTAAGCTCAGTCCGTCACATAACATACTAAATGTTACATTATATAATATAATGAAAATTAAGGTAACACTTTATTTGAAGGTGTCCTTGTTACACGTTACATGTACTTACTCTTATAATAACAATTAATTATGCATAATTACATGCAAGTAACACTAACCCTAACTTAACCATATAGTAAGTACATGTAGTTTATTAATATTTCTCAATACTTAAATGTATAATTAAACTGTAACAAGGACACCTTAAAATAGAGTGTAACACCATTAATGTACTGCTGAGCATGATGATTTTTAAAAAATTTATTTGTAGAAGTTAGTTATATTTTATATATATATTAGAGATATATATAATATCTTATATATACACAGTGTAGATATATATATATATATTATATAATATATAATATATATACACAGTGATATATATATATTATATATATAATTAATATATATTATATCATATATATATACACTGGGTACGGAAAGTATTCAGACCCCCATGAAATTTTTCACTCTTTGTTATTTGCAGCCATTTGCTAAAATAATTTAAAAAAAATTTTTCCCTCATTAATGTACACACAGAACACCATATTGACAGAAAAACACAGAAATTGTTGACATTTTTGCAGATTTACTAAAAAAAGAAAAACTGAAATATCACCTGGTCCTTAGTATTCAGACCCTTTGCTGTGACACTCACATATTTAACTCAGGTTTTGTCCATTTCTTCTGATCATCCTTGATGGTTCTACACCTTCATTTGAGTCATGCTGTGTTTGATTATACTGATTGGACGATTAGGAAAGCCACACACCTGTCTAAATAAGACCTTACAGCTCACAGTGCATATCAGAGAAAATGAGAATCATGAGGTCAAAGGAAATGCCTGAAGAGCTCAGAGACAGAATTGTGGCAAGGCACAGATCTGGCCAAGGTACAAAAAAATTTCTGCTGCACTTAAAATTCCTAAGAGCACAGTGGCCTCCATAAACCTTAAATGGAAGACGTTTGGGATGACCAGTACCCTTCCTAGAGCTGGCCGTCTGGCTAAACTGAGCTATCGGGGGAGAAGAGTTTTGGTGAGAGAGGTAAAGAAGAACCCAAGATCACTGTGGCTGAGCTCCAGAGATGCAGTCGGGAGATGGGAGAAAGTTGTAGAAAGTTAACCATCACTGCAGCCCTTCACCAGTCTGGGTTTTATGGCAGAGTGGCCCGATGGAAGCTTCTCCTTAGTGCAAGACACATGAAAGCCCGTATTGAGTTTGCTAAAAAACACCTGAAGTATTCCAAGATGGTGAGAAATAAGATTCTCTGGTCGGTTGAGGCCAAGATAGAACTTTTTGGCCTTAGTTCTAAGTGGTATGTGTGGAGAAAACTAGGCACTGCTTATCACCTGTCCAATACAGTCCCAACATGGAAGCATGGTGGTGGCAGCATCATGCTGTGGGGGTGTTTTCAGCTGCAGAGACAGGACGACTGGTTGCAATCAAGGGAAAGATGAATGCGGCCAAGTACAGGGATATCTGGACGAAAACCTTCTCCAGAGTGCGCAGGACCTCAGACTGGGCCGAAGGTTTACCTCTCAACAAGACAATGACCCTAAGCACACACAGCTAAAATAACGAAGGAGTGACTTCACAACAACTCTGTGACTGTTCTTGAATGGCCCAGCCAGAGACCTGACTTAAACCCAATTGAGCATCCCTGGAGAGACCTAAAAATGGCTGTCCAAAAACGTTTACCATCCAACCTGACAGAACAGGAGAGGATCTGCAAGGAGGAATGGCAGAGGACCCCCAAATCAGGTGTGAAAAACTTGTTGCATCTTACCCAAAAAGACTCATGACTGTATTAGATCAAAAGCGTGCTTCTACTAAATACTGAGCAAAGGGTCTGAATACTTAGAACCATGTGATATTTCTGTTTTTCTTTTTTAATAAATCTGCAAAAAATGTCAATAATTCTGTGTTTTTATGTCAATATGGGGTGTTGTGTGTACATCAATGAGGAAAAAAAATGAACTTAAATGATTTTAGCAAATGCCTGCAATATAACAAAGAGTGAAACATTTTAAGGGGGTCTGAATACTTTCCTACCCACTGTATATATATATATATATAATGTCACTGCGGTGTTTAGGAAGCATATTATTGCAAAAGTACTAGAGTGATGGCCATTTATGTCAAGTTTATTTTTAAGTCAAGTCATATCACCTTTATTTATATAGCACTTTTAACAATACAGATTGTGTCAAAGCAACTTTAAAATATAAAATAGGAAAATAGTTTATCAATAATACAAAAGGACAATAGTAAACACTCAATTTCAGTTAAAGGCAGTTCATCATTCAATTCAGTGATTTCATCATCCAGCTCAGTTCAGTTTAAATACTGTCAATCAAGGTACAACGATATCGCTGAAATGAGTGTCGACTCTAATTACGTCCCCCCAACTAAGCAAGCTAGAGGCGACAGCGGTAAGGAACCAAAATTCCATCGGTGACAGAATGGAGAAAAAACCTTGGGAGAAACCAGGCTCAGTCGGGGGGCCAGTTCTCCTCTGGCCAGACAAAACCAGCAGTTCAATTCCAGGCTGCAGCAAAGTCACATTGTGCAGAGGACTCAACTGGCTCCTGTGGTCTTGTCCCGGTGGCCGTCGGAGACAGTCTTTACTGGGGATCTGTATCTGGGGCTCATCTAGTTGTCCTGGTCTCTGCTGACTTTCAGGGCTGTAGAGGTCCTCTCTAGGTGCTGATCCACCATCTGGGCTGGATACATACTGGATCTGGGTGACTGCAGTGACAATCTGATCTGTAAACTGACTGGATCTGGTGGCTACGGTGACCTCGGAATAAGAGAGAAACAGACTAATATTAGCATAGATGCCATTCTTCTAGCGATATAGCAAGTACATCGGGTGTTAGGGAAACTTTCTATATGAGTATATGTGGCAACTAGGCATTTAAAATGGTGTCATACTTGTGAAAATAAGCTGATATGATTTATAATGTGTCCTCCCCTCGCTTTTTGGAATCCTACACTCCTGTCTGTTACAGACATTCAACCATCCCCCCACATTTCAGTGACTGCCATCATAATCGAAGCCCTGGCCATTTGTGAGCCCATGGCAGTGGCAAATGAGAGAACCCAATTGCTGGAATGACAGAGGAGAGGTGCTCTTCACCACCTGTAGTGGTCAGTGGCACACAGCTGCCAATGTCACACACACACATATTCCCGCTTACACGTGCATGTGGTTGTGCCCATAATGTGGGCCAACCTAATGGGGTGTTTTCTGCACAGGCTGTTGGACTAATGAAAACGAATTCAATTTACCCCTGTCAGAAATAACAGGCCATGTGTGCACAAGGCAGCAGGCATATAAAGGGACAGATTAGCCAAGGTGGGCACTTAAAGAATTTCTGCCTGCATGTCATTCTGTGTTCTTAAAGAGGGAGGAAAGGAGAGCACTTGAGCCCTGTCAGGAAGAATTTAGGGCCATTGCACAAACATAGTTTGACGTTGTGGTGAGTTATATTGAGAGTGAAAGGGAGGCTTTTGTTGTTTTGGTTGTGCAGTGGCTGAGGGTTTTATAAATTCAATTTAAACAGGCAATTCTGGGTCATGGTGTGGTGTTGTCTGTAATCGTACCAGTTCTCTTACACACAAACACACATATTGCATATGCATTTATATTCACAGTCTTTCCATTAAATCAAAGAAAATCCCTAAAATGAGACAGATTATGACATATCAGTTATTTATCACTTGAAATTGTGTATATATAGAAAATCTATTTACAGTGGGGCAAAAAAGTATTTAGTCAGCCACCAACTGTGCAAGTTCTCCCACTTAAAAAGATGAGAGAGGCCTGTAATTTTCATCATAGGTATACCTCAACTATGAGAGACAAAATGAGAAAAAAAAATCCAGAAAATCACATTGTAGGATTTTTAAAGAATTAATTGGTAAATTCCTCGGTAAAATAAGTATTTGGTCACCTACAAACAAGCAAGATTTCTGGCTCTCACAGACCTGTAACTTCTTCTTTAAGAGGCTCCTCTGTCCTCCACTGGTTACCTGTATTAATGGCATCTGTTTGAACTTGTTATCAGTATAAAAGACACAACCTCAAACAGTCACACTCCAAAACTCCACCATGGCCAAGACCAAAGAGCTGCAAAGGACACCAGAAACAAAATTGTAAACCTGCACCAGGCTGGGAAGACTGAACCTGCAATAGGTAAGCAGCTTGGTGTGAAAAAAAAAAACTGTGGGAGCAATTATTAGAAAATAAAAGACATACAAGACCACTGATAATCTAACTCGATCTGGGGCTCCACGCAAGATCACACCCCGTGGGGTCAAAATGATCACAAAAACTGTGAGCAAAATCCCATAACACACCCGGGGGACCTAGTGACATGACTGCAGAGAGCTGGGACCAAAGTATACAGCACAAATGCTACCATCTAGTTTAACGCACTGCGCCGCCAGGACTCAAATCCTTGACAGTGCCAGACCGTGTCCCCGCGGCTTAAAAGGGGGCAGTACACGCCAGGCCCGTCTGAAGTTTGCTAGAGGATTGATGCTCCAGACGAGGATGGAGAATGTTCATAGGTCAGATGAAACCCAAAAATAGACTTCTTGGTTAATAAAAAAAACTCAACTGTAACAGTGATTGGAGAAGGAGGAATGCTGCCTATGACTCCAAGAACACCATCCCTACAGTCAAGCACGGAGCTGGAAACGTTATGCTTTGGGGCTGTTTTTCTGCAAATGTACCAGGACGACTGATCCGTGTAAACGCAAGAATGAATGGGGCCATGTATCATGAGATTTTTAGTGAAAACCTCCTTCCATCAGCAAGAGCATTGAAGACGAAACGTGGCTGGGTCTTTCAGCATGACAATGATCCCAAACACACCGCCCGGGAAACGAAGGAGTGGCTTCGTAAGAAGCATTTCGAGGTCCTGGAGTGGCCTAGCCAGTTTCCAGATCTCAACCTCATAGAAAATCGTTGGAGGGAGTTGAAAATCCGTGTTGCCCCGCGACAGCCCCAAAACATTACTGCTCTAGAGGAGAGCTGCATGGAGGAATGGGCCAAAATACCAGCAACAAGTGTGGTTGGAAAACCGTGTGAAGACTTACAGAAAACGTTGGACCTCTGTCATTGCCAACAAAGGGTAAATAACAAAGTATTGAGATTAAATTTTATTATTGACCAAATACTTATTTTCCACAATAATTTGCAAATAAATTATTTAAAAATCCTACAATGTGATTTCTGGATTTTTTTTTTCTCATTTTGTCTGTCATAGTTGAGGTATATCTATGATGAAAATTGCAGGCCTCTCTCATTTTTTTAAGTGGGAGAAATTGCACAATTGGTGGCTGAATAAATACTTTTTTCCCCACTGTATATGGATTTTTTAATTAATATAAAATTGAACTTTATATCAATGTATTAATTTTAATAATATAATTAGTATATTAATTATATTACTTTATATTATCACTTGAACTTGTATAAATTAATTTTGTAGATAGATGTTTAACAAAGCTGGTCCAATTTAATTTAAGTTGTTGAGACATTAATGAAAAGACAATCACATGAAAAAATTAAATGTAGAGAATTGTTGTATTATTGCAGCTTTGGTTTAACAGTAGGGTTTTCATTTCCCAGATACTTTCCAAATTAAGTACTGAACCCAATACTTGAACATTATTTTTATCTTTCTTTTAAAAAAATGTGTTAATTACAACAAAAAAAGGTAATATTGGCATTAAATGACAGATTCTGTTGGCAACCCTAGTTTCACTTCATCAGTCACCCATTGCTGTTTCTTCTGTCTAAGGCATTGCTTCTTTATTAGTACCAGAGGCGGCAGATATTGTACTGAAGCCAAAATTCTGATATTGAGCCAACCCTAATCTACATATCCAACTGTCACCATCATGATCTGTTTTTTCTCCAGTCGATGAAATCCACAGCTACCCTGATGTATTCCTGCCCGGGAGCACGGTTCCTGTGGGCGCTCCGCACTCCTCCTCTCCCCAGACGGAGCACAGTGCAGGTGGGCGGGTGGGCCGAGAGGTCCGAAGGTCCAGTTTGACCAGCATGGGCAGCCAGTTTTCAGGCTGCTGGGAGAGCAGGCTGAGCAGCACCATCACCAACAGTGAGTGGGCAGCGGGTGGGCGAGCTCCGGGCACAAACTTGAACTCTCTTACTAAGTATATCTAAAGCTCTTTGGTCTTTTGTCAGACCTGCTCTTCACTCCATACTGCGCAAACCATTAGAGATAAAAAAATTAGAGATGCTTTTTGCGCTCCAGCCAAGCAATGCAGTGTTAAGGGCTCGCTATGCTGCCAAAAGGGCTGCTGCAGTGTATCTCTGTTCAAGTAGATCATATTTCAGCTGCAGAGAAAGGGCATAATGGCAGTTATTAGTCCAAAACATGGCAGTTTTATTGACACTGCTTTATTCTTATACGATCTGTCTGTCTCTGATGAGATATATATATATAATGGTACAGTAGAGGCAAGTGTGCAATAATGTTTAGCTTTATTCTCTATTATATGTTTTTCTCTTTTAAACAAGGGCATAAAATGGTCTTAAAAGTGGGGAAACACATTATAAACCCTGTCATTCTAGTTTATGAATGTTAATTAGGTGACACTGTCCAGTAGTAACTGAAAGTTATGTGTTTGCCAGGTACCTGCTTTTATCGTGCTTTAAACATTAAAGAAATCATACTGATTTCAAACAAATGTGAACAGTAGTGTGTATTAACCAAACTGTGTTTTGTGTGTGTGTGTGTGTGTGTGTGTGTGTGTGTGTGTGTGTGTGATAGTTTCCAGTAGCTGGTGGGGGTCTAAGCGGTTGGATTACGCTCTGTACTGTCCAGACGTTCTGACATCATTCCCCACAGTGGCTCTTCCTCATCTGTTCCACGCGTCTTACTGGGAATCCACTGATGTGGTCGCCTTCCTTCTGCGACAGGTACATTCAGTGCCATTCCCATTAAACATGGAACAAAGGTCAAAATCATTTTCCATTTTGCTATGGGACAGTGACACCTCAAATCATCCTGAGTTGTGTGGAGGACCACCCTGAACTTCGTAGGAGTTTGATACAGCCATTGTATTTTTTTATGCATTTGTTTTATTGTGCATCTTTAAGGTCAAAGAAATGTAAATAACTTTCGGACTCCCTGACTATTGCTCTCCTCATGTCAGAGAAATCAAATTAGTCCTACGTGACAAGACTGCAGGACTTGCCTTTCACCAAAGAAAGATTTTAGATACCCTGTTCTCACAACCTCTATCTGTCCTTTATCAAAAGAGTCCCTTTCTCACTGTCCGCTCTTCTTAATATGTTCCTAACTCGTGCCCTTCCTTCCTCTCTGTCTTCTGTGCTGGAAATTTCGATTCACCCAAAGGACTGTATCTTATTCTAATATGCATTTTTTATTCATATCAGCGGTACCTCTGGCTGAGAGACAAATAAATGTGGCACATCCTTCACTTTCAGAGACTTTTGAAGATCAAATCACTAATGTAGTTCTCAATGCAGATGTACACGGGCTTCACTTTAGAGTGTCAAATGCAAATAGCACCTCTTATTAAATTCACTCTTAAGAAGCGGCCTCGGCACAGGTGGAGAGGAAGTAGTCAATTTAGGCAAATCATAGACCAATCTATCTTTCTGAATGCAGCTCCTTCAGAATTGTCTTTGCCTGCGTGAAGGAGAGAAATAGAGCTGACAACATTTCCAGCTGCAGTGTTTGATTTAGGGGTCACACGTCAGATAGTGGTGTTATCTGTGTGCAAATGTTGTGCTTTTGGTTTCATGATTTATGTATTTGGTCTAATTTGTTTGTGTTCTTCTTTTGTGTATTTGGTGTTCCTCAGGACCTGTTAAACGGAAAGCTGTTATTGTAGCCACCATTATGACATGATCAAGTCATTACACACCACTTATACATTTTGAAATGTCATGTGAAAAGATGGAGTCTTGCCAAAGTGTGTACAATCATTCAGAGATTTAAATATGGGTTGTTAAGTATGGAAAAACTGGGGATTTCTCTGTATTTTTATGGTTACTTCAAGTGACATGTGACTATGTTATTTTACTATTTATAGTTTTTATTTTTAATTACCTTTTTGATTTTCATGTTTCAGTTTTCATTTTCATTTTAGTCATTTTGTTCTGTGCTTTTATTATTTTCATAATTTTTTGTTTCTATTCAGATTTATTTTGTTTTAGTTTTAGTAATTTTAGTACTTCCGCTTTAACTTATTTGATTTCAGTATATTTCTAAGGCAACATTTCTCATTGTTGAAGTTTTTCGAAGTTCAAGTTTTCATCTAATATTTATAATTTATTTCATTTCAGCGAATTTGCTGTTTCAGTTCAGTGACAGCACTGACCTGAGACTGACACCTTCTCTTAGACATGATGTGATTTCTATTTCTGCCTCATTACACTGGGCAGCCCCACCCACACTGAAATCTTATTGGTCCAGCCACTTCATCCACATGGCGGTTTATTAAACAATCGAATATGTTATGATTGGCTATGACTGTAACATCAATTTGAATGGGAAAAATGATCACTTATGTCACTGGTATTCGGTTAAGGCCTCCAAAGACAGTCTGCATACAATAAAGTCAAAATTTGACATGATTTTGCAAAGATTTAGGTCCTAAAGTACAGCTATCACAAATCCTCAAGCCTTAAGAGTAAGACGAAAAACTAGGAAACACAATCTCCTTGACCTGGCTCAAATGCTCAAAACAAAAATGTTTCACCTACAACTGAATCCACTGAGGGATATATATTTATATATATATGTAACGTGGCTGACGAGACGTGAGACGTGCGGATCCATATGCGAGCTTTATTTAGAACAGAAGAGGTCAGAAACACAGGCAGGGTCGAACAACAGCAAACAGGTATGGCACAGGCAAGACAGAAGAGTAATCAAAACCGGGTGTGGTCGATAAGCGGCTAACAATATCCAGAGGGCTTGACATGAGGGGTATCCAATAATGCAGAGGTCCAGGCAGGGGCAAACAGTATCCGAAAAGGGCAAGACGAGAGAGGTAATCCAAAGTACACAGTCAATGATCAGAAGACGAGGAAACAGACAAGACAAGGCAAGACTAGGCTAAGTCTATCGAAGGGAAACAGGCTCTGTAGAGTAGCTATCGCTAAGAGAGAGATAAACGCATACAATACTCAGCCGTGGAATGGGGTCAGAGTGAGAGTTAAATATGGGATGTGTGAGTGATAACAGCTGTGCAATCAGTGCTGTGCAATCAGTGAACCAGCTGTGTGCAATCAGTGCTGTGAATTATGGGATATGTAGTCCGGGATGATATGCAACGGTTTGTAGTGCGAGAGTCAATGAAAATGGTAAGGGTGACCTCTGATGGCTAGCAGAAGTAAGTTCATGGACCGGATTCGTGACAAATATTAGATATATATAGAGAGATATATATCACGACCTACATTCTAATTCCTGTCAGAACCGTGCAGTAGCAGCACTTATAGAATGTTGTGTTGTTCATCCTTGAGGAAAATAGCTTTTCTTATTTACGCATGGATGGAAAATTATGACAACTTGACTATTCATCCCTTAAGAAAAAAGGACAATACTACTGATTCATAGATTTAACACCACATACAATCCATACTTTACTGTCCATTTTGTATAATTTCTATCCAAGGATAATGTGCAGCTACTACTAGAAGTTGTTTGTAGTCCAACATTCCAGCATCTGTCTCAGCCAATGGCATATATTTAAGGTGGGATAACCTGTTTTTTAACCAAGGGCAGGCAGGAAACCTGTTATCTGTTGGAAAACAATTGCAATTCTGTGTGCTGCTTCTAATTCCACATTTCACCTTTAACCTCCCTTAGAGGTTGCATAGCCTTGTTATAACAATAATGATTGGTTACTAATATCTGTGTGATTGATTGACAGGTGATGCACTGTGACTATGTGAAAGCTCAAGAGATGGACAACTCTGACTCCGCCCCCTTCTCACCTTCAAGTCCGAGGGAGAAGTGGCTACGCAGACGCACACACGTCAAGCTTAGGGTAAGGACAAACATGTCCAAGCTGACAAAAACACATTGTCACATACATAGGAAAACCTCCAAACACCATTAAGCTTTGTGCTCTCACCCAGGTATGCAATGACGTGATGCAAGTTCAACTTACTCTTCATTATAAGTGTCTGTTGTGATTAATTGTAGACCTGTGTGCATGAATTCTGCTGAGTAATGTTATCCATCAGGTAGATGTCAGTGTGATAGAGGTATCCGTCTGCAGCAGTGTCAGACAATGTTTGCCTCTTGAAATTGATTATCAGTGGTTAATATGTGGGTATATTATTTTTCTAACCACATAAAAACATCACCGCATGATATATTGGTACTATATTGGTTATTGACTGAGTTTTTTTATTTATCAAATCAGTCAATGTTGGATACTTAAAGTTGCAATATAACAGAATTAGCAGCAGATGTTTTCTTCCGTATTGTGACATAAATCCAAATAATACAGATTATCAGAAGAAAGAAAAGAATGTAGGCCAGGGACTTTGTTCCGTCCATCGGCCGTTAATTGGATGGACGCATCTCTGAA
This sequence comes from Sinocyclocheilus anophthalmus, assembly GCA_018155175.1. Taxonomy (NCBI): domain Eukaryota; kingdom Metazoa; phylum Chordata; class Actinopteri; order Cypriniformes; family Cyprinidae; genus Sinocyclocheilus; species Sinocyclocheilus anophthalmus. Next base: position 163,165 of record JADLZN010007108.1, read on the forward strand.
TGCGAGCTTGATTGTAAGAAAGGGGTGGGCTTAAACAAACTAAATGATTGGAGAAGTCTGGCATACGTCACCAGAGGAGTCTGAGATTTCACTGGATAACCAATAATTTTAATATCAGTGCCTAATTTAAATCTCTAATAATAATAGTAATTAAAATAATTGTCTGGTCTCTATGTCAGATTTAGGGATGTAACGATTACCGGTTTTTTACGATAAATCACGATAAAATGCCCTGACGGTTAGTATTAGCGTTTAAAATTTAATTATCATCAAAACCGTGTTTGATTATCGCAATTTTGTAAACTCGCAGTAAATCCTGTCCAGCCAACATCAGTCTGACGCAGAAGCAGCATGCAGTGTTGTTGTTGTTGTTGTTTTTTGCACGAGACGAAATGGCAGAAGGCAGTGACAGCGCTTGGGAGATTTTTCAGCCATCTAAGAGGACCAAATCGGTGGTCTGGTCGTATTTTGGCTTTTACAAGAGTCCTGAAGGCAATTTAATCGAGGACGGTCACCCTGTCTGCTGATCTTGCAAGAAGAAAGTCTCTGCAAAAGGGGGAAACGCATCAAATTTGCTCAGTCATCTTCGTGACCACCACCCACTGTTATATAGCGAATGCAAGGTAACTTTTACCTCAATACCAAAATAACTGGGCAAATAATTGGACAAAAAATATTGATTAGAGATTAAATATTTCGTTATCTCACTTGTTTAACGCAAAGCTTCCGCGAAGAAAAGTTCTCAGCAAGTGGCTTTGAGCCAAGACGAATGAACGTTCAAACTATCAGGTTGACATTTAAGGGATAATGTATTGTATATTCATAGTTAACTTATTACACTGATTTTTTTTTGTTTACCTAAAATAATATATAAATACGGGGATATGAAATATTAAATTGAGATTAATGTTTTGAAATCTTACCAGTTTATAAATCCATTATGAACAGTGTACAAAAAAAATCGTCAGGACAATATGATCACTACAACAAAATTATAGTAGTATTAATACTAAAATCCTCTGATTTCATTTTCAATACAATAAAAAACTGAGACGCAAGACGGCAAGCTGCATTTGAATGAAACGAGAGAGCGTGTCTGCGCCTCTGCGGTGATACAAGAGACAATGGGCGAATTCCAAACAGAAGTGACCATCCCTATGCCCTACGAAGGGCAGAACCCTTGAAGTGTGTTCTTTGAAGGGTACAGGGCATTACTGTCTCGTATAAGCGATTGAAACTCCCTTGGCGAAGGGAATGAATGACCAAATGTTAGCTTGACAACGCTGCGCATGCATGCAGCATTCAGCACTCCATCAGTTTTCAAATAAATATTTATTATTATTATTAATATTTTATTCAAATATTGTCTAATTGTCTTATTTACTATTAAACGTTTTCAAACTAAACTTGCTTACACTACCGTCTTAAATCATATTTCTATCACTGACGAAAAATATGTTGTCTTACATTAAAATTGAAAAATTTAATTAGCCTGTTCTATTTATGTTTGTATGTGAACTCGAAATCAACCCCAACTTTGCTTTAAAAAGCATCACAAGATCTCCTAACCGAAGATCACATGATCACAAACGGAAATCACATTGTGTGTGTGTATATACAGTGGGGCAAAAAAGTATTTAGTCAGCCACCAATTGTGCAAGTTCTTCCTCACTTAAAAGATGAGGAGAGGCCTGGTAATTTCAATAATGGTATACCTCAACTATGAGAGACAAAATGAGAAAAAAAAATCCAGAAAATCACATTGTAGGATTTTTAAAGAATTAATTGGTAAATTCCTCGGTAAAATAAGTATTTGGTCACCTACAAACAAACAAGATTTCTGGCTCTCACAGACCTGTAACTCCTCCTCCACAGCTCCTCTGTCCTCCACTCGTTACCTGTATTAATGGCATCTGTTTGAACTTGTTATCAGTATAAAAGACACCTGTCCACAACCTCAAACAGTCACACTCCAAACTCCACCATGGCCAAGACCAAAGAGCTGTCAAAGGACACCAGCAACAAAATTGTAGACCTGCACCAGGCTGGGAAGACTGAATCTGCAATAGGTAAGCAGCTTGGTGTGAAGAAATCAACTGTGGGAGCAATTATTAGAAAATGGAAGACATACAAGACCACTGATAATCTCCCTCGATCTGGGGCTCCACGCAAGATCTCACCCTCGTGGGGTCAAAATGATCACAAGAACTGTAAGCAAAAATCCCAGAACCACACGGGGGGACCTAGTGAATGACCTGCAGAGAGCTGGGACCAAAGTAACAAAGGCTACCATCAGTAACACACTGCGCCGCCAGGGACTCAAATACTGCAGTGCCAGATGTGTCCCTCTGCTTAAGCCAGTACATGTCCAGACCAGGCTGAAGTTTGCTAGAGAGCATTTGGATTGTCATATGGTCAGATGAAACCAAAATAGAACTTTTTGGTAAAAAACTCAACTTGTCGCTTTTGGAGGAGAAAGAATGCTGAGTTGCATCCAAAGAACACCATACATACTGTGAAGCATGGGGGTGGAAACATCATGCTTTGGGGCTGTTTTTCTGCAAAGGGACCAGGACGACTGATCCGTGTAAACGAAAGAATGAATGGGGCCATGTATCGTGAGATTTTGAGTGAAAACCTCCTTCCATCAGCAAGGGCATTGAAGATGAAACGTGGCTGGGTCTTTTCAGCATGACAATGATCCCAAACACACCGCCCGGGCAACCAAGGAGTGGCTTCGTAAGAAGCATTTAAAGGTCCTGGAGTGGCCTAGCCAATCTCCAGATCTCAACCCCATAGAAAATCTTTGGAGGGAGTTGAAAATCCGTGTTTGCCCAGCGACAGCCCCAAAACATTGCTTCTCTAGAGGAGATCTGCATGGAGGAATGGGCCAAAATACCAGCAACAGTGTGTGAAGACTTACAGAAAACGTTTGACCTCTGTCATTGCCAACAAAGGGTATATAACAAAGTATTGAGATGAAATTTTGTTATTGACCAAATACTTATTTCATGCAATAAAATGGAAATTAATTATTTAAAATCATACAATGTGATTTTCTGGAGTTTTTTTTATCATTTTTCTCTCATAGTTGAGGTATACCTATGATGAAAATTACAGGATTCTCTCATCTTTTTAAGTGGGAGAACTTGCACAAGTGGTGGCTGACTAAATATTTTTTTCCCCACTGTATATATATACATATATATATACAGTATACACAAGTGATGTATTATTATTATTATTAGGGCTTCATGTTAAATGTTAATTTAATGTTTATGCTAAAAAAAAAAAGTGCATACAGCTGCTAATTATGTTTGTTGTTTATATTTTCAAATATAAAACTTATTTAAATGTTTTCAGTGTGTGTATCAGTTCTTTTTGAACGTTTTAATCTAATTGGAACAAAACCGTGATAATACTGATAGCTGTGATAATTTTGGTCACTATAATCGTGATATGAAATTTTCATACCGTTACATCCCTAGTCAGATTGTAAAGTATATTGTCTGCTGTCACTGTAGATTTTGATGTAATAGCTGTTTCGATTGGGGACATTTTTTGGCAACTATATTTAAATATCCAGGGCATTTTTGTCCCTTTTGAATGGCATTTTTCCCCCCTGAGCCCTGGCTAATTTCTGACTCTGGTCTGCAGATTCAGACAGACATAGATACACACATACATATCACTCAAGTAAAAATGTGGACTGCAGCAGAGTCCTGACATTGTAGAAGAACTAAAAATATCCTCCCTGTGCCAGGGCTTTGAGTTTCTCAAATGCAGCACAATAGCTCAGCGTGTGTGGGCAGAAATCTGCGCCTTATGAAAATAAGCATCACGGCCGACCTTGATTTACAGCTCGGAGGCACATCAACACAATTACCTAGCAGTGCTGCTGATAACTACTGCCTGTGCAGGTTTACAGGGTATTTTAGCACCCGCTTTCAAAAGAACCCGCCATAACAAAGACCAATTCTTCCCAGTCCTTCACTGAGGTAAAGTATAGCTCAGTGAAACACTTCTGTGTTATCACCGCCACCTTTTCTTTTTACGGGGAATGGTTTTTTGATCACTCAGGACCTTGATCTGAAATTGTGGTTATTTCTGCTGCCTGCTGAGCCCTTCTGAATGTGCTCATGGCCTCAATAGCATTTGATCAGAGCTCTTGCTAGCCTTTCAAGTCAAAGGCGTTTCTATGCAGTCATGTTGTTTTCGAAAGACTCTCCTGATTCTGTTGAGACCCTGAATGCCTCTGTATTTTATATGCGGCATCATTCTGGCTCAGTGAGCGAGCTGCAAGGCATAAAGTCGGCACAAATCTGGATCCATTCCACAAACATACATGCTTTTCCTAAACAGCAATATGCTGCGGATTAGTCTTGTGTCTGAAAATTCACTCAGGTGTGTTATCAGCACATATGGCGGTGTGTTGCTTGTTGGCTGTTTGTGCGCATCTCATCGGTATGTGTGTTGGTTTGGAAGCTCATCATATGGATATCATGTATGGGCCCATGCCAAGATGAATTATTGACTGACTTAATATGTAAAAATTGTTGCAAGCTGAGAAATGTTTAGCTGCTTCATTAAAGGTCCCATGACATGCTGCTTTTTAGATGCTTTTATATAGGCCTAAGTGGTCCCTAGTACTGTATCTGAAGTCTCTTTCCCGAAATTCAGCCTTGGTGCAGAATTTCAGCCACTACGAGCCAGTCCTACAATGAGCTTTCCTTAGGATGTGTCATTTCTGTGTCTGTAGCTTTAATGCTAATGAGGAGGAGAGAGGCGGGGCAACTGCAGTGCTTCGCTCGTTTGCAAGCCATGATGTCTCGAGGAAAAAAAAAATATTGCGCTTGCCTCGCACTGTAGTAGCTAATTTTCTCATAGGTGGGCCAAATTCTCTGGGCGGGCAAAGCAGAGAAAGGGGAGGTAACCTTTCCCCGTATGACGACATAAAGGGACGATTCCAGATTGGGCCATCTGAGCTTTCATTTTCTCAAAGGCGAAGCAGGATACCCAGGGCTCGGTTTACACCTATCGACATTTCTAGCCACTGGGGGACCATAGGCAGGCTAGGGGAACTCATATTAATGTTAAAAAACCTCATAAAGTGACATTTTCATGCCATGGGACCTTTAAATGACAAATCTGCACAATCATTCCCATTAGCTTGTGTGGGCTAATGATTTACGTAGCTGTACAGCTCTTTGTGGGCTCAAGCCATACCAACATGATAGCATAATATTCACAGACACAGTATTTAGCTTCACATCCAAAAGTGACCATGTCAAGAAGTTATTTTAAAGGAGAGATATTATGCCCCTTTTTACAATATGTAATATAAGTCTCTGGTGTCCCCAGAATGTGTATGTGAAGTTTCAGCTCAAAATACTCCACAGATCATTTATTATAACATTTTGAAAATGCCTATTTTGAGTGGAAGCAGAAACACGCTGTTTTTCGGGCCTGTCTCTTTAAATGCAAATGAGCTGCTGCTCCCGGCCTCCTTTTCCAGAAAAGAGCTGCGCCTTTACAGCTTGTTCCTGCTAAAAACATATTTTTTGGTTCTGATTATCATGTTTATCGCGCTGAAATCATGCGTTTTAAACCATATGTGTTTAAACTTCTCATATACGGTTTTCTGAGTGCACACATCCAAAGCACAAGGACAGAAAGCAGCTGTCACATCATGTGAGTACTTAACTAAGTTCTCATTCACACACAAGTTTACATTTAAAACACACATGAGTGAAGGTAAACTGCTGGGAAATAAATCGCATATTTATTTTAGATCTGTGTGGCAGCAGCCATATACAGTAAATAAGTCAATAAATCCACTGCTCTCTTGTCTCCTCTGAGGCTGGGACTCTAAATAGTGTTATGTGCTAGTCTGTGCAGCCAAAAACAGAACAGTTAGCGTGTTTTGCTCAAACTTTCGCCATGGCATTAGAACTAGTACACCGTTGTCGCTTGCGAAATCAAAATGACGGCGCCGTGGGTGGAAACCATAGACTGTATAAAAACATGGACGTAGTGTCCGTGATGTCACCCGTAGGTTTCTGAAGAGCGGTTTTGAAGCTCAAAGTTGGCGGAGCCGGCTGTTGCCATCTTGGCAGCACGTCACAGTGCGTCACTCCCGGATAATCGAAAATAGGCAAAGAGGCGGTTGCTGAAACCACGCCCACTGCTCGATGTCAGTGACAGGCCAGAGGCCATCACATGTCACATCAAAGTGGCTTACGCCCTTAATTATGCAGAAAACTTTAAGGATTAATATAATTGAAAACGGATTAGAGTTAGAGTTATGAGTTATAAAAAAATTCACCCCCTCACAAGTTGTCATGAAGGGCAAAATTACCTATGTAGACCAAAATAATTTTTTGTACCAGGCTGTAAACATTTTTTTTTCTGCTGTAAAGTTGGGCATTTTAACATGGGGAGTCTATGGGACTGACTCCCTTTTGGAGCCAGCCTCTAGCGGACAGTCGATGAATTACAGTTTAAGTCACTTCCATGTTGGCTTCAACAGAGTGTCACGTCACCAAGGGAGTGAAATCAGACGCGCTTGTTTTTTCAGACGCTTGCCGAAAAAGGCTTACCAAAACAAAGTTACGGGGTTAATCTTTTTCACGTTTCCTTGGTTAGTAGACCTGATTATAGCACTTAAAACCTGGAAAATCTGATTTTCATGATATGTCACCTTACAAGTGACGTAAACACTACCATGCCAAAATGACCTGAAGTTATTCATTTCCAGTGAGAGTTGGTGATTTCTAGCGACGTGAGTGTCAGCGATGGTTCAGTTACATGACATGCAAACTTAAAGGGTTAGTTCACCCAAAATGAAAATTAGGCTGTGTTTTACTCACCCCTGAGGCATCCTAGGTGTTTATGACTTTCTTCTTTCAGACGAATCCTGTCAGAGTTATATTAAAAATTGTCCTGGCTATTCCAAGCTCTATCATTGCAGTCAGCGGGTGTTGGCAGTGCTTCAGTCCAAAAGAAGGGAAATAAAAAAGCGCCCCTCCATAAAAAAAATGTTAAAATGGCTCCGGCGGGCGTGAACAAAGGCCTCGCTGTAGCGAATCGATGAATTTTTGTAAGAAAAATATCCATATTCAAAACGTAATAATCACTTGAATCTAGCTTAGCATACAATGTATATTATCTGATTATCAAAATACATTTTTTCTGCTCGGTGAAAATATCAATAGTATATATCATTTTTATTTAGACATAGTAATAATCAAAATAACAATGCTAATAGTCATTGTAGGAGCCATTTTTTGTATTGTAGAAATTTTGTTGTCCACTGGGGGGGGGGTTTGAACGTGCTAAAGGGTAACTTGCAAGAATGTAGATTGTGCAGTATGTGGATATGTGCTGTGTTTAAGATATGCACTTTATGTGTACATGTTTATGACCACGAAGGAAGGAGAGACACAGATTGGCGTTGTTTATAATTGACAAAATAAAGACATTCTGCTTGGATCTACGTCAGTATGCATGGACTCGTTTTTGCTCGAATTAAATACGTGCTCACTCCTGTTATCAGCCACAACGACTAAGGAAAGATTAACAGGCAGAATATATATAATCACAACATTTTGGCCAAATTATGCAGCCTCAAAAACAAGTTCAGCAAATCAGCAGCCCTATAAATAACAGTGGTTAATATGTGGGTATATTATTTTTCTAACCACATAAAAACATCACCGCATGATATATTGGTACTATATTGGATATTGACTGAGTTTTTTTATTTATCAAATCAGTCAATGTTGGATACTTATAGTTGCAATATAACAGAATTAGCAGCAGATGTTTTCTTCTGTATTGTGACATAAATCCAAATAAAACAGATTATCAGAAGAAAGATTTTTTTTTTTGCTACTGTGAAATATCAGTAAAATATCATATTTTTATTTAGTAATAGTAATAATCATAATAACAATGCTAACATTTTTTTAGTCATAATAATATGTAATCACAAAATTTTTGCCAAATTATGCAGCCTCACAAACAAGCTCAGCAAATCATGCAGCCCTATAAATAACCATCTAGCAACCACTTCAAACACACTTGCAACTGCATAGCAACATGCTAACAACCACTCAGAAATCCTTAGCTGTGGCATATAAAGCCTTGGGCAATCACCATTCAAACTTTGTTCAGAAAATGTGAAGATCTAGTACTGTTTGCAGTTTTTTTCTTTTTAGACCCATTTAATTTAAGCCTTAGTATCCTGTTGCATTTCGTCACTATAGTAGCTGGTATGTGAGAGGGATGTTTTGAGTCGGGCTTATGTGAAGATGCTTTTGTCAATTCAGACGCTGTCTCTTAGCCTTGCCTTTGCTCTATAAAGCAGCAAAGTACAAGCTTCTTGCATTTATCTTCCTCTCTGTTTATCTACTTCCTCTGCTGGCATGAAGGTGACTGTGGCCAGTTATTTTCAGGATTTGCATAGCTCAGTGTTTTGCTGGCTTTAATGACCCATTTAAGCACAGCTGCCTCAGCAGAGGCTATAGGATTTATCTTCACTGAGCTCTGTGTAGAACAGCTTTATTACTGAAATGCAATTTATTGAAAATAGAAGGATTAGAGTGTGACACCCTCTTTTGGAAGGACTTTGTACTGCATACTTATGAAACTGCCCATTTCTCTTTTTCCATCTGTCTGAAATGGTGCATGGCAGTATTATCAGTGTCATTTACACTCATCCTCTGTCTTATTTTTCTCACCAGACTCTATTGTGTCAGGAAAACAATAGAAAAGCACAGACAACCTGACATCTCCTTTTTTCTGTCTGCAGAATGTCACCGCCAACCACAGAGTCAATGATGTCATCGTGACCGAGGACGGGCATCAGACCCTGGTTGGTCGTTTCATGTACGGACCGCTGGATATGGTGACCCTCACTGGGGAAAAGGTGAGAGAGCAGTGGTCCACTATCGCTGAATATGCATTTAAACAAGCTGTTTGCTGTTTGTCAGTGGAATTGTTACAGGGTTGTTGTTTTTTTCACAATGAACTACTCAGAGATGTGAAAAATACTGGTATTTCGGCTGCAAATGAAACCTTACCAGTATCTTTTACAGTATCAGTGTGCCCACTTCTTTCTGAATAGCATTTGCAGCTTTGGTAATATGTGGCTGCACATATTAGTTATAATTACGAATGCATCAATATATTCATTATTTACATTCTGATGCCAATAACTAATATATTGGCTATCTTGGTGAAGTACTAACATAAACATTTTCAAATTATACCTTTAAGAGGTGGGAAAAGATAGCTAAAATTGTTATTAAAATATCTATTTATGTTATTATATTAATCAAAATAACAATATTTAAAAGAAAAAATAACTGATGTTTTGATTATTGATTTGATTTATTAATTATTTATAAGGTTATGACATATACAATATTATTACTAATGTACAACTTATACATATTAATCATATAAAGCTAAACATAATATTTATTCTTATTAAACATATTTACTCTACATTTCAAATGTTTTGGGGTTGGTTAGGTTTTTTAAATGTTTTTGAAAAAAGTCTCTCCATTTTTTTAGTTTTTTTTTTTTTACGCTCACCAAGGCTGCATTTGTTTGATCATAAATACATTAAAACAGCAATATTATGAAATATTATTTCAATGAAAAGAAACGGTTTATTTATGTTATTTTAATACATTTTAAAATCTAATTTATTCCTTTGATGGCAAAGCTGACTTTTTTAGCAGCCATTACTATAGTCTTCAGTGTCACATGATCCTTCAAAAAAATAATTCTAATATGCTGATTTACTGCTCAACAAACATTTCTGATTATTATCAATGTTTAAAAACGGTTCTTTGATGAAAGTACAGTTCAAAAGAGCAACATTTATTTGAAATGGAAATCTTTAGTGGCATTATAAATGTCTGTACTGTCACTTTTGTTCAATTTGTATATTAATTTAATTAATTTAATGCTTCAAATAAAGGATTGAATAGCAAAATAGTGCTTGCTGTGGTTTTGAAATTGATATAGAGCAGTGTCACTGGTACTGGTATCGACTACTGACATTTTGGGGTCGTGACAACCCTAGTATGCCTCAGTAATCTCCCTCCATCTCACTCGCTCCCCCAACTGTCTGTTTCTGTGTTTTGTTTCTTAGGTCGATGTGTACGTGATGACCCAGCCACAGTCAGGTCGCTGGAAGCACTTAGACACCGAGATGACCAACAGCAGTGGCCGAGTGACCTACACCATCCCCAAAAGCAAAAAGCTGGCTGTGGGGGTCTACCCCATCAAAATGGTTGTCAAGTAAGTCAATGGGACCCTGAAGATTACTTGTAATGTATCCAAAACGGCTGTGCTCTCAAGGTTGTCTCAGCGGGGATAATTTGCGAGGATACCAAAGAGCATTCAATTTGGCACTCATAAAACTCTCACCCTGAGGGCTGAAGGAGAAGGACTCCTCGCTGTTAAATTGATCTCGGGCCTCATGCCACATCTTGAGCTTGATCAAGAGCCGGATCTGTGTTCTCCCCTTACTTCAAGTCACTCTTTCCTTGCAGGGGTGACCAGACATGCGCAGAGGCCTTCCTGACGGTCTTGCCTCGGGGGATGGAGTGTGTCGTCTTTAGCATTGACGGTTCATTTGCCGCTAGCGTCTCCATTATGGGCAGCGACCCTAAAGTACGGCCCGGAGCTGTGGATGTGGTCAGGTAACAAATTCACGGGGAGGCTTTGTGTGTAAACGTGTGTGAGAGAGGATCGATGCTTTCATTTCATGCCATAGCAATATTGAAAAGAACTGGCCTGACAGTAAGGCACAGTTGGATTTCATTTAATAGAGAGATAGCGAAGTGCTGATACCAGATATCAGATGGAGTTTGGGATTTACAAATGGACAATCTTGGGTTGTTTCCCAGACTGTCCTTGGGCAAATTTACTGCTTTGTCAAATGCAATCTGTTGTTGGAGGACCAGGCGCCATGACTATCTGGGAATCAGTCCCCAACTGTTTTCGCCAAGAATTATGGGTTTGCTCAGAGGGTAAATGGTTGTATTTTGCATGCAGACACTGGCAGGACCTGGGCTACCTGATCATTTACATCACTGGCCGTCCAGACATGCAGAAGCAGAGGGTTGTGTCCTGGCTGTCTCAACACAACTTCCCCCAGGGGATGATCTTTTTCTCGGAGGGGTTGGTGCACGACCCTCTTCGCCAGAAAACCATCTTCCTCAGGAACTTGGTGCAAGAAGTAAGTGTTCTGCTACTGTGTCCACAAATTTAGTATATGGGTCATTCCTGTTCTGCAGTACCTTTTGAACTCTGTAACTGTAAAATAGGAATATGCCTGTGTTGTAGTTTAAGTATTTCTATAAAAGGATACACTAGACATTCAGAAATATGCTCTGGTCAAGTTCAGGCAATTTAGGAGTCATAACTTCTTATGTACACATTTGAAGTTGAACAGGATGGAAGTCAAAAGCTGTATTTAACCAATGCTCAATGAGATGTAGCTTTCATGAGGGTGTCATTTTGTAATTGTTTAATTAACAATTCAAATGTTATGACATTGTATAGGTTTTGTAATTTGATCAAAAAAAAGAGGTAGCGTGAGATAAATGAATACCACAAAGCATCACAAATTTCTTCAGATCAATAGCTAATATTGCTGGTGTTCTTGCTGTTGGCTTCCCACCAAAAAGGCTTCCCACCCCGTCTTTTGTTAGTTAAAAGAATCTTACTAATTATTAACATAATGGAAAGTGAAATTGAAGAAATCTTCTTTATATTGATTACTAATTAAAACAATTTTCCTCAGAAAATAGAACGTTTTGTTTGAAATACTTTAAGAGAAAAATGAAGAAACGCACTCAAATGTTGTAAATTGCCAGATAGATTTTCATGCCAGAAGCTCCTGAAAATATGGCAAAAATGGAAACATCCATTACAACCAGCAAAATTATTTAAAATTCACTTTTATGTTCAGTTAATTGAGATAAACTAGCTAATAAGATATCTGCACTTAGTAAGATAAAGTGTTTTATACAATATATAGAAATATACACTACTGTTAAAAAGTTTGGGATCAGTTTATTTAAAAAAACACAATTTATTCAGAAAAGATTGATTAAATTGAGGCACTGAGGCAAGGATGGATTAAATTTGGATGCATTAAATTAAAAATACTTTTTATTCAGAAAGGATGCATTACATTGATCAAAAGTGACAGTCAAGAAATGTGTTACAAAAGATTTCTATTTCAAAGAAATACTGTTCTTTTGAACTTTCTATTGATTCTGGAGGGGGGGGAGCATTTCACTGATTTCACAAAAATATTAAGCACTGCAACTGTTTTTTTATTTTGATAAAAATAATGATTTTTTGAGCACCAAATCAGCATAATAAAATAATTTGGGTGGCCCTGAAGACTGGAGCAATGACTGCTGAAAACCGCTTTTCATTAAAGGAATCAAAAGCCGATCATCAAATTATGCAGCTGTGGTGGACTTCTTTTAAAAACATAAATCTTACTGACCCAAAATTGAATGCAGTGTAAATACAATATAGAGGAAGACATGCAAATATACCACATAGCAGGAATGAAGAGTAAGAAACACATCACTTTATTCCTTTATTCTTCTCTTGGTCCTTCTCTCTCACGCTTGCTTCCTCTGTCTCACGCATGAGTAGTCACACAGGAACTGAGGTGTTTTTGTAGTGTATCCTCAGGCCGTCTATCACATTTTGCCCTTTTCTCATGTTGGCAGTGTCACATTAAAATCAACTGTGCCTATGGCTCCATGAAGGACATTTCCGTCTACTGCATGCTGGGCCTCAACCCCAACCAGATATATATAGTGGGACGGCCCTCCAAGAAGTACCAGAATCAATGCCAGGTTAACTAACTTTGATTCTTCTTTGTCTTTCATTCAATTTCCACCATAAATGGTCAAAGTTGATCTAGCTTTCTCTAATATATTTTCATGTCTTGTGATCTATCACAGTTCCTGAGTGAGGGCTATGCAGTACATCTCTCCTCCCTGCAGTTCAGAGCCCGGCCCAAGAAGAGCTCTTCTGTGCGAATGGTTCTTCGAAAGGGCTCATTTGGTCTGTCAGCCAAACCAGACTTCCTGTGTAAGCGGACACACCTTCGCCGCACCATGTCGGTGCAACAGCCTGAGCCACCCATGACACCCAACCCTAAACCAGAGCGAGCTCAGAGCCAGCCCGAGTCGGACAAGGACCACGGGGGTGGAGGGGGTCCAGGCAATGCCATGTGGGCACGGGGGTCTATGCACCGTGGCGACACCACTCCCTGACCCAAGAGAAACATAGGAGGGATGGAAAAAGGACAGATGGAAATGATCTCTCGGTGGACAGAGCCCAGGTAACCAAAATTTTTTTTTAATGTAAACACGCTTTGGACGAGCGGTTCTCAACCAGGGAGCCGGGACCTACTAGGGGGCCGCAAGATGACTTAAATGGCTTAAGGATTACATTTTTTTAATTAGTTTAAAAAAAAGAAAAGAAAAGCTAACAAGAAAAAGATCTGAAATATATTTCTTAATTTAATTTGTTCCCTTAACTATGGCCATTTTTATTTAACGACCAAGGAATTTTAAAAGTGTGATTTCTAGACCTGGAAGTCATGGACATTACAAAAATTTTAATTGTATTAAAAATTCATTGGCTAATAAAATGGAAACAATGAACCGAGCATTTAGTTTTTGAAATTATGTAATTACACTGAACAAAATTATAAACGCAACACTGTTGTTTTTGCCCCCCATTTTCATGAGTTGAACTCAAGATCTAAGAATCTTTCTATGGACACAAAAGACCTATTGCTCTCAACGGATTGTTCACAAATCTGTTAACATACTGTGTTAGTGAGCGTTTCCTGTCGCAGAGATAATCCATCATCCTCACAGGTGTGGCATATCAAGATGGTGATTAGACAGCATGATTATTGCACAGGAGTGCCTTAGGCTGGCCACAATAAAAGGCCACTCTAAAATGTGCAGTTTTATCACACAGCACAATGCCACAGATGTCGCAAGTTTTGAGGGAGTGTGCAATTGGCATGCTGACTGCAGGAATGTCCAACAGAGCTGTTGCCCCGTGAATTGAATGTTCATTTCTCTAACATAAGCCATCTCCAAAGGCGTTTCAGAGAATTTGCCACGGACCTACACATGCTGGCCTCCACATCCAGCATCTTCACCTCAAAGATCGTCTGAGACCAGACACCCGGACAGTTGCTGCAACAATCAGTTTGCATAACCAAAGAATTTCTGCACAAACTTTCAGAAACCGTCTCAGGGAAGCTCATCTGCATGCTCGTCGTCCTCATCGGGGTCTCGACCTGATTGCAGTTCGTCGTCGTAACCGACTTGTGTGGGCAAATGCTCACATTCGATGGGGTCTGGGACCACTTTGGAGAGGTGTTATCTTCACGGATGAATCCCGGTTTTCAATGTACAGGGCAGATGGCAGACAGCGTGTATCGGGGAGTGTGGCTCGCGTGACGAAGGCTTTGATGATGTCACGTTGTGGCTGGAGTGGCCCCATGGTGGATTGGTGGGTTCTCGGTGGGGTCTGGGGTTATGGTATGGGCACGGCATATGTATCGGACAACGACACACGGGGCATTTGATTGATGAATTGGAAGCATCCGAGATAACGTGATGAGAGCTGTGGACATTGTTGATGCATTCATCCCACGACCACACGCATTTTGCAGCATGATAATGCACGGCCCTATTTTGCAAGGATCTGTACACAATTCCTTGAAGCTGAAAACATCCCAGTTCTTGAATGGCCAGCTTACTCACCGGACATGTCACCCATTGAGTATTTTTGGGATGCTCTGGATCGGCGTATACAAGAGCGTTTTCCAGTTCCTGCCAATATCCAGCAAACTTCGTGCAGCCATTGAAGAGGAGTGGACCAAAATTCCACAGGCCACAATCAACAACCTGATCAACTCTATGCAAAGGAGATGTGTTGCACTTTGTGAGGCAAATGGTGGTCACACCAGATACTGACTCGTTTTCGGACCCCCCCGGACCCCCCAATACAGTAAAAATGCACATTTTAGAGCGGCCTTTTATTGTGCCAGCCTAAGGCACACCTGTGCAATAATCACACTGTCTAATCAGCATCTTGATATGCCACAACTGTGAGGTGACGGATGATCTGACAAAAGGACCAGTGCCCTCAGAAGTTCTCACTAACACAGATTTAGACAGATTTGTGAACAATATTTGAGAGAAATAGGCCTTTTGTGTACATAGAAAAAGTCTTAGATCTTTTGAGTTCAGTGTTGTGTTTACAATTTTGTTCAGTGTATTTTAATTACTTATCATTAATGTAATTATTTAAATATACTGCCACTCCTAATTTCTGTAATTAAAAATTTTGAAAGGTAGCATTTCCCCCCCCGTTTTTTCTGTATTTTTAAAGGCACAACATATCCTGTGTTGAACAGTCCCTTAGGCTTTTTTTGTTTTGTCTCTAATGCATAATAAACAGATTTTGTGTGTGGATAGGGCATGACCATGCTTTAAATTTTAGTTAAATCAAAATTTTAAATGAGCGCACACCTAATATTCTCACTACATTACCATTGTGCTGTAAAGTATTCCATAATAATTCAATCTCAGCATCACTGAATTCATAACCCAGTAAAACTTGAATTCAAAATTTGAATTCAGAACCCAGTAAGACCTCAACCCCCACGATATTGGTTTGCAACCCTCCTTGAATGACTTAGCGGCTTTATCCCACCAAATAGGGAAAAAGTGTTTAGGGACAGTACTAGTGGCACAACATCCTTCGAACCTCACCAGTAAATGGGAGGATACCCCTCCTCCAGCTTTGGTTCATTCATAATAAGGACTGTAAAAAAGGCTGAAGAATTATTGATAGAGCTTGGGCCTCCCACTGCCTCATCTCCCATCACACCGTGCAAATCTGAATACAAATGTGCAACTGAGGGGCTCCTCTGCTGGGCCCAGTGATCCGCAAATAAGAGTGCCCAGACATGCCCCAACTTCCCATTTGCCAAATAATGTTTGCCTGATGAGATAGATGCCGGCCGCGGCCTGCGTGTGATTCCTTGGGAAAACGTTTGTAATTTTCTCTGATGATTTTCATAATGAAATAGATATTTATGTGGGCGCTCATTGAAGCGTGACTGCTGTGTGAAGCTCTCTTTGATTCACAATTTCTTTCCTTCCTCAACCCCACAGCATCTTTACTCCTTCTGATGATATCACAACATAAAATAAGACAAATCCCACCTGAGCTGATAAAAACTCCTTAGTGGAGTGCCCTCCGCATGGATTTGACACAACGACGCACAAACTCTGAGTCCTGGTGCTTTGTTTCGGCAACAGGAGCAGAGGAGAATTCAGTTTCTAAATTCAGTTTCATCCATGCTTCATCTGTCCGTGATGATTTGAAGATGTACGTCGGGAGCTTCTGGATTTATTTAGCATCGTACGAAGGATTCCTCGCTTCACCCATCAGGAACAAAGAGGATATCTGATAAGATCCTCAGAGAAAACATCAAATTTCCTCACGCCTAAGCAATACAGAGGAAGAGTATCCCGCTGCTCGGACAGGTGGCTGTGCTGACTCCTACAATAATCCCTCTGTTTTAATATTGCAGGCATTTGCCTGCTCTCTGGGCGACTGTCTGTGGCCCACTTGTGGCCAGACGGCCTTGCAAACTGTACATTAACCTTTTGTGCCAGTGTGGCGACCTGGCCTGAACTCTTGTCGCCCCTGTCTCTGTTCAGCCGCTCAGCCAGAACAGAGTCTGACAGCGATGGCCACTGCTCCTGAACTCCGCCCACACCTCCGCTGGGTCACGCCACAACTCGTAGCTCTCTGCTACACTGCAGAAGCATATTTACAACTATCGTTGGTTCTTCTTGTGCCTGTCTCTCACTTGTGTTGTAAAATATGCAGTAAGTGGCACTGAGGCAAACTGATTGTATATAATGTATTTGGGTGTGGCAATAGCAGACTGCGGCAGTGCTCGCACTGCAATAAAGCATTTTCTTAATTAGTGTTTTTGTCTCTTTTTCCAGTGCAAATATTTAAACATTCTTAAAACAAGATAAATTTACTTGAAGCATAAGAATTATTTTCAGACAGTATATCTTTGGACTAAATAAATAAATACATGGAAAAATTTTAAGATTATAGCAATAGTGTAAGAAAAATACTCATAGTAATAAACATGAATGCAAGGATGCATTAAATTGATCAAAAGTGATAGTAAAGATGTATACACTGTTACAAATTATTTCTATTTCAAATAAATGCTTTTCTTCTGAACTTTCTATTCATCAAATCCTGAAAAAAAATGCATCACGGTTTCCAAAATCTAAACAAGCACACTTTTTTCAACATTGATAATAATAAGAAATGTTTCTTGAGCTCCAAATCAGCTCTTAGAATTATTTCTGAAGAATCATGAGACCCTGAAGACTGGAGTAATGACTGCTTGAAAATTCAGCTTTTAAAACCCAGACTTAACAGGGAAAATAACTACATCTTTAAGAAATATAAATAGAAAACTACCATTTAAACGTATAATATCACAATATTTCTTTTTTACTTTCTTTTTTTACTCTTTTTTTATCAAATAAATGCAGCCTTGATGAGCATAAGTAACTATAAAAATTACTGACCCTAAACATTTGAACAGTAGTGTATAAATTAAATATATATTCTCTGAATACATACCTTAATGTTTTTTTTATTGATTTATTTTTCTTCTCAAGTAAATTTATCTTTTTTTTAGAATGCTGAGATATTTTAACTGAAAACCAAGATTAAACAATCTGATTAAGATTTTTTTTTAATATCTCACATTAAATGGCCAAATAACCAAAATATTAATAGTATTGTAAAGTGACTGTGGTTGTCAGGATGTCGTCGTGTCACATTATTGGTTTTATCGGTACGACAACTTGCACAAACACACATTGATATTGTTTACATGGAAATCCATCTCACATGATGGTCTTGTTGAAGAACATACTATATTAGTATTTTATATTATACTTGAGGACAACCTTGGTGTTACTATAAAGAAACGTAAATAAACAGCTGTGTTTGAACAAAAGACGCAATCAGGCCACTAGAATGCTGTTGTCACCACGACTCTGCCAGAGGGTGTCCATAGTCAATAGTTCTTGTAATGTCACATTTTCCTATTGTAGCTACTGATTTGGGTATTTTGTAGGGGGCTGTCTACTGTAAAAATTGCAATTTCACAGCGAAAGTATTTATGTAATTTTATTTTGTTGTATATTTCGCTGTAAATCTTTATATAAGACTAGAGAGTGTGAAAGTGGGTAGGCATGAGTGTTATGGTCTGTGTGGGTCTGTTTCTATATGTGCGCATGTCTGTCACGTGTATGCAAATCTCGTGTGAGTGTTAGTTTGGAGATTTTTTTTGTATTTATTGTACATATATTTAATTCCGAGATTGTGCTAGTGGCCTTTTGATCCTCTGATAGTTATAAACTGAGCCTGTAATTTGTGGAGATTTTATAGGCAGACTTTTTAATTCTTTCGTGTGTGATCATTTAAACAACATTGCTGAATTGTCAATAATATATATGAACATGTTTTCAGCCTTATAAAGATGTATATTCATTTGTCTAATATCTATATTCTCAGATAGTGTGTGAAAAAGTATATTTGTATTTTAAAAACATGTATAATACATATTTAATTCACAACTGTGTCAGTGGCCTCCGATAAAAGACCTCTTGACAACATGTATTACTGTGGTATTTGGTCCAGTCGGTCTATTTCAGTGGATGTGCTTCTGTTGGGCCTATACCGAGCTGTATACCCATTCTTCAATAAACCATCATAAATCCTGCTTGATATATCTGTCTAAACTTTAGCTCTGTCAGTACTGTGAAGACGTGTGAAGTTGTGACCTTTTCCTCTGACCAGCCTGAAAGGGGAGTACAGCTCTATCAATTTGCCACGCACACACACACACACACTGTCAGAGGAAGCAGCTCTGTGTTCTCATATTTTTCTTTCAAGAGTAGCGATGCTCTGGATGGACTATTCCTGGTTCTTAATATGTATGCAAATCCAAAGATAATAATACTATCCCGATCACTTTTTTTTTTAAGCTGGTATAAATCATGCCTGAGCAAAAGAGTGATTTTAAACCAAAGCACACCAGTCGCTTTTGTCTTCCTCATTCAATTCTAAGTAGTTTAAACTGAGTGCGAATAACATCTGTCCTTAAAAGCGATAAATGTGCAGACAATAGGTTTCCAGTGAAATTAGCTTTTTCTTTCCCCCTCAAGGGACAGTTTTTTCCTTGCAGGATATTGTCTGTGGATATTTAAACTCAGTGGGTGAACAAATGCTCTCAGTGGCTGTCACCATTAATGAATGTATCCTGCTCATTCTTTTGCATGCTATGGAAATGGCCCTTTAATCACAAATCACACACTTTAGCTGATTAATGCTCCAGGCATGTGCCGGAGAGGTCAGCATGTGCAAATTGTGTGTGAATGTATCACTGGGATTATTGATGGATGCTTTTTAATCTATTGTTCTCGACGTGCCAGCATTGTTGCACGTTTTTGATTGAATGTGTCTTCGTTTCAGACTCGCATGGTAATTACTGCTTGCAAATATTGTAGATAATTGCTTGTTTTATCAACAAAATGAGAATTTAAATGAATCATTTTCTCGAGTACCAAGCAAAATTCATGCTTATATTTTGGTGTCATTGGGTTGCTTTGAAAAGAAAATGTCCTGTCCGTGCTATTGTTTTTTTGTTTTGTTTTTTGTTAATAGCTTAGGGGAATAAAAACAGATTTTAACTATTTGCATTTTCATCTGATCTGATTCAAACTCAATTTTCCTTTATCGAAAGCACAATTTCAAAGGGGGGGGGGGGGGGGCAGGGGACTTATCTGAAACCTCACAAAGGAGAAACGAAGCCTATTTCAATATGATATTATACTGTAGCTTTAACTTGCTAGCTTTAAAAATGAATAATAAACATTAGTGCCGTTCTCATCATTATGAAGATTGGTCCAGCAGGAATCAATTATTAGTGACGGCTTTTTTCCCGTTCAGCCTTTTATGGAAGCCAATCACACACACAACATAAAGATCTCATTCCATCAAGAGGGCCCTTAAGCCCAGCAGTTCACTGCGGTTTCTTCAGCATTTACCCGTAGATATGTGTGAATCTGGGGCTTTTGAAACTTCCTGAGTGACTTCCTGGATGATTTAGGTCTGAGTACAGGAGATGTTTTAATAGAAAAGCCAAGACTCAGGATAGAGCGCTACCTGAACACCCAGACTCTGCAAAATTGAACACAAATACCACACTTAGCGTTTCTCTCGCACAAAAATTATATGCAGCAGCCGTCTGTCATAACGCATATCCTGACTACAGACGTCTTCAGCGGCAGGGTCAAAGCCATGCACATGCGGACTAGTTTCACTTGGTTATGGGAAAGTTGTGTAGGCATCCCAGGAGTCTTTCAAGCAAGTTCTGTTAAAGCACTGGAAATGTTCGCTCATCATTAATGATAGCTAAAATGTTCAGGATTAACAAAGATTACAGGTATGCATACACCACAGAATTGCCACGATCGGGCATATCCTGCAATTAGAAACCAAAACCTTCGTTTGTAGCCCTTTTCTGCGTTAAATAAATAATTATAATCTTCTTAGAGAGAGCAAGAAAAAACTGTAAACTTGTACTGTTTGATTGTGGTATTGACTTGTGCTTTGTGCTTTTTTGGTGACTTTGTTTGTTTTGATTTTTGTGGTTATTATTTTTTTATTTTCATTTCGATGTGATTTTGCTTTTTTTTGTTAATTTCTTCTCTAGTTTTTTGTTACTTGTTCATGTTATCTTAGGCTTGAATTATTTTTTTCATGCTCACAGACACCACATTGGACTCTGCCTTCAACCTAAGCATTAATATTTAACTTTAACGTCATATCTTTTGTGGTTTTAGATGACATGACTTCAGCCTTACAGTAATATGTAACCTATTCTATTAGATGCTGAAATCACTGTGGTGAATCATTCAGATGATTCAGTCATGTTTCTTAAAACAGCCCATAATTTGATATCTACCCCATCCAAAAAAATAACTATTCCATCATCTATACTATTCCATCATCTATTCCATCTATTGACGTCTGGTAACCAGTGATGAAATGTGAAACTAGTAATTTCCATATTTTATTTTAAGATTCATAAGCTACAGTTGTGGATTTGTGGCACATCTGTTCTATGTATGAGGCGGGGGTAACTTAGTGAATAATAATCTGACCTGATAACTAGTATGTTTTTTCCATCAAGGAAATGATGGCCATTGACAGAGGCCTTGAAAAGCAGTTTGACCTGCTCCTGTGTATAGAGAAGAAAATTACAGATGAAATAAGTTCTATTGAAGATTTTTGTGCCACAGTTGAAAGCCTCGGGTGATTTAGCACGACACGTGACCACCCTGGTGTCCTAGTTCAGAACGTAACCACCCTCCAGCCTGACATTGAGGGTTAGCATGTACAGGACAGCCTCAATCACCGCTGCCACTTTCATTCTCTAGAGAGGATGTGCACTATGTACTAGCCTTTCTGATTGCGTAACAATCAATACATTGCAGTGTTAACCACAAAGCAACAGGCTGTTTTTACGTCATTCAAACCAATTATCTTTGAAAGTACATTCTCTCTAAAATGGTCGAACATGAATGGATAATAAGAGGTTACCATCACCTCCACACAGGACTCACAATATTTGTCCATCTTCATTAGATGGAGACTGTGGGTTCTGACTTTTAAAAAAGGGGTCATATGATGCGATTTCCACTTTTCCTTTCTCTTTGGAGTGTTACAAGCTCTTGGTGCATAAAGAAGATCTGTAAAGTTAAAAAGACTAAAGTTTCAAATCCAAAGAGATATTCTTTATAAAAGTTAAGAGTCAGCCAAAGTAGTTTCGCCTAAAATGGCTCGTTCTAACACGCCCCCACATGTCTATGTCAGGATGTGGGAAGATTTGCATAACGCTGCCCAAATGTTCACGCAAAGAAAGAAGGCGTAACTTTTATTCTCGCTGTAGTATTGTTGTTGCTGCCGCCATGTCGTGAAGGCGCTGTGTGTTTCGTTGTGAAAGTGAAAGTACTTTGTTTGGCCTTCCAAACGAGGACGTTATCTGCTTCGTCATGCCTGGAGCTGTTCTGTGCTGGTCGCTGAGGAAATACATAATTTTAGTGCTGTGGATCGCCGGATCGGCTTCACCGTGGACGAAGCGGAGTACAGCCTGGGGTCGTCACATGTGGTTGACGCAAGCCCTCCGTGCGTCGAACGACGGCCCACGTTTTCTCTAGCCCGGCCTCTGCTCACTCTAGGCCGCTGTGTGTGACGCTGTGTTTCGTGTGAAAGCGAAACTACTTTGTTTGAACTTCCAAAAGAGGACACGACTAGAAAAAAAGTGGTTAAGCTGTAGTTACAACAATGTTCCAGAACATTTCAACCCAAATATTAATTTGTGTGCAGTGCATTTTATGGAGGATGTTTCCTGATCCTGGTAGAGTAGACAACAAAGCCGGCTGTTCTGACTCACAGACTTTAAATAAGTTTTTTATATTTAAAGAGTTGTATATTTTTTTAATTTAAAGCAAGTTTTTGGGCTAGTGCTTAGAGTTAGGGATTGTGTGGTCATTTTCTCCCGCTCAACAAATGCAGACATGGTTTAGTTTCGCGGGCACGGATGCAACCTCTAACGTGTAAAAAGACAGTATAAGTATTCAATCATAATATGCCCCAATGAGATACGAATGCCTCGGTTATAATGGGTTCATTGGAAATAATCGCTCCGGCCTGACAGGGACATCTCAAAATGGTAAGGGGCATTTCTGTCACACACTTGAAGTATTCGGCCAATCACACTCACTGGATAGTTGGCCAATCAGAGCACACCTCGCTTTTCAGATCGATGAGCTTTGTAAAAATCGACACGGTTCAGAAAGGCGGGGCATAGAGGAAGAAACAATAGGACAAGTAGTGGAAAATAATGTTTTTGCCCTTAAAACGCGCATAAACATATTTATTACACCAAATACACAAAATAATGTTCTTTTTAGCAACATCATATGACCCCTTTAAGTGGCAGGTGAAGGTGACCTGGTGGTCATCTAAGGTCAGTTTCTTTCCTAGTACTCTATTGTTCCTTCTCCAGGAAGCTGGTTTATTGGTGTTCAGTTGAGGTAACAGTAAAAGAAATTAAACAAAAAGTTAATGTGATTTGCAAACATGCTGTCTAGTTACTTAATTCTTTCTCTCGCTCTATTCTTTTTGAGAGGGTGATTGCATAATTTCTTACCATCTGCCGAACAAGAAACTATTGAGGCTTCTTGCACAACAAATTGTTCAATAACATTTTTTTATTATATGACTGGCTTGAAATCGCAGCATTTTTGAGTGCACATGGCATGCTTTTTTATTTTTGCTGTAAGAATAGTGCTGAGTTTATTCTGTCTGTCATATCCTTGCATTATGAAAGTGAAAGTGACGTGACATGTGGCCAAGTATGGTGACCCATACTCGGAATTAGTGCTCTGCATTTAACCCATCCAAAGTGCACACACACAGCAGTGAACACACACACACACACACCCGGAGAAGTGAGCAGCCTTTTTTTTTTTTTTGCTGCGAGCATGGGAGCAGTGGGGGTGCGGTGCCTGCTCAGGGGACCCTAGCGTGGTATTGAAGGGGGAGAGCGAGCTTTCCTGAGGGTCATGTCGGGATCTGAATGGCCTAAAGTGTACGAGTTCGACTTTTGGTTTCCTATTGTTTTCATACTTGCTGAAGATAATGACGAAAGACAATAGCGTGCAGGCGTTGTACATAATCAACAAATCGTCATGTTCAAGGAGGTGGGCTCTACAGAGAACGATCATAAACTGCGAGATATAAACTCCGAATTGTAAAAAAAAAAGTGAGATAAAATGTTGCAGTTACCTTATTCATTCATTGATTCATTTCGTGGTGGAAACGGGCGTCCATTGACTTGCAGAGAGCACGAAAACAAAGCCAAAGCCTGGACATTTTAGCCAATTTAGAAATCCCGTTAATAAGGACATATTGGGGAAAAGAGAACGTGTGGTCACCTCACTATTAGTAGAATTATATTAAATGATTTTTCATAGATGTGTTCAATTTAATTATGAATCAAACTTTGCACACAGCTTTTTCGACTAGATTAGCTGTGTTCTGACAAAAAAGAGAGGACTCTTTAAAGTGTAAATAAAGTCATATTAAATTAAGCTTAATTCGAAGTGTGATGTTTTTTTCTGTGCTCTCATTTTGCTTCTATCCAGGTTCTTC
The DNA here is from genome assembly GCA_018155175.1 of Sinocyclocheilus anophthalmus. NCBI lineage: Eukaryota > Metazoa > Chordata > Actinopteri > Cypriniformes > Cyprinidae > Sinocyclocheilus > Sinocyclocheilus anophthalmus. The sequence continues at coordinate 187,582 of JADLZN010007108.1, forward strand.
CACACCCCAATTTCAAAACGGACTTTTGCTTAGAAAGGCTAAGTAATTTAAACGGATTTAAATGTTAAAAATGCATAAAACACTAAATCCATCTCGCTGTCTTGGAAAAGTGCGTAAATTTCAAATTCACCATCTTTTTATACTACAAATATGTCAGAAAGTTTGTGCAGGATAAATTATGCTGTTATTTTCCTACCAGCTACTGGATGATTTAGAAAGCACAGAGAGGGTTAAAGGCCCTTCACATTTGGGTTATTTTCATTCCAGACTGCCAAAGCTAAACGTAGAGAACAATACATTATACCTGACAGAAATAGCCAACAGTGGGCCGAGAGTGTTTTGAGAGCCCACTTCTGTTTATAGCGCAAAAAAAAGGGAGCATGAATAAACAAGCACCTGACCCCTAAGTCACATATGACAGCGAGATTTGACGCCTCCGTAGGTGGAACTTAAGCTGTATTGATCTGGACTGTACCAGCAAACTAAATAACAGTGCCAAAGAGTCAATATAATAGGCAGAATTTCATTAGCTCTATCATTTGCTGTCACCCTCCCTGTTCTCTAAAGCAATTTGTTTGAGCTGATTGGTGATATCGGGATGTCTATGTGGAGAGAATACTGAGAGAGACTGTCATTGAAACACTATTTAAGAATGGCGCGCTCCTCGGAATTTAATCGCTACTAAATCTACACGGAATCGTCTTGTTAGCTGTCATCAACAGCCTGTTCAAACTTACTGTTGTTGGCAAAACATGACAACGCAATCTCCATCATGTCAGTCCAAATCATGCATTTCAGTTTGCTTATGGATCAAGACATGTTTGCGTAGCCTACGGTTGCCATGGAGACCCCTGTTCCTCTCTGCGCCGCATCCTGGGTAATTAGTGGATGATCACACCTTGACGATTCACAAAATCTGGTGCGAGAAATTAAATCTGCGGAATTAAGCGTATGTAAATGTCGTATTACAAACAATTAGAGAAGTTAAAAGAACAAGCCCGGTTTAGCCTGCTGCTTTGACTCGGAGTAATTCTAGGAATGTATAGACTCCAAGTGCTGTTTTTGTTTTTCTATGGGAAAACTAATCCTGTGTGATTGATAGGCTTCAAATTGGGGGATTTTAGATCAAGATTTTTGCTGTCAATTATGCTCTCTGCCGGTAGGGAATAGTAAGATGGCGGCTCAAACACTTCCGGTGGCTTCACCGCCGAATGGCAGTTTAGAACGCAATGAGCGATCGAGCAAAGAACGTATAACTATAGCCTACTCTTTGGATCTAGTCATCAGTGGTTGAGACACTCCCATTCATAGTTTTCACGTGATGTCCCACCCTTACAGGAATGGCCACATTAAACGTTTTAGAATGTCACACTGTTTTTAATATGAAATATTGCGGCGTGTATTTTATATGTATTGCAAATGGCCAAAACTTGCATTGTGTTCACATATCTTTGTTTTATCCTTTTGACATATTACAAAAATGTCCTCAAAATAAAACGTTTTTTTATGAACTAAAATATAGTACATTTATTTAATTGATAAAAAAGGTGTTCGATCACATTTGACTGCCAAGGACTATGAGAACATATTAATATTGTAATAAAATGCTAAGTTACTGTAAAGCGTAGACTAGTCTGCGCAGTAATTAATGCACATTATGCGTCAATATTTACCAGAAATTGCTGGAAATTATAGTGAAACTGCGGTATATCGCGTAGCGGCGAGATCAAAGCATGTCGCAACTCTGTTTCTCAACGGCTCTGCTTCCTAATTCATGAAGATCTATGAAGAAAGACCCATGGTAAGTCCACTGTCACTTTTCAGTTATCAGAAATGTTTTCATTTATCTCATGATTTCATATGAAGCTTTTAGTTGAACTCACTGGTATGACCTACTTTATTGTTAGAGAATTGTAAAAAAAAAAAAAAAAAAACTGGAATACAAATGGATTAAACTACTTCATTTAGTTAGTATACCATGATTGACAACATGTGGTTTGATACCTTGCAGCAGCCATATTGTAAAATGCATTTTTCATGAAAATTGTCAGTGGTGTAGTGGTGTCACCGCCCGTGACAAAAAGATGGTACATGTGATTTTAAAAAATCATTAAACTGTCATTGTGTATTCATAAAGTCAAAAGGTAATCTCATTATGTGGTCTGAGTTTAAATGTTATAAAAAAAAAAGACATCTTGCCATACCAAAAATGGAACTCTGTAAACTCAATCGCAGATGAGCGCGGACGGACGAGCTCGACACATGCGCAGTATCACCTACTTGACACACTCCGTCTCAACATTCACTCCGCTCCTGCGCTGTTGTACGCAGTGTTGAACTTTCTTCTCCTGCGTCTTATTCTTCGTGTAATCCAGAATGGCAGCAAGCTTTTTATTTAAAACTTTTTTATATAAAAAAAAAACAGCAAGCCCAGCCCAGACTTAAAAAGTAACGCAACGCATTACTTTCCACATAAAGTTACTAAGTAACGTACTTAGTTACTTTTTTAGGGAGTGGTGATTATCAATATATTTCTTTGTCAGGAAACATACAGTCACCATGGGCCTTTGTTTAAAACATGCACTTTATAAAAGGACGTTCTAAATGTACATTTCTCGAAGAACAACCGTATATATCCTCTATATACATTATGAAGAACATAGGGAGTTTTCTAGTAGGCCTATAATTAAAGCTCTGTTGCCCCCTCTTGTGTGCATGGTCATGCTGTGAACTCGAATCATTGTCCTCAAATTCTAGATCATGTGGAAGAGTAACAGTGGCGTAACAGGGATGAGAATCTGGAACAATTCCTGTTCCTTGTGATTCTATTTACGAATTGTTTAGCACTTTTCAAGAACATATCGAGGAGTGAGAAGCAGAAGGGTGTAAGTGACATTTTGGGCGAAATGGAGATATATATATATATCAAATGAAAGCTCTTGACGAGCTCTTTCTACTGCCAAAAGGACAGAAGTGAATTCTTAATAATTTTGGAGTTATTCATTAGAAACCAAAATACTTAAGACTGAACATAATAAACCAGTTGGTGCCAAAAGTGCGTAACTGCCCTTATGCCCCTTTGGCACTGAGAAATGTACTGTGGGTAAAGCTTGTGGATAGCACTTGGGTCAAAATGGCTGACACCACATGTAAGCCAGGTAGGTCAACCATGAGAAGAAAACAGTTTTTTTTACAGCTGAATATGTATTATGTATCTTATTTTGTGACAGAGCTGGATGATGAGGGAGAAAATGAAATATCCAGAATTCATTGTCAGTGAGGTGTAGCTAGCGGGTGGTAACCAACAACTTACATTCTAATGGTATGTCCCTAGTGAAAAATAAATATACTAAAATGTATTTGAAATACATTTATTTCATGCTATGTATACTACAAACACATTTACATATTTATGTACTTAATAAAAATACCCTGCAATTGTACTTTTAGTATACTAATCGTAATATACTTAAAGTCTGCTAAATTGGAACAATTTTAAATTTTGTGCTTAATGCACTTGTGCTGAAGTAGTGCTGAAGTCCAAATAAAAATATACTGAAGTATAAGTGGAATTATTGCAAGTATACTTCAGGTACACTTTAAATATCTTTTTTAATTTTTATTTTTATTATGCAAGTAAGGAATGTGCCAAATACAGAATCACTTGGACAAACAAACATATATCCAGATAGCTAACATTTCAAGATCATTCTGATAACTCCTATATGTATCTTGGATTGTGTGGGGGTGGTGTGTGTGTGTGGGTGTGTGCTGTCATGGTATGGAATGTGTGGGAGGAAGCATACAAATCATTGAGTATGTAAAAGATTTATAATAGATATAACAAGTATAATTACAAACAAAAAAAAACAAAAAATGAAGGGGAAATAAATTATAATAAAAATGACCAGAACCGTGGAGAACAACAAGTATGGTTAAGGATAAATGATGACAAGATAACGATAACAACAATAATAACTATAATAATAATCTAAGGATTTCATTAAGATTAGGAAAGGGTGGAGGACAGTGAATGATGCAAGTAATAGTAATGATATTATTAATAATAATAATAAATTATTATTATTAATAATATTATAAATATTAGGGTTGTCCCTGATCCCTCCGGTGCAAAACATTTCACTTAACACTTTAGATATCTTGCATTTAAAGACCATCATAAATAGTGAAATTAAAACTCTTTATTTTAAACTCTCATTTTAGTAAGTCTTGAGCAATATGTCAGTAAATATATTAATAGGGTTGAACTATACTTAGTATGAAATAAATTTATTTTAAATATATTACTTTTATTTTACTATACGTGTTATCATATAGGCACTCAGTTACTGCTAGCTACAAGAGAGAGAATGTAGAGAAGGGACTGACAGACATAGACAAAGGAGATGACTGGGGAAAGGATACAAGAGATTGCAGTGAGTAAAACGTTACACAGATGTCCACCTGGGATCATTGCTGTGAAAAAGAAAGACTTATTCACTCTACACAAATGGCAGTATCCCACAGTCTTATGTCTAAGCCTAAAATGTGCTTTAATGTCACTATTGATGAGGACTGTATAATCTTCGAATAATATCAGTCTTGCATGATATTTAAAGTGTACCTGAAGTATACTTGCAAAAGTTCCACTTTAGCACAATCAAATACACTTCAGTATATGTCTTAGTTAGACTTCAGCACTACTTTCTTACAATTAAAGTGCATTATGTACAAAATTAGTTGTTTCAATTTAGCAAATTTTAAGTATAACAGTTTAGTGATAATAGTGATAATGTAAATAATATGTAAATGTATTTGTAGTATAGCATGAAATAAATGTATTTCAAATACATTTTTGTATATTTATTTTTCACTAGGGAAGGCATCTGTAAAGGCTTTTCAATCAACCATTTGACCAAATTGTTAAGCGCCTGAGATTACTATTTCAGTCAAATTAATCACATTCAATTAACTAATTTGATATGCGATATTTTATTTTATCACAATGGATTGTTATTTCTTTTAACTCATTAATGTAATGTTTTGTTCATATTGTCAGCAGATACGCCCATGTTTTTATACACAAAATTGAATAAAACATTGGTGACTTTTTTTAAAAAACTTGGAATTTTTTATTTTCTGAATAAATGTTAAAATAGTGTTAAATAAGTATACTGTTATCCATTGTGTGTACACATGGTGTATTATGAAAGATTGAAATCAGTACACAAAATCGGATCAAACTATGGTCAATTTTTGTTTTGGCCCTCCTGTAAAGTTGGTGAAATGTCACTTACGCCCTTCATGGTTCTCACCCCTCGATATATGAAAATATGTAGTTGAGATGTAGTTGATGTAGAGATGTAGTTCCATTGTTAGATGATGAGATCATTTTAATAATAACACTTTTTACAGTCTTTTTTTACAGTCTTTTTAAAGCAATAATTAATTTTAAATATTAAACAGCTATGCTAAAACACACAAAAAAAGATAGCCTAACAAATTTCTGTCATTATTTATAAAATATTACTGACAGAGCGCATAATGGGTAATCTAAAGAATTTTTGTCATATGAACAACCAGTCAGCAACAACGCTGAAATTATTCTCCCTGTTAGTGAGTTATAAACCGCATGTGTTTGATTCATTGAAAAGAACCGACTCATCAGAGTCATTCGTTTGCTGTTGATTCTGTAGCGATATTGTGGCACCGTGTCACAGCATTAGTACGGTATAAGGCCCGGCTCCACAGGCCCACCTAATCAGAAGCTTAGCTCACCCTGGCCCCACACCATAACAACCAATCACAAAATTTGTGCGATATTCAGTTGAGCTCCATATATTTTTCTTTTTAGTTTTCTTCCCAACCCCATCCTTTATTTAGTTAGTTAGTTAGTTAGTGACTGCCTTAGCCAGCTCATGAACTAGAAATTTATGTCAACTTTATCTGTACTTTAGTACCCTAACAAAACACAATATGTACAGATTTCTTGTCTCGAAGGACTAAAGAAAACATGAATTACACACAATAAAAAATCAGGGCAAAAAATCCTCACCAGCCGGTTCTGAAATCATACCCAAACTGTTTTTGGAGGTAGAGGAAGATGCTTTTCGGCCGCTTTCTATCAGTCATGACTAGACTGTTTTCTTATTTCTGCTCCCGCTGAATTTCTGACCATTACTGTCCGCTCCCGCAACATGTGTTCTGTTCCCGCCCACACCCGAAATTTTTGTGTCTAAAACACATTCTAAAACTATATATAAATTTTGCGCATCAGGGAGTCGCTATCAATATGTGGAGTATTGAAATCCCCCTCTGTAAAAATCGCGTTCCGGGCTCCCTCTCCCTCGTCAGGCCCTTAATTGTCCTAAGTGTATGTACATATTGTGTCAATCAATTTTATTTAATGAAAATTCTGACTGTAATGGCACATGCTGAACATATTCCTCAAATTCCCATCTTGTAACCATTCTCAAAAAGTAAAGGTCTCTATTGTATTTAGGCCAGCTAGTTGCAGATTTCAACGCTTCCACTCATAGATGTATTGAGAGAGGCTTCACCTAATCAGTAAGCTTTTAAGATGGTGAAACTTTGCCACATTGACCTGTTAACAGCACAGCTGCAGCAGCAGGACCGTCCCCTGCCGTGTCTCTGGCCTCACTGCAGATCAGGTCTAAGGAGATCATGGATGTTTCAAGTCCAAGGACTGAAGCTTCATCAATGGAGCCTAGTTCCAAGCTTTTTTGCTGTGGATCCATGACACGTTGCATCCCTCTGGTATATGGACAGGAGCTCTACCACATTCTACGCATGACTGGACCCCTGGTATGAACTCAGCTTCTTTCTCTCACTTACATTCATGTATGCACATGAATATAAAATATTCATGTATTCATATTGGAAACTTTGGAAGTTTTATATCAATTTCACCTCAAGTGGAAAATAATTAATCTGCAAACCAGAACAGCAAAGAACTGTCACTATTTCCTCCATATTCTGTAGCTCATTGCTCTCATATTCTTCTCATCCACTGAGAATTCTCAGGTTGTCATTCCAGGTTGTGTGGCGCGTTCTGAATTATCTCCTACCATTTGTCATAACAATGTTTTGTGGTCGCCTGGGAAACAGTGTGCTGGCTGGTTATGGAATGGCTTCAGCTGTGAGTTTGTTTTGCTCTGCTTATTGTTTCTCTGGAGTGTTACATATTGTTTGCTTTGTGGTAAAACAGAAACACTTGTGTATGAAATGCAAATGTTGGCACCTTATTCAAAGTTCAGAGCCATCAGAAGCTTGTGTATTGAAGTAGTTCAGAGCACGGATGAGAAGTAGCTGATGCTTGTTATTCTGATTTATCAGACAATAAACATGGCAACTGCAGCTACAGGTGGAGGTCTTGCACTGGTCTTGCACTGCAATCGCTCAGGTATATAAATATGTATGGATATGCAGTGGGTCCAATAGGCTTAAGTAAAATATGTATTAAAATATTTTTGCCGCGTCTTCTTGTTCAGACATCGATTAATATTTATATATCATATTTAAAATTTATAAGATATTAAGATGTGTTTTACAGAAAATATATTTAATTTTATTTGTCTTACCCTATTAGCATTGTGCTTTTCCTTGTTTTAGAGGAATCATTTACCCAAAAATTTACATTTGCTGAACATTTACTCACCCTCAAGCCATCCAAGACGTAGATGAGTTTGTTACTTCATCAGAACAGATTTTGAGAAAAGTAGCATTACATCACTTAATCACCAATGGATACTCTGCAGTGAATGGGTGCCGTCAGAATGAGTGTTCAGACAGCTGATAAAAACGTCACAATAATTCACAAGTAATCCATATGACTCCAGTCAATAAATTAATGTCTTGTGAAGCAAACGTGTGTTTGTAAAAACACATCTAATCATGAAGGGGTTTAATTTTAAACCTTCACTTCTGGCCAAAATACCAGTCCATAATTCAAAATAATGCTGGATTACAAACCACAGCGTTCACTTCACATATATATTTGATGGACCACAAGGCTCATGTGTAGTACTTCTGGATTATTTTGAATGTTTTAGCAGCTGTATGTACGACATTTTCAGCCAAATTATTATTATTATATTTGTGAACACCATTAAATGTATTAGTTTATGCTAAAAATACCAAAAATATTTTTTTTTCAGTGCGAAAAGCACTTCAAGGTCTCTAAAAACAATTAGCTGGCTTCTCAAGAAACGTATCTTGTTTAAAGAATTTTATTATTGGTACTGGATACCAACACAAGAAATATTATTTAACTTAATGTTGGTGGTAACGTCAGGGCCTTACCATCATAATGTTGGCAGCTTCCAACTCTGCAAGGAGTGAGTCCAATCTAATCAGACTATCTCTAGGTTGACCACAGTGTGTGCTGAATGGCTCCTTTTATAATGTTTTAGAACAGGGGTCTCCAATTCAGTCCTTGAGGGGCCGGGTTCCTCAGAGGTTTAGCTCCACCTTAGCCTCAACACAGCTGCCTAAGTCTATAGTCTGCCATCCTCAGCCTCAGACTTCACGCCACGGACCATGGCTAAAGTCTGAATGCATATGGCCACACGTGGAACCACTGCCTTAGTTCGAATCATCACTCGGATTGGTTGAATTAACAGATCAGTGGTTTGAGTCTTACCTTTCAGATAGGTTCTTCAAGGTATCTTGGATAGGTAAGGTGTCCAAGTCGCAAGATCTAGCTACTGGGGTGCCTCATGGCTCAGTCCTTGGACCAATTGTCTTTTCTGTCTACATGGCATCACTAGGTTCTAGTGAAACATGGCTTTTCATATTACTGCTATGATGATGACACTCAACTCTACATCTCATTCCATCCTGATGATCCGAGTATAGCTGCTCGCATCTCAGCTTGTCTGACAGACATTTCTTGCTGGATGACGGACATTCACCTTCAACTCAACCTGGCTAAGACAGAACCGCTTGTGGTTTCAACAAACCCATCACTTTATCGAAATTTCACCATCCAGTTAGGCTCATCAACCATAATTCGTTCAAAAACAGCTAGAAACCTTGGAGATGTGTTTGATAAGCTGAATTTCTCAGACCACATGGCTAAAACTGCCCGGTCCTGAAGATTTGCTTTATACAACATTAGGAAATTCAGGCCCTTTCTTTCGGAACATGCTTCAACTCATTGTTCAAGCTCTTGTTCTATCAAGGCTGGACTATTGCAATGCTTCTTGGCAGGTCTTCCAGCCACTTTTATCAAACCTCTACAATTAATCCAAATGCCGCTGCAAGATTAATCTTTAATGAGCTGAAGAGAAATCATGTCACACCTCTGTTCATCAATTTACATTGGCTACCAGTAGCTGCTCGCATTAAATTCAAGCATTAATGTTTGCCTACAACCCACCACACCACTGCTCTGGGGGGGGGGGGGGGGGCACCCATGTACCTCAGTCTTACTTCAGATTTACATGGCCCTCTGAAGCTTCCTTCTGCTAGTGAAAACGCTAATGTGCCATCTAAAAGAGGCACAAAATCACTTTCTCTGACTTTTAAATTAAATGTTCCCTTCTGGTGAAATGACCTGCCCAAATCAATCCGAGCAGCTGAGTCTTTACCCATCTTCAAGAAACGACTAAAACGCATCTGTTCCACCTTTATTTTACCCTCTAACTCTAACACTTTCTATTTTATTATAATTCTACTTTATCTATATTTTTAATTTTTTTGTTCTTTATTTAAAAAACAACAACAACAACAACAACACATACAAACACTAGCTTTCGATTTTTTCTATTCTATCTACTTGTTTTCGTTTTGTTGTGTATGTGTGTTGGTGTGAATATATATGTTCTAGATATATATATATATATATATATATATAACCTTGCTATGTCTACTGTGTTATGCTAACCGAGACTTGTTCCTTTTCATATATTTGTTGCTCTTTTGTTCGTTTTGACTGCTTTTATTGTCCTTATTTGTAAGTTGCTTTGGATAAAAGCATTTGTTAAATGACTAAATGTAAATGTAAATTTCAGGGAGACGTGTGTGTTGCGTTCTTTAACGTTCCACCTCGAAACAAAGATGCCGTGACACCAAACCCCCTCACAAAAGAAGAAAGCCGTCGTGTTTACAGCTAGACATGAACCGCTTATCAGGATTAACTAAACGCTGGATTTTTAAAAGTATGTGAAATATTTAAAGTTTGCAGCATTGAATCTTTAAAATACGTCCAAGAGTTTTTTACACACCGGTCTGTTATTGTGGCGACGTTTCGACGCCCCAAAACGTGACGATGAACGGAACGAACGAACAAACGAACGGATTGGTTGTTTGACATGGCCTATTCCAATGAAAGCAGCCATGGATTCCAGACTTCAGCCGTCAGTCTGAAGGCCTGACTACGCGAGACTATAGTATTCCTATAAGAGTTTGATTAGCTGCTTCAGGTGTGTTTATTTAGGATTGGAGCTAAACTCTGCAGGACCGGCCCTCCAGGACCGAGTTTGGAAAGCCCTGTTAATGAATAAATCATTTTGACTAGAAACCAAAAAAAGGCAATATTTATTCATGTTACGGGTGTCCAAAAAAAACTTTAAAAACCGGCGCGCGCGACCAATGCGGCACCCGTGGCATAAATTTGAGCTAAACGCAAGACCCCGCAGCTGTCTTAAAGGGGTCCTATTATGCCCTTTTACAAGGTCTTGATTTTGATTTGGGGGTGTACTAGAACATGCTCTCTATATTTTTGTTGGTTCAAAAAACACTTATTTGTCACCTAATTTCTTATTAAGACCTTTGTCCCCTAGCCTGGCACAAACGCTCGATTAGTTTTCCGGGATTGATGACGGCCTGCCTTCCTAAAACAAAATGTGTGTGTGATTGGTTTACTGTCCCAGTGCGTGTGTCGGGCAAAAAAAAAAAAACAATGGCTTATACGGTGTGTCAGTACTGCAGACGCCCCTTGCTCTGTCTTTCAACAAAAGCTTTTTGGCGAAGCAGCACTGTACTCCCTCGTGTTGTGGAAGCATGTTGTGGAAGCAAATTGGGGTTATAATGCTCAGGAACAGAGTTAAAAATAAATTGCAACCCGCTAACCCCTTCTACTTACTCCATGACAAATCACATACCGCTTTCGTAAGAAAAAAAACAGCGTTTCTTAAGGAGGCAACCGGCTGAGGTGCACACAATGCAAATGTCCGCGTCGCGCCAACTCTTTAAATTCGAACCACATTATACTCTATGTGCTCACCAAACCAGTGACCGGCGTTCGTTACTCTAATAATAGTCTGTTTTAATGCACAGGGTAATTTGATTAGTTGTGCTGATAATATGCAATTTTTTTCTATAAATGTCTTACCTTTTAAAAGTTCATCACAGCGGTCTCTTCTGCTGCATCTCTATGGCGCTGATAGTATAAGCGCTAACTTCCGGGAACTATTGAGCGGCTCCACGATCCGCCATTGCTGTAAAAAACTGGTCCATTGGAGTGAACGGAGTTGTCACAACTCTCTCTCTACACAGTTCTGGCTCTGCCTAAAGACAGCGCAGAGCGAGTTTAGAACAAATGCGTTTACTCGCTGACTGATCTCGATCACGAGACCACTAAACAGCGCTGTGAGAAGCGTTTGAGTTTGGAGCAGAGGTTTCCATACAAACCACAGATGTCAAAGGCAGATGAAACAGCGCTGACATTCTCAACAACACTAACGCGGAAAATAGGAGAAACATTGTGCGACAACAATGCAGTAAGAATACTTCTTAATCCACAAATCACCAACATTTTGATTTACTGTAGTAACAGTAACTGTGGTATTGTATTGCAGAAATTTGCTATTATCAGATCTTCTTATATTATTTTAAAAAAAAAAAATTAAGACATTGCCCTTTAATGTAATGAAGGGTTTATTAAATATAAGTTAGTCCAAATTACAGACATTTTTTATATTTAGCAGTTATTCTATGTTATAATTATTAAAGCTTTAAAAACAAAATATTTACAGATTTTTGTCCTCAACAAAACACAAGCTACTGCTACGGTCAACTAAACATCATACATACATACATAATATATATATACAGGGCCATCCTTAGCTGACATGGGGCCCAGTGCGACCGCACCAGTTGCACCCCCCTAAGGACAGCCCTGTATATATATATACATAGGATATAGGTAGGTAGAATCATCCGGCACCCCAGTGTTTCCACATCGTCGAATCTGGCCCCTTTTAGGAAAAGTTTGGACACCCTTGTGTTAGTGTAAAGTTATAGATCCCCAAGGTTTTGAACAAACAAGATAGTGTCTGATAATGACAGTCCTCCCTATCTCTAGCAAACATATTTTGCAACTTCCCTTCCTAAATAAATGTTGACAATGTTGTTAAATGAGGCATTTTAATGTGCACAGACACACGTTCTAATACTTAGACCAAGATGGAAATGGCACTTTATTCTGCTGTATGATAACTCACAGCTCTATTTTTGAAATCATTTATGGTGCCTTGTCCTCTATATCACAGTTACAAATGTGCTTCTTTTCAAGATAGCTCAACTCTGTGGTTTGTTACCTGCCAGCAGTTCCAGTGAGTCATAAAAAATAGCACAATTTTCCTCTTGCCAGCACAGTCACATAATTTACATGATATAGCTTGAAATATGATACACACCCCATCTTCAACCAGCAGAGTTTCTATCTCCAGAACCAGGTATGCAATCTTTTTTTGTCAGATAAGCACCTTAGCTGAGCTTTTCAAAAGCATTGTTGCATGCAAGATCTTAAGACCTGCAGAGATGTATAACTATCACAGTCAGCCTCCAACTGTTACAGTATGATCTTTATTGGCAGATATGTCCTCGCTGTATGATATAGTGTGACTTATAAATGTGTCATCATACGTGTCACTCAATGTAATGTCACAGCAGTGACTGTAGATCCAAAGGATGCTTTAACAGTGGCTGTTTTGGGCCTGTAGTGAGTGATTCTGCCTCAGATGTATGCAGCCATTGCAGCCAACATTGCAAATGTGGTGACAAACTACATCCTTCTGAACTGGTTGGACCTTGGGTTATAGTACGTTTGAAGGGCTGTCGCCCATTTACACACAATCGTGCTTTATTAGTTATTTACACAACAGATCTGGTTCTCGAATTAGATTGGTCAAACTGCGTTCCAGGATCGGTAATATTTAGTTGTGCAGTAAAAATTTGGGTGGGGAAAACCGCCTGCTTGTATACACGCCGCTTGTCCTGTGGTTTGCTGTTTCTCCATTGCTGAGATAACTCAATACTATCCCCTGGTGGCAACAAGTGACTGTCTGTTGAACCGTTCATTCAATCGATTCATTAAACACACTGATTCATTCAGGAATAAATCAAGTGACTGACTTTATGAACAATTCACTGAATCATTAATCAACCAATTCTTTCTGAAATGTTGATGAGTGAGTCATTGCTTCATTCACTTAACCGATTAGTTCAAAACACTAATCCATTCATCCAGCGAAACGCCATTAATTTGTCTTGCTCAGATATGCGCAACATGAAAAATCATGCTCTGGTTAGTCATAAAGTAATATTTTTGAGATGAAAAGTCTAAATTCTTACTGTAATAGTTGAAATTATGAAATACCAAGGCATTTTGACTGAAGAAATCAAAATTATGACTTTAAAATTATGACATACTAAGTCGAAAATGACTTTAAAAGTCTAAATTATGACTGAATTTGCTGTAAAGTTGCTTTACAATGATTTGTATCGTGAAAAGCGCTGTACAAATAAACTTGAATTGAATTTAATTGAACATTAGTCAAAATCTCATAATTACAATCTACTACTAATATCTTTTTATCTCATTTATGACTGTAATATTTTAAACTTGGTATGTCACAATTTCAACTTTTAATTTCATAATTATGACTTCTGTGACCAAAGCGTTATTTTCGTACGTAGCGTAATTAGGCTTCCATATGAACGATCCACATTTGCAGGGATCCGGGTATAGGCTGGTAGCAGGACTCAGTTTGCAGAAAGGCTTTAATGACAATAAAATAAAAAAAAACAACAAAAAAAACAAAAAAAAAAAAAAAAAAAACCCTACCCCCCCCCCGAGTGGGAAAAACAGGCTTCACAGGCAATGCCAGACAGGCAAGGCAAGGCAAGTCAGGCAGGCAAGTCCATCAAAGCAAGCGATTGTACACTCCAGATTGCCTATTACATCCCTGGGAAATAACTCCAACGAACTGACGCAGGACTGCAAACACAAGGAGAATCAATGGAGAGCAAATTAGGAGGGTAACGAGGGAGCACATGTGGTGCAAATTAACTAATAATCAGGTAACAATATGGGAGGGGTCAAGACAATTGACATAAGCACATGGCACACCGAATCAAAGACAAAAATCCATGTGCTCACACAAAACAAACAAGCACATGGCCAGCAAAACAAAACACAAGCCATGTGCTAGAACAAGAGACACCACACGCAGCTAATGGGAAAAACAAAAAAAAAAAAAGACCTCCTAATCCCCCCCCCGCCGTGTATTTTTTGTTTTTTTTTTTTTTTTTTTTTGTTTCCAACCCGACAAGACCACAAGAAAAGCACGCGGCTGAACACAAACCGCGTGCATCACAAAACACAACACACGTGGACAGAAGAGCGCACTGCCGAGCGAACTCGAGACCGCATGCTCACACAACCAGACAGAACATGTGAGCGTGAGTGTCCGGACCCCGACTCGAAACCGAAACTCAGGACATGAGTGCCGGGATCTGAACACCATGCTCCAACATGAAACAGGATATGCAGACGAGAGCGCACGGCTCGAGCAAACTCGAAGCCGCACGCTCACATGAAACAATGACATGACACGAGTGTCAGGGCCCTGTCACAAAACCATGAATTACACTAAACCGAAGTGACAGAACCCTGACACTAGCCCCCCTCAAAAGGAACGCCACCTGGCTAACGAGGAACACCCAAAAACAAGACAGGAACATGACAACACAAGACCAACAGACCGCTACATACAGGCAACACAAGACCGTAAAACTCAACCTGGGACAAAGGGGGAGGAGGGGAGGGAGGGGAGCCACGCCGTGCCAGCAGTACAACCACCGAAAGTCATTACAGACCAGGGGTGCGGGAGGGTTAGCCAGGGAGGCTCAGCAGACCATGCCTCTGGGAGCCAGTCGGGACCCGAGGAACAACCAGGGAGCTCGGCCTACAGAACCAACCAGGAGGGGTGGAGGGTTAACCCTGAGGCTCAGGCAGCCAGGAATCTGGGGGTAGCCATGGCGGGACCGGAGAACAACCAGGAGGCTCCGGCCTAACAACCCCGTGGCCACCATGGCGGATGGAGCCGAGGGAGCCTATCGGGGCCGGCAGGGCAATGAGCTTGGCGGGTCCGGACGTGGGCGGGGCAAAGGAGCTTGTTCTGGGCCGGCAGGGCACTGAGCTTGGGCGGGCCGCAGGCAAGAGCTTGGGCGGGGCCGGCAGTGCAAGGAGCTTGGGCGGGGCAAGGAGCTTGGGCGGGCCGCAGGGCAAGGAGCTTGGCGGGGCCGGCAGGGCAAGGACTGGGCTGGGCCGCAGGAGACCACGACAGCGTACATGGCATGGGCCGGCATGGCCAAGGAGCTGTGGGCGAGGCCGGCAGGGCCCCAAGACTGGGCGGGGCCGGCAGGGCAAGGACTTGGGCGGGAACCGTGAGGGCAAGGGCTTGGGCGGGGCCGGCAGGGCAGGAGCTTGGGCGGGCCCGGCGGGGGCCCCAAGAGCGTGGCGGGCCGTCAGGGCACAGGATCCCGGCGGGGGCCCAGCAGGGCAAGAGCCCGGCGGGGCCGGCGGGCAAGAGCCCGGGGCGGGACCGGCCGGGGCAAGGTATCCTGGTAGTTTCTGTACGCCTCCAGCCATGGGGGATGGAGGAAGCCCTTCCTCCTCCCCTCCTCCGTCTCCGAGAGCGGGGCACTTCCACTTCGTCGGCCACCTCTTGGGGCGCGGCCGCCTCTTCGGCCGTCACTGGGACTGCTGCAGCTTCTCCGGCCATCACTGGGGCGCTGCAGCTTCTTCGGCCGCTTCCGGGACCGCCCCTTTTTTTTTTTTTTTGTGGCTTTTTTTTATGGGGGGCACCAAAAAGGCGCCCCCTCATCAGCCACCCTCTGGGGCATTGCGGCCTCCTCGGCCGCCACACGGGGAGCTGCAGCCTCATCAGCCACCTCTAGAGGCACAGCAGCCTCTTCAGCTGCCTCTAGGGGAGGTGAGGCGTACCCATTCCTCCTCCTACGTCTCCGAGAGCGGGGCACTGCCACCTCCTCGGCCACCTCTGGGGGCGCTGCAGATTCCTCAGCAGACGTTGGGGGTGCTGCAGCCTCTTCGGCCGTCTCTGGGGGCGCTGCAACCTCTTCGGCCGGAGGATTCCCCTGACGGGCTAGGAATCTGATGAACCCCTCGAAAGACAGGTGATCCAGCCCTCTCATCCTCCACCAATTGAGGGGCTCTTCAAGGGCATAATTAAAAAGGTCCTTGAGGGCCGCATCATTAAACCCCAACACCTCTGCAGCACCGCTGAACTCCAGGGCAAAACTCCTAACATCAGCCCCCTGTTGACGGAGGGAGCTCAAGGTCCTAAATTGGAGCATGCGCTGGTAGTGGGGGCGGGAGAGAGTGGAGGCTGGTGGATGGCGCAAACCATTCTTCCGCTGAGTCCTCATTTGGTCCGCTCGTACTGTCAGGGATCCGGGTGAGGATTGGAGCGAGGGACCAGTATTGCCGAAAATGCTTTTAAATTGACATAATAATAAAATGAAACAAATGAACAAAAACCACCCCGAGGGGGAAAAACAGGCTGGCAGCGGCAAGGCAAGGCAAGGCAAGGCAAGAAGTCAAGGCAAGGCAGATCTGGACACATCCAGGGTTGACGATGACCTCCAGGGGACATCACGCAAGAACGGACGCAGGACGCAAACACAAAGAATAATGGAGAGCAAATGAGGGGTTAACAAGGGACACATGTGTTGCAAGATTAACTAATCAGCAGTAAACAAGATTGGAGGGGTCTAAGACAATTGCCATGAGCACTGGCACAACCGATCAAAGACAAAAAGCCATGTGCTCCACAAAACAAAACCCCACACATGGCCATCAACACAAATCAACAAGCAATGTGCTCTACGGGATACAACGAATCACGCAGCAATAGAAAACTCATAAGCCGCTGTGTTCACACAAGACAACAAAAAACACCCGCTGACACAAACCGGTTCTTTCACAAAACCACACACGGACAGAAGAGCGCGCACGGCACGACGCGAACATCGAACCGCACGCTCTCCCCAACAGACCAGAACATTGATCGCGATGTCGACACCCGACACAAACCGAACACTCAAGACATACTGCCGGTATCCGGCTGACCACCACCCCCCGGGGCCCCCCCCCCCTCCCACTGAAACAGTCACACCCGACGAGATTCGCACGGCTCGAGCACACCGAAGCCGCACGCTCACAGAACAAATACAGTGAAGCAGTGGCCAGTGCTCTGTCACAAAACCACAAATAAATTAGACCGAAGTGACAGAACCCTGACAACATTGTGTCTAACCTAAGTTATTCAGACACCATTTATCCCATATAGGGTCACAAGAAAATCATAATCATGCTGTGATATTATTATTATTGTTATAACAACTACACTTATTTTAGTTTGACACTGCTTTGAATCCATACAAGGGCCTACAACTGCTGTATCAGTTTTACAGTCATGTATTTTCTGGATTTTGTATTTCAGTGGATCTGCTGCTGCCAATACCATATCTCAGGTCTATATTTGTGTTTTCCTCTATTTATATATTCGTTGGAAGAAGCTCCATGTTGAAACATGGGGAGGTGAGCTAACTAGCTAGTTAAACTTGCCGCTAAACCACACAAACTTATTACAGTGTTTAATAAATGGATAATAAATGTGAAATCTTTCTCTGCCCTCCACAGGCTGGTCATGTGACTCACTGCAGGAGTGGGATGGATATATGAAACTGGCCATCCCCCAGCACCATGATGCTTTGCTTTGGGTGGTGGATTTATGAGGTTGGAGGATTCTTAGCAGGTGCTTTCTAAAGACTAAAGTCAAAAACAAACCTTTGTGTTAATACACAGAAACCGCTGCCTATAAAATGTAATTGAGTTATCCATTTTATTAGGCCTAGTCATGAAGAATGGCCTCCAATTAAAATATTTATTTGGATGTAGTGCTTAATGTGGTTTAAGGTTATTAATTTTAGCCTCAGATTATTTTTCATGCATGATTGCTTCAGGAAAATAGAAAATGCTTGTGTAAAAGCTTTAACATCTAGAGAGACCACTTTAATGTAACATTGTAATACTGTCAAACGCATTCCCTTATATCCATCTCTTTCAGGCATGCTAGGAGAATTGGATCTGGCAGCTCAACATGCAGTCATTATGCTGGCTTTTATAAGCTACATGGTACTTTAAACCTGAATATTTACCCCATTATAAAGTTCCTGAAGGAATATAACAGATGCTTCCCTTTTCCCACTATGTTCCTTGTCAAACAATGATTTACTTGATACATTACCAAATAAATAAAGTATATGAAATTTATTAGAGAACTCATAAATTATGAACAGATTAACACGTATACTACTGTTCAAAAGTTTTGGGGGAAGATTTTATTTTTATTTTTTTTTATAAATTGATGCTTTTGTTTAGCACAGACACATTAAATGGACCAAAAGTGACAGTAAAGACATTTTTTTTTAAATATTTCTGTTTTAAATAAATTCTGTTCTTTTGAACTTTCTAATTATCAAAGAATCATAACTGCATAATTGTTTTCAGCATTGAACTAAGAAGAAATGTTTCTTGAGAATCAAATCAGTATATTAGAATGCTTTCTGAAGCCCCCCCCCCCCTTTTCCCCCCGTGTTCCACTGAATACAAACCTAAGTGTCTGAAATGACAGTCCTCCCTCTCTCTCGCAAACATATTTTTGCACTTCCCTTCCTAAAAATGTTGACGATGTTGTTAAATGAGGCATTTTAATGTGCACAGACACACGTTCTAATACTCAGACCAAGATGGAAATGGCACTGCGCAGCAGATTTATTCTGCTGTATGATAACCTCCACAAGCTCTATGTTTGCAATCATTTTGGCTTCTTCTTTGCAGGATAGCTCAACTCTGGTTGGTACCCCAGCAAGTTTGGTTTTTGCCAGTGAGTCATAAAAAAATAGCACACTTTTCCTCTTGGGCCATCACAGTCACATACTTTACATGATCTACTTCACTTGAAAATGATACACACCCCCCCCATCTTCAAACCCAGCAGAGTTTCCCCTGCTCTCTCTTTTCACACATGCTGTTTAGCTCAGCTGCAAATAGCCTTTCTCCAGACCAGTATGCAATTTCCCCCCCCCTGCCAGTATTAACACGTATAATATCGTATCAAAAGTTTGGGGGAAGATTTTTGACTTGTATACATTCCAGATACATAAGTATATGAATTTTTAAGAACTCCTCCTTCTGAACAAATTAAGCACATATACTATCGTTCAAAGTTTTGGGGTAGATCTTTTTTTTATGTTTTTTTTTGTTTTTTTTTTTAAAAAATAAAAAAATTGATGCATGTTAGTTTTAGCCACAGACACATAAATGGACCAAAAGGGACAGTAACGTACATTTTTTATAAACTATTTCTGTTTTAAACAAATCTGTCTTTTGAGCTTTCGAAATGATAAAGAATCATAACTGCATAATGGTTTGCAGCATTGATCTAATAAGAAATATTTCTTGAGAATCAAAGCAACATCTTCCGAGGAATTTCTGAGGCTCTGTGCACGAAGACGTGAGTAATCTGCTGTACTGTCCCTCAGCTTTACCATCACAGGAATAAATTAAATTTTATAAAAATGTATTAATATATACATTGAATGACATAAAATGACCCCAAAAAAAAAACCCCCCTTTTTTTTTTTTGCAACAACATTTTTTTAAAAAAAATTGGGCGGTCCATGCCAGTTTCCATTAGGGATTCCAGGTGCGGCGTGTGTACGTGTGGGTAATGCACTTGGAGCTGGAGATACGACCGCAACAAGGGGGCGATTCCCACCATCAAGGGGGGTCCCCCTCCGTCCCCCCCCCCCTTGGCAAAAAAAAAAACCCCCCAGGTTTACAAACAGTCATATTCCTTTGAGGCAGATTCATCTTTCACTGTTTGTGTCTGACATGTCCTTTTTCTTTTCCTTTATCATTTGGATGCAGCTGCCTTGGCAATTTTGCAAGGTCTTGTGCTTGCATCGACAAAAATTGTGATTGGTTTTATTTTGTAGGCATATTGTGCTGCTCGTCTCCAAACTCTTGAATGTCTATTGTGTGCTTCAGTTCTTTGATGGTCTTGTTGTGAGTACTTTACATTGCTATTACTTTTTTTTCAGAAGAATTGCCTAGTGATTTATTTTTATGCATGGTTTTAGATGGCTGTCTTTTCCAAATGCGCTCTTTTTTTCTTCTTCTTAAAATCATTACTTTTGTTTTAAAGTTAAAAAAGTATAACGATTTTACAAAGTTGTAATTAAAACAAGATTAAAAGAAAATATTATTTCAGTCTTTCTACCTAAAAATGTAATGTTTAATTCATTGTGTTACATGCCATGTGTTTGCATTTGTGAGATTTGCTAGCTAAAATTGATTTAAAGGAAATTCTACAGTATTTTTTTGTAATAAATATATACAGTAAACAAAACATATAATGGATAATGATTTATAAAACAAGGAGTTTGATAAAACAATGTCTAATTAGCTTTTTAAAGCTGTTTGTTAACATTAGCTTGCACTACAGTAGCTTACAGTTGTTTCCTTTCAGAAATGCAAGTGTAATTTCAAATAAAATCAAGCTTTTAATTAATTTCTGTTGTCATCAATTATATGACATGATGTATGGCACATCCATAACATTTCAGGCAGTGGAAAGGGCTGGAAAGAGTAAAATCTCTGCAGTGTCAACTCCGCATAGTCTCACAGAGAGGTACGTCTGTTGACTTATACTGATCTTAACACAAAACATTTCTGAAAACTGAGCTTGATGTCTTGTCTGCTCTCAGAATGGGGATGAGTACATGACCATGAACTTGAATGATCAGGACGAGGAGTCACACATGGAGGAAAAGCCCACAGTTCTGCTCTCTAGCGCCCCTCAGGAGGGGTCTGACCACCCTCGCTGCTCTTCTCATCCTAGCTGTAGGGATAGCCATCCATCTCACGGACTCAAACTTTACTACACCTTCATCTCTAATCCATTCAACTTCAATCTCAATATGAAAACAAGAGGCTAGAGCTGTAGCTGTTCATACATATATGCCAGGTATTTTATGTTTTGCCATTTTCTAGAAAGTTATATTTTCCAAAACACATTTTTTAATTGCTAAAGCATTACACACACACACACACACATATATAAATCTTTGAGGTTTAAAACAAGAAACAAAAAAGCAAATATATTTTGTTTTAAGAATATTTAGTTTTAACAAGATAAAACACTGATTAAGAAAATTATATTTGAAAATATTTTATATGAAAACCTGCAGATTTCTTTGTGTTGTTCTGTTTTTTTGAAATCGTAGATTTTATTTGCAGCGATTACTGATGTTTTGGACTCTCATGTTTGACTGAGATTGTTCGGGAACAACATTGATAGCATAATCCATTACATTTTTTACCTTTTCCCCAAGGATTCATAGGGCAGAAAGTCATTTTTATGGTCACCTTGAATGAAACAGTCCCATCTGCTGACCATGTTCTGCAGTAATGAGAAAGGAAAATGCAACAATCCTTAGAAAAAATGTAGGGATTTGTACCCTCTTCCTATTTTACTCAGGTCCTCTGACACATTAAGCCTTACATGCTAGAATTTCTGATTATTAAAAAAAGAAACAAAATACAAAGCACTTTTAACGTATTTTTAAACATCTTAGGTTTGCATAACATACAACAAATACAATTGCAGAGTTTTCAGTCATGAGCAGTCTTTAAATCATATTATATATAATCGGGCATTCCTGATTTGATTTGTTTTGATTTTAAATAAAAAAAGGTAAATGAAAATGATAAAACAGATGTTCCAGTATTCATCCTTAGCACACATCCTTAATATTTTAAACGTAACTAAAAAAGAAATAAAAGGAGACAAGTTGGTGTATGCACAATATTTATTTGGCAAATGATAGAAAAAATTTAAATAAAGCTACTTTGAAATGTGTTACTCATCACACATTTGCAATATTAAAATTCAGTCCAGCTTTGTAGAAACTCAGAGCAGCTGTTACAACATAATTTTGCTTTTTCGCTCTTCTTTTTTTCCCCCTTTTTTCTTGAAATTTTGCCAGATCTTTCAACTTTGTGAACCTCACACTGGTTCAAAGGTTGGTGTGAGGCACTGAGGAGTAAGGGAAGACATGTTAATGTTTGCTTCTCTCCTTAAAAAAGTTTCCTTGTATGAATCACAATCTACGTATAAGAGCCAACCTCATGAGTCTGATGTACAACAGATAGTAGTCAGTCGTGAAATTGTTTCCAGGAACCTGATTGCTTCACCCTGATTGTTGAAATGTTCATGACTGGAATAATCACTGTAGCAGAACCCACCCAAATAGATCGCGAAAAAAAAGAAGAAAAACCCTTCACAGTGACATTACCAAAAAATTGCACGACACGACCATTTCCAAGTCAGTTGTAATGATAAACAAATCTTGGCTTTTAAATGTTAAAGTCATATTTGTGGCTCTAGCTTGAGAATGGAAAGAGCAGCTGGATGAATCATTTCACATGGGTTCATGGAGGGGGATGTGAAAAAGAGGAAAAGAGAGATAACTTAAATGTGAATGGCATGCACAAGGCAAAACAAAAATATTTGTCATTGTAATCTGAAGGACATTGAAAGTGAAAAGGCCAAAGGTCGTGCAGTATCAAAAACCTGAGAATTTGATTATTTAGTAGCATAAGGTTTTAGTATACATAAATATAGACGCTTTTACACATATACAATTGTTTTATGTTAAAACATCATCTTATGTCCACACAGTCTGCATTTATTGATCAAAATACAGTAAAACAGTAATATTGTGGAATATGATTACAATTTAAAATTAGTTTTCTATTTTAATATATTTTATAATGTAATTTATTCCTGTGATGGCAAAGTTGAATTCAAGCAGTCAGTCCTCTCTTCAGCCTTCAGTGTCACATGATCCCTCTGAAATCATTCAATATACTGATTTGGTGCTCAATAAACATTTCTTATCATTATCAATGTTGATTGCTTAATATGCTTCATTTTGCTCAGTGTGCACTGCTTGAATAATTTGCAGAAGCTGGATACATTTTTTCAGGATTCTTTGATCAAAGAAATGTTCAAAATAATCACATTTATTTGAAATATTTTTTGTAACAATGTAAAAGTCTTTACTATCACCTTTAACCAATTTAATGCATCCAATGGCTGAATAAAAGTAAAAATGTATTTTTTTAACTTAATTATGTAATAATTTTAATAGTAATTTTTAGTATTTTTTACTCGAGATGTACAGTACTTTCATAAAAAATATTTTAATGTTTGATGCTGAAAAGTTTATACTTTTTTGAGAATGCTGTGTAGTTTTCATATACTTCAGAGTACACTACACTAGTAAATGTTCCACCAAGCTGTGATACAATAAGTCAATAAGTTATATAAGTAACAATAAGTAATATGTAAAGCTTTTTTCAAAGTTGTTGTGGTGGAGCTAGAGCCAAGGTTGTAACTTGGGCATGGGTTACATAGAGCTGGAGGTCTTCTGCTTTTACATAATTACTGCAAATACACTGTAAATATATTTAAAAAAAACTATAAATATTTAATTCAGTACTGGCAATACTGCCTGTATTAAATTGTGCTTATTACTTTTATATGTTGTAAGCACAGTTGTTAATCAACTTGTAATTGGATTTTTTAAAAGGGTTGATTGATCTTGTGAAACAATCTATCGTCACAAAATGCAACTCTTTTCCAGGACTGCAAACATCCTCCTCCCATCCTGTGGATTAAATCAAAGCTTCACATTGTCTTCACCTCAGTTAATCTGTAAGCCTTCAAAGGTGCTAAATGTGGAATTGAAGAATGAACAGCTGTAGAAGGGCCCCTTACATTCTATGAAGCAAAACCAGGCCTCTTACAGTGTCTTCAAGGATTACAACTGAGAAGATCATGGATGTCTCGAGTCCCAGAACTGAAGCCCTGTCGATGGAGCCCAGTGCCAAGCTGTTTTGCTGTGGTTTTGTGAGGCGCTGCATCCCTCTGGTGTATAGAGAAGAGCTATACCACATCCTGCGCATGACTGGACCCCTGGTGAGGAGCCTGTCACATACACATCATGAAAATGTGCTATGCTTGTTCTGTATGAATAGTAGAGGGCTGGCAGAGAAATGCAGCTGTTTACACAGAAATTATCCATTACTTAATAGACCATGAGCCCCCCCCCCACCGAAAAAAACTTTTTTTTTTTTTGGTTTGTTTGGGACAGTTGGATTAGGTCTCAGCATGTCCATTTGAATTCACAATGAATCCTAAATGATTGATCCTGATTGTTAAATGCAGCCAAATGATGATTGTCTTCCTTGCTTTTTTATAAAATAAAACGTAAACAATTACCTGTCCTAATAGCTTGGAAATCACATTCCTATTTCCAAAATAGGTCAATTAAAAATTGGTTACAAACAAAATTCTCTCATGAATCTTAATAGAAGTGCTTTGTTTTTCATCCATGTGAGCCCAGTACTTTCATCTTCATTTTGTGCTAAATATTTCATTTTTATTTTTTATTCTTACTTTGTGCCGGTTCCTGATTTCCTCCTTTTCTTTTTGGTGACCATGTTGCTGTGGCCGCCCCCCCCCACCCTGGGGGGGGGGGGGGGGGGGGACACGTGGTTAGCGGCTACATCCATGGCCTCAGATGGAAGTCTGTTTGATTCAAAACTTCTGCCGCCCAATATGTTTTAAGTACCACATTATTAAGATGTGCAATATAGTTGTAGAGCATTAAGCAATACAAAATGTTATATTTGTTTTTCAGACAATAAATGTAACAGCTGCAGCCACGGGGTTGGGACTTGCTTTGGCATGCGACACTTTGGTATCACAGGTGTGTTTTATATACAAATAGTACTCCAACTGCCTAATAAAATAATAAACTAAAAGCCTGAAATGAAAAAAAAAATTTTAACAATGAAAGGCCTACCGTGAATCACACAACAATTTTTGACAGTAATGAAAATGAGGCTGTTGTACAGTGCGTTTAATGGATTGTACTGTTGTTTAAAAACAGTGTTCGGCTGCTGAAACATCTTTCTGAAACAAAAAATTCAATAGACAAAAACTCTATAAAACAGTTTTGAAAGTTGTGAAAATTATCTATCAGTTTTATATAGTGCTTGCCGTTAGTTTATCCCTCACAGCCTCGTTCTCATCTGTGTGAAATTCAATATGGCATCTAACCTTACTGAGGTCTATAAATAACTTGTCTTTTTTGTGTTAAAATACTTCAAAAGCATTAGAATACCAATTATTCTTATTTGTTATATGCAAGCATATTGTGTGACATCCACTGCAGCCGATATAATAAATGCTTTATGCAATTTGTAAAAAAAAAAAAAAAAAAAAAAAAAAAAAAAAAAAAAAAAAATGGCCCCCCTCCCCCCCCCCCCAAGAAATTGACATAAATAGCATTAACAGGTTTTATGTGTTATTTCCATTATAGATCGGTTAAAGTAATTGGTAAAAACAAGATTCTGTTATGACATTTATAGTCATAAGACATTTTTAGGTTGATTCCCTCCAAACCCTTAACATGCATCAGAGTGAAAAAGCTTTCACCGGAGCAAAGGTAAAAAAGCTAAAAGGAACATTTTTGTATCTTATTTATCCCATAATGGTATATAATAGTACCTTAAAGGCAGATATTAGTACTTTTAAAGTGCTTATTTACTTACATTAGTACCCAAAGTGTACATGTTAGTACCTTTCGAAAAGTACTGTCCCAGTGATGGTTTTGAACCTTGCTTTCTGAGAGTGTATAGTAAAGTAACTAATAGCTTATGCAGTCTTGCATCTTGCTCTCAGACATTCGGGAGTAAGAACCTTCTCCGTGTAGGTGTCATCCTGCAGAGAGGCATTCTAATTCTGACACTCTTCAGTTTGCCTTGCTGGGCTTTGCTTGTGAACACCCAGCCTCTACTTCTCTATCTGGGGCAGGACCCTGAAGTGGCCAGGTGACGGTCACACTCTTTAACACACACTCATGAAACATATTTATTTGGTCCACATCAATCGGTGGTGACTGACTGACACTTTCTCTCTCAGGATTGCACAGCTCTATGTGGTTGCATTTTTGCCAGCAATTCCGGTAAGGTCCACTAATGGATGATTATGGATTGCATTTCCAGCCCAGATGAACTCAAATCAAATACTTCTTTGTATACGTTGCTGTTCATCCTCATCCTGTCACGTGTCTATATCATAGGCCATGTTTCTGTATCAGCTGCAACTGTCATATCTTCAGAACCAGGTAGATAAAATCATCTTTTAAGTAAAAGATGCATTCAGTACTTGTATGTTGATGTAGTAATTCACATGAACTCTCTGTAGGGAGTGATCAAGCCTCAGATGTATGCATCTGCAGTTGCCAATGTTGCCAATGTGATAGTGAACTACTTTCTGCTGTACTGGTGGGATTCAGGAGTCTAGTGAGTAGGCTATGTTGTATATGTTTTCCATATTTTTTTCACATGTGTTTGGTTGTCAATATTTTAGCATTTTTCTGTTCATTTTAGTGGGTCTGCTGCTGCAAACACCTTTGCTCAGGTTTTTAATTGTTTTGCCCTGTTTTGTTTCATTCGCTGGCAGAGGCTCTATGAGAAAACTTGGGGAGGTGAGTTTCTATCAGTGTTGGGGAAGTTACTTTGAAACTAGTTTCTCAGGTTCCTTGACTACCTATATTTTAAACTACCTAGTCAAGCTACTCTTTGTTACTTTAGTCTTTTTCTGGAACAAAATAATGTTTTGAATGCAGTTTAGGGGGAACCGATTCACTACAATAATTTGGACTATGACAGACAGCATCATTTGGAAAGACTCGATTCACTAAATTGAATCAGACTTTTCACTGCTTAATGTGCTCCGTGTAGGAGTCGATTCACTGGAATAATTCTGATTTCTTGCGTATATATTCTTAGACATATGGCAGAGAAAACCGTTAGGATGAGCCCATTAACTAAATTGACTCAGACTTTCCAAGACAATTAAATTGAAAATGAATCACACAAATGCTTCTCACTAAAATTAGCGTTTGTTCATTCAGCTTGCTCGATGCGGATTATCAACGCCACTGCTACATGCTGAAAAATGAGCTTGTTATTGGACAACCTACACCATTTTAAAAACCTAACCTTTTGTACAGCTGAAAGGTTACTATACCGTCATTTGCTACATTGGCTTATTTGCTTCTGAATGCAGGTCCCTGTGACGGCTGGTTGGGTCGTGAAGGTCCAAAACACACTGAGACTTGATTCAAACTTGCAGTTTCTTTTCATAGAGCTTGGTGAAGAGTAGTTGCTCTGTGGCTCATTTCTTACTGTTTTCCTTTTGCTCCAAAAGGGTGGTCTTCAGAAGCCTTGCAGGATTGGGGGTCCTACATGAAGCTGGCCATTCCCAGCACACTGATGACCTGTTTTGAATGGTGGATCTATGAAGTTGGAGTCTACCTGGCAGGTACAATACATAGTTATCATCATGGCCGGGTTATCCAATGGGCATTATGGGTACTGTATGGTGCCAGGGCTCCTTGCGCATTGGGGCCCAAACGAGAGGAAGAAAAATTTTCGCAGTGTGCTTAAAAACGAAGTATTTTAACTAAGTGCAAATAGCCCACCTTGTTGGCAGAGGCTATTTACACTAGTTTCACCCACCAATGTCTGGTTGACATAGACAACATTACTAAAGATGCAAGTTATGCCACAAGCTCAGTATCGTAGGGCGTTAAGCACATGGCTCTATGTTTTGACACGATCGACCAGAATTCTAATCCTTTTGCCGAACTCATTCTTCCCTTTTTTCCCATCACATATCAGATCGGAAAGACATTTGTTTTCAATAAAAATGAAGGACATATAAAACAAATGGAAATATTTCACTAGAAGAGGAGAGTAGGAGAAAATAGGGGGAAAGGAGGAGAGAGACAGACAAAGAGAGGCAACCCCTAAACATTAACAGGTGTGTGTGTATGTGTGTTTGTATGTGAATTATGGAAGAATCTGATTCATAGAACTGGATTGGTATAGGCTAGGCAGTATGTGCTTGCATATGCCAGTGAGTTACAGGGAAATGTCTTGATATTGTTGCTGCTGGTCCAGGAAAGCATTGTTGCAATCATGTGGTGTACATCCTGTATGATGGAGGATGTGTACAGGTCTTAATCAGTGTAAATCCTGTATGATGGAGAATATCTGCAGGTGTTGATATTGTCTTTCAGGTTGTGATCATAGACTGTAACCTGTCAGTGTAAATCCTGTATAAGCTAGAGGCATTTTGAAAAGTAGTATCATATAATTCAATACCTTGATTGTGTGGGGTGGGGGGCCCCTACAAGACATTGTGCCCAGGGGCCTCTGAAAAAAACAATAAAATGACAAAAACACACAACAAAATGACTAAATATTAAAATGAAAACGGAAGATATTAAAATAAAAACATTCAAAATATTAATAAAAACTATTATAGTATCTCAATAATGCTAAAATAACACTGGTACATTCACAGTACAGAAAATAAATATGTTTATGTTTGCATACTTAACCAGGTTTTGTTTTTAAAATCTAGTTTAGTTTATCAGTAGTGTCCCCTCAATCTTGAAATCACTCCTTCTATGTATGAGTTTTACAACGTTTGCTGAGTTCTTGAAACACTTGCACGTGTTTGCAAGTCGCTTATCGCTGCATCGCTGCCAGGCCCTGGCATAGACGGAAGCACGTCGGGCTGTCATATCCAAACGTGGTTTTTAATGCTCGCCCGCGTACCATCAACTGCAAGGTGTGTGTTGGATGATTGAGAAATATTCATATATTAGCATAAAAAAGTTACGTTAGCATTTCATGATGCTGCTGTTTTGTTCACCTCCTTTCATATACAGTGGGGCAAAAAAGTATTTAGTCAGCCACCAATTGTGCAAGTTCTCCCACTTAAAAAGATGAGAGAGGCCTGTAATGTTCATCATAGGTATACCTCAACTATGAAGAGACAAAATGAGAAAAAAAATCCAAAAAAACACATTGTAGGATTTTTAAAGAAATAATTGCTAAATTCCTCGGGAAAATAAGTATTTGGTCACCTACAAACAAGCAAGATTTCTGCATCTCACAGACCTGTAACTTCTTCTTTTTAGAGGCTCCTCTGTCCTCCACTGGTTTCCTGTATTAATGGCATCTGTTTGAATTCGTTATCAGTATAAAAGACATCTGTCCACAACCTCAAACAGTCACACTCAAACTCCACCATGGCCAAGACCAAAGAACTGTCAAAGGACACCAGAAACAAAATTTTAGACCTGCACAAGGCTGGGAAGACTGAATCTGCAATAGATAAGCAGCTTGGTGTGAAGAAATCAACTGTGGGGGCAATTATTAGAAAATGGAAGACATACAAGAACACTGATAATCTCCCTCGATCTGGGGCTCAACGCAAGATCTCACCCCGTGGGGTCAAAATGATCACAAGAACTGTGGGACAAAAATCCCAGAACCACACGGGGGGGACCTAGTGAATGACCTGCAGAGAGCTGGGACCAAAGTACAAAGGCTACCATCAGTAACACACTGCGCAGCCAGGGACTCAAATCCTGCAATGCCAGACGTGCCCCCCTGCTTAAGCCAGTACATGTCCAGGCCGTCTGAAGTTTGCTAGAGCGCCAAAATAGAACCTTTTTGGTTTAAAACTCAAACTCGTCGTGTTTGAGAGAAAGAATGCTGAGTTGCATCCAAAGAACACCATACTTACTGTGAAGCATGGGGGTGGAAACTCATGCTTTGGGGCTGTTTTTCTGCATAGGGACCAGGACGACTGATCCGTGTACACGAAAGAATGAATGGGGCCATGTATAATGAGATTTGAGTGAAAACCTCCTTCCATCAGAAAGGGCATTGAAGATGAAACGTGGCTAGGCCTTTCAGCATGACAATGATCCCAAACAAACCGCCCGGGCAACGAAGGAGTGGCTTAGTAAGAAGCATTTCAAGGTCCTGGAGTGGTCTAGCCAGTCTCCAGATCTCAACCCCATAGAAAATCTTTGGAGGGAGTTGAAAATCTGTGTTGCCCAGCGACAGCCCCAAAACATTACTGCTCTAGAGGAGATCTGCATGGAGGAATGGGCCAAAATACCAGCAACAGTGTGTGAAAACCTTGTGAAAACTTACAGAAAACGTTTGACCTCTGCCATTGCCAACAAAGGGTATATAACAAAGTATTGAGACCCGGAAAATGTTGTTCTGGGAAACCAATACTTATGGCCTCACCCACCATAAATTGCAAATAAATTCTTTAAAAATCCTACAAAGTGATTTTCTGGATTTTTTTTTCTCATTTGTCTCTCATAGTTGAGGTATACCAAATGATGAAAATTACAGGCCTCTCTCATCTTTTTAAGTGGGAGAACTTGCACAATTGGTGGCTGACTAAATACTTTTTTTCCCCACTGTATTTCAGATCCCATTAGGAATGCAAGGTGCAGTGTGTGTTCGTGTGGGAAACGCACTCGGCGCTGGGGAAACAGCTGCTGCCATCCTCACCAGCAAGGTGTCTCTCATCAGTGCAGGTAATAAAAACATTTGATATCAGTCATTCCCAAGCTTGACATAACACTTAGACAGTCATATGCAGCACCAATTGATGTCATGTATAAACACGTTCATTTTGTTCCCCAGCTGTTATAGCAATCTTTCAAGGTTTTATCCTGGGCTCGACAAAAACAGTCATTGGCTACATATTCACTTCCGATGAGTAAGCCACTTATCTTATTATTTCAAGCACATAAAACAAAATGTTTGTTGGCATAAGTATACTTAACAAATCTGTAAACACTCCAGTCTTCACATTAAGAATTAAGATATAATAGAAACAATGTCAACAACAGCTGCTCAATTTTCCACTTTGTGATGTTTGTCATATTAAGGGCTATAGCGGAACTTGTGTCTCAGCTACTGAACATCTACTGCCCTCTTCAGTTCTTTAACGGAATATTGGTGAGTTTTACACAACTTTTATTTCTCACATTTAAGATATTTACCAGTGACAGTATATAGGGGGAGGAGATTTGTGAAATTGTAATGCTCAGTATAGGACTGTAGGAATGGAAGTCCTGCGTTTAGTTAAAAGAGCCAGTCTCCAGAAACATTTTAGCATGGTTTGAGCTAAAGAAGCCCAACTTATGATGACTTTGTTGCAGTATTATTTTAGTATCATCAATAAACTATAGTTTATATACTCTATTATAATAAATGATAGTTTTTATAAATTTTTTAATTTGATTTTATATTATATTATTCATCTATTTATATTAATTTATACATTATATTGTTAAATTTTAATATTTTAAATGAGAATTTATTTATATTTTTAACTTTTTTGTTTAATTTTAGTTTTCTTGTTAAATTTTCAGTAAATTTTGTGTTTTGGGCATTGTTTTTTATTCTGTATTTTTTACATTTTGATATCCTTAATTTTAGTAATTTTAGTTATTTTAGTACTTCAAGTTAAACTAAACAAAAATGTCTGAAATAACTGAAATACAATTTATATAATGTATACATGTGACTGTGTGTAATTATTAAAATGAATATTCATTTTAATATTCACACAAGTATTTTTTATGGGCTCTATTACAGTTTTTTCTCTCTTTCAGAGTGTTGGCATGGGCATTCTGCTTGGCACAGGGCAGCAGAAGATAGCCGCTATTGCTAACCTCTTTGGCTACTACTGCATTGGCCTCCCAACGAGCATTGTTCTAATGTTCACGGCCAAGTTACAAGTTGCTGGTTTGTCTAAATGCATCATATTGACACTTAACACATTTACTGGTGTTCGATTACATAAATAATCTGGGAACCTTTTGATATATACAATTATTTATTGTCCACTCTTTCAGGCTTTTGGCTGGGCCTCCTCATTGCGGTCTTTTTGCTAGCAATTGTTTTCATCGTGGCTATTTTCAAATTAAACTGGAAGAAAATGACAGAAGAGGTAGGCATATCAGGTCTATTAATACGACACATTTTTTCTAATTATATTGCTCATGATCATATGATGAATTGATGACTAAAAGTGGTTCTTTATCTCTGAAAGGCAATTGAGCGTACAGGAAAGAGTACAAATGGAGCAGCAAATGGAGCAATGACCCTGAACCATCGCAACAGCTTCTACCAGGTGGTCCTGAATGCAGAGGTATTTTTCTGTCTTAGTCGTTTTCATTTTAAATAATCAACAAGAACTACAGTACAAGTTTAATGCATTCATTTACTAAACCTAATTGCAAAAATAACATGCTAAAAAATGAATGTATTCAATGATGTCTGCTGATTTGTACATTCATACATACACTTTTAAAGGGATGGTTCACTGAAAAGAAAAATTGTCATTTTCTCATTCTCATGTTGTTCCTATGATAACAAACTATGACTTAATCTCTTCTGTGAAATGCAAATGACGATATTATGAAGAATGTTTAAACTGTTTTGTCCATATAATGAAAGTCATTGGGTTTAAAAACATAATTGGACCTCATTTACTTTGATTGTGTTGACAGAAAACACACACACACACACACACACAGAAACATTTTTTCAAATATCTTCTCTTTTGTGTTCAGCAAAACAAAGTCATATAGGTCCATATATAAGTCATACACATGAACTATCCTTTTAAGATGCTCTCTTGAAGAAGTGGTGCCCATGGCAGAGTAAAAACTCTAATAGTATAATGGTTGAATTGTCTCTTACTGTTTTAGAATGGGAATGGATATGTAGTTGTGGGCTCTCACGATCAGGATGAGGGGCTTAACCATACTGTGGTACACGAGGGGCCAAACGTGACTCACATGGATGAAAAGCCTGCAGTTCTGCTCTCTACTGCTCAGCTGATCCTCAGGAGGGGTCTGACCACCCTCGCTGCTCTTCTCATCCTAGCTGTAGGGATAGCCGTCCATCTCACTGTGCCTTTACCTGACGTATCTTATGGTGCTGGTGCAAATTTTACTTCAGACTCAAACTTTACCACAGCCACTCCCATCTAGACCTCAGATAGATTCACTGTGAACGTTTTCTATCTCTATGCTGTGCAAATGAAAAGTAATAAAGAATTGTATTGAATTAGAAATATAGAAGCATTTTCACATTGGTCTCAGGCTGTATATTGTGATCTAGACAGATGATCACATTTTTATTCTGTGTGCACTTGCACTGTCCACAGCATTAGACCGAGTAGTAATAAAATCGACCAGCTTAGTAGCAAAAAGGTCTCTTCCCCAGTGACACAGTCATATAATCTCTTCAGTTGACATTTCTAGTCAGGCGGCTGCTGGAGAAATACTGCCAAAAAGATATTCAACAGGACCACTGTCATATATTGAGAAATCTGTATTATTAAACATGGTGGAATGGTGGAAACTTGAGGGGCTGTTCACACAGAAAGCGTTTTTGCACTTAAAATGTGAGTTGCAGGGCAGCGGAATGGAAAAAAACAAGGTCGCTGCCTTTTTATAACATTGTGTAATGCGCAAGATGCTGCAAAAGGCACAAGAAGGGGCTGTTCCCACAGAACGCATTTTTGCATTCCACTGTGATGCTATTCAACGGTTTTCTATGTAAAAAGTGCGATAGACAACAATGTTTCAACATGCCTTTCTAAAAATGTGGCCATTAACTTGAGTGCCACATTTTCAGAAGACAGTGTCTTGCATGAGATGCCGCAAAAGACATGAGATGCAAGCACAACGGTCAAACACGTTGACATAGGTAAAACAAAGAAAACACAGTGCAGTAGAATACAAAAACAAATTCTGTGTGAACAGCCCTTTACACTGCCTTGGGTCTCACGTTTTTAAACACAAAAACATTATGTGAAAACGGTCCCACATTGGAAGCATGCTGATCCATATGAACTGTTGGAAGTAGTACAATCATGTGGCATATTGTACGTCAATTGCCGTTGCGCCAAATCTAGTGTAGAGAGAATCATTGATTATATTGTTTTCTATTTGCTTTTGTCGTGTCATGTGGTTTGCGTCTGGTGTATACATAGTGCAACCTTTTGTGAGATTGCTCACAATTGAGCTTTTAAAGGTTACAGTAAATGTTAACTGGTAACTATAGAACCATCAAGTGACACAATGTGGTATCTCCATCTGGTTAAGGTCTCAGTCAATGAATGAATGCAAAATGAAGTGTTTTTTTTTCATTGACATATGACTAATATATTTGGTTGGCTTTTGATATTTTTTTGTATTGTAAATCATTTTTAGTTTTAAATTTAAGTGGTTTTATACATAAACAGTATGCACCAATAATATATTACTGAATTTTTAACCTGCGTTTTAAGCCTATAAGACTTCATAAGACTAATACATAAATATATTCACATACATGCTGTTATGTCTATCCAGAGCTCTGCTGTCATATTGTCAAGTCAAGTCAAGTTTATTTGTACAGCGCTTTTCATGATACAAATCATTGCAAAGCAACTTTACAGCAAATTAAGTTTCTACAATATTTAGTGGTAGCTTATCAGTGGTGACTGTCAGTTAATGTACTGTAAGGGAAACAGGTCAATTTAGCTCAAAGGGAATCATTTAAGATTTTAAAGGGAATTTGGACAGAATCACTGTTTTACGGCTGATCACTGAGACGGCCAGCGATTCATTGAACGAGCCGTATAACATCAACTCTGCAATGGATATTAATATCCAAAGTATAGTGAAAACACTATTTATTAGCACAGTAACAAGATCGGCAGTTTAAGACATTAACTTGTTAGCACAAAACACAAGATACTTCTCTTTTCAATATGAATAAGACTTTATTGGATAAATCTAAGACATATAAACTAATCTAACACATTAACACACGCATTCACACATTCACACAAGTTGCAGGAAGAGAGAAAGTGAGGAAATAATTAGTTTAAGAGAATGAAAATGTGAAATCCCAAGTTTACAGCAATATGTGAAAATGCATAGACATGAACAACCATCAATCACTTAATTAACCCTCGCATTGAGTTCCTCAATGAGGTTAAAATTTATATTAAATGCACCAGTTCAGCTAGGATCTCGAGGTACTTGCGTTGCGTTGCCTGAACGGGGGTTCCCTTTTGTTGTGGTCCTTGCAGAACAGGGGGTTTCCCGCGGTTGCTGATTGGCTGGAAGTTCAGTTTTGGGAAGCCAGTGGTTGGGCGTTGGCTGACGACGCGGATTTGTGGTTGAAGTTGAAGTTTTTAGACGGCACTCGAGGTTGGACTCGGAGACACAGCGTTAGGCAAAACTTAACTCAGAACACGAAACTCTCAACGGAAAATAAAATAAACTAAAGTAAAGAAATAGAAGTTTGACGAGACTAGGTGGCGTTTCTCCTCATGGTTTTGGAGGAGCTGGCGTGTAAGCCAGAGCACGCTCAAAAAGTGAAAGAAGCATGATTAAAAAGCATTGCTCAAAGCTATGACTAAAAAGCCGCATGGCTAAAAGTGATGACTTGAAAGCACATGACTAAAAAGCAGGCAAAAACTAAAAAGCAGGGAAAAGGGAAAAAAGGGCTGAGAAAGAAGAGAAAGGTTTGATGGTGTCCTGAGTATTTAAACTGGGCTTTTGGCCACATCCCAAATGGTGTTTTGACCATTTAGATATTGTCTTTGCTCGGGGTGTTGTATATTTCTCCTCCCAATTCATAAATCAAAATGTTATCTCATCAATCACATAGTCCGAGTTTTCCCGCTCTCACAGAGTATACTTTTGGACATGATTTCTATAACAAGAATATGATACATTTGACAAAGAATTGATTGGAAGAAATGTTTCAAGCAAGAAGATTCAAACACACACATACTAAACATGAATGTGATCCTATAAACTATTCAATAGTTATTAAAAAGACATACACAATAAATGATTAAAACACGACAGTCTGATGTGTGGGTTACATACATGAAATGGAGTTATGCATAGAAATGATTAGTTGCTCACAAGTCCTTTTAGTGTCATTTAGGTGCATGGAAAGGCAGTTTCTGTGCCATTCTGTGAATGTATGTGGACATGAAGACCAGAGGTTAAGAGGTCTGTAAGGAATCTCAGTCTGTTCTTTGTCTTCGAGGTGGGGGAAGTCAATCCAAAGAGCTCGTGATCACTATCACTGGTTTACATGATGGCCATGCTGTGCATTTCTTTGACCATTAATCTTGCTTACTTGCCCAAAAATTGACAATCTCCTTCCTGAGACGTTATGATCAGTGTGTTTTCTGTGTTAATTTTGAAAGCTGTTCTGTGAAAGTTTTGGTTAGGCTTGCTTCAGACTGGCTAATGCTAGGATCTGATTTACGAACATCCTGTGTCTTGGGCCTCTGTGGAATTCGGCTCCTCATGTTTCAACTGTTCTTTATCAAATCTTAAATTGTCTGATTCGGTCTGATACCCTACAGTACATATGGCAGAAATGTACAGAAAAATCAATTAAAGACGTAATCAAACAGACAATGAACACTATTAACAGCAATTATTATATGATGCAATCAAACTTATAGCAAAATGTGGTATTTCTGTATGTTGTTCAGGGTTGGCATCATCTGAGGTCCTATGAGGGAGGGGTTGGCATCATCTCCTCGGTGTTTGGTCCAGACTGAAGCTTGTGTAAATCCTAAAAAAACAGAGAAACAAATAGAGACATAATTAGCGTAGCTGCTGTTCCAACCAAGCAAAATGTATTTGTTTAACCCAAACTGAAGAATAATAACATGCATTTGATCAGATATAACTGCAGTACAAGATTATGAGATGCATTATTTGAATGCTTGAATGCTTGGCCAAAGAGATGTGTCTTTAATCTAGATTTAAACAGAGAGAGTGTGTCTGAACCCCAAACGTTATCAGGAAGGCTATTCCAGAGTTTGGGAGCCAAATGCGAAAAAGCTCTACCTCCTTTAGTGGACTTAAATATATCCTAGGTACTACCAAAAGTCCAGAGTTTTGTGACCTTAGGGAGCGTGATGGATTGTAGCGTGGTAGAAGACTAGTTAGGTACGCATATTGTTTGTTGTTGACTTGTTATACTGTATATAAATGTTTAAGGCTCCTCTAGGCCATTAGTATTAACTAACCATAGGAATTTATCAGATTAAACAGTCTGATGTGACTGTGACTCTGGGCTGTTTTCAGATGAGTGTCATGTGTGGAAAGATAATTCAGCTGCAGGGAGCAAAGAGTGATATTAGTGGGGGTTGTTTCATTGGAACTAATGAAGTCAGTGACATGATTTAAATGGAACAAGACATATAAACACGCACATGCCCTGTGGAGGACAGTCAGTAGGTATTCCAGCACACCCCATTTTAAGAACTGTTTATTGTAAAAAGATCATCTATAATTAGATTTAGTTCCTACTTTTAAACCACTGCAAAGATTGCACATAGTTGACTTAAAGCAGCTTATCACAAATGAAATCCCTGGGTCAATAAATCACTATCCCATTTTATTCTGAATAAAATGTTAATGGTGACTTCAATGACAATGTGTGTCTATCTACTTTTTGATTTTTGTGCATTTCAACTAATAGTCCACGAAATAACATTCATTTAAAGCGGTTTCTGGTATTCATGTTTGTCATTTGTGTTTGCTGCAACACATTTGCTCTTTTTAATATAAATTCATGAGATGATAAATATGTGAGAGCATGTGGGAATGAGAGTATAGCCTTAAATGCTAAAACAGCTTTATTGCAAGATTTGGGATTGTACAGTTGTTTTTCTTTAACAGAGTAAATGACAGATTAATACATATATTTATATAAATAAAAATAAACGTTTACACAAAATGAGTAAGTACAAAATGACTTGTACTTACTTTGTGCCTGACAGGCCTCACCTGCCTTTCAGATACAATACAAAGTGGACATAATGAACATGTTGCACTGGTTGCTTTTGGGTGGCATCCTGGCACTGGCACATGCACTGGCTGGACTCTCTGTCTGTTTTAAGACACTCATTTAAGACACACGTTCCCAGTACCAGTCCTTCAGCTGTTATAACGTCATCTCTTAAGAAAGAATTTAACGATGAGTCCAGCAGCGAGGAGCGCTAGCATAGCTGCCAGAGCCAGACCGCGGCGCAGCACTAACACACTTAGTGGCAGCTGCACCTTCACTGTAGCAACTAGTGCATCGGTCTGCTCATCCACTAGTCCATCCATATCGGTAGCATTATTCGCATCACAGCCCTCAATATATCCACCGTCCTCTTGTGCACCTGCTAAATACAATCAGACATTTTGAGTTGTTAGTGTCACAACAAACATTTTACCATCATCCATCCCTCTCGTCAGCACACCAGCCCTGATCTGTGCCTGGAAAGTGAAAAGTTTCACTTAAGTGCACTGGAAAAGGACTAAATCAACTTTTAATGAAAGGAAATCCTATATTCCTCACCTCTTCAGAGGCTTTCTTCCAGTTCAGTTTGAAAAGAAGGACAAAGAGGAACACTGACTGAAGGAAGACGGAAATTAACATGCCAGTCCACAGACCTTGAGGAGATTAGAGTAATGGTTTACATAAAATGCAAGACAGAGTGAAACAGAAAAAACAAACAAACAGAATTACATATTAATATTAAATAGCATTATAAAAATGTTTCAAATGCTAATTTTGACGTATATTTCTATTTTAATATAATAAATTATTATTAGAAATACATTTACTATTATAGGTAGTGTTTTCTGTTACATGTCATATAAATGTTTATACTTCATTTTAATTTAAATGAATTTTATGTATACTTATAATATAAATCATTAATACAAATTATTATTATTATTATTATATACACACCTTACAGCAATTTATTAATATTAAGTAAAAAAAAGTTGTGAATTAATTACATATAATATATAAACATATAATACATTCTATTAACAACATATAAAATTAATATAGAAAGATGTAACTGACAGAAAAATATATATTTTTTATTTATTACATTACATATATGCCTCACCAAAAATTCCCCATTTCGCAGCAAACATCAGAAATATTCCAGTAGGAAACCCAACAGCATAATATCCCACAAGGTTGCAGATTGCCCCAATCTTCTGCTTGCCCAGTCCTTTCACTATACTGCCACCTGCTGCCTGATTGGATTGAAGGAAGAAATAATAATTAACATTTTCTCCCCAGATGACCCTTTGCAGTGTAGTTTCAGATGTGTCTGTATAAGGGATAACATCCAATATAATTAAGGTTTGAACTTCACTTTCCTGATCGATGTGTTGGTGTTGTCAGTTTTGTTATTAACACTAATGAGTGCTGCGAGTGCTCTAACACAACTCTGCTAATGACTTACCGCTGTGGCATCAAGAAGATGGAAAGGAGCGAATAAAACCATTACCGTGGCAACCCTCATTCTGATGTCTCTTTGAGAGGAAGGAAAGAAAACAATTGCCCCAATATTAGTCTTGTTTTTCTCAAAATGCTGTTTTCAAAATAACACTATTTTATGACTTTGAGGCTATGAATTGTATGAGTGTGGGGCTTTAAAATACTTATTTTTCAAAGCAGGTTAATATTATGTTAATTCTAGATGCAAAAGAATTAAAGTTAGAAAATTTATAACTAAGTTATGTTTGTAAAAATGTTAATCTGAAACCTATTTTCTCAACAGAAAATGTAAAATGCCTTAAATACATAAAGTTCATATTTAAAGTACTACATGAACAAAGTTCATTCTGGAGTTACCACTTAAGTACTAGAGATATTAGGAGAAAGAGATAATTATGAAAAATAGTTAAGAAGCAAATGTTTTTAACTAAAGGAAGAACACTCACTTGTCATTTGTGAAGATATAAGCAATTACATTCTTTGAAGAACCAACGACAGTTACCAAAACCACGGCAACAGACACTGAAAATGAAATAAAATAAAATCATTTCCACATTTCCATAAGAATATTAGCGTGTTATGAAAATAATTTACAGTAGTTAGTGATGTATACATCACCACAAGTGATGTATAAGCAACCTATTAGCAAAGAACAAGCATAAAATGATGATTTTCTGTAAACAAAATCTAAAATCGTTGTTCTTTCTTAGTATTACCTGCACAAATCATAGAGAGTTTGGCAGAGAGCTTGGCTTGAGCAACATCTCCTGCTCCCATGGCATTTCCCACTCTCACATTGCCAGCTACACTGAACCCTACAGCGAACTGAACACACGCCACTGACTTTAAATGTTCATACAACCTTGAAATAAAACACTTTCACACTAATGAATATATACCATGTATGCAATATTTGCCAGTTCATACACAACTGACTGAGCTCCAAGCTCCACTTCACCTATCAGACTTGCTATAAAAAAAATAAAAAATACAAATACAAAGGTTAGGAACAGGGTTCATTTCAAGTTAATTCTGAATTAAAATGCAGAATTGTAATTAAATGTTGAATTTAAGAAAGTAGAATTAAAATGAAATCAAATACAAAGACATTAATTTGTTTGCCGTAAGTTTTAAAAATACATTTTATGTTATATCAATTTCATGTTATCATACACATAAATAATCATATTATCAGAAACATTTTATAATACTAATAATCAAAGAACATTATTTTTCATACATTTACATATTTTAAAAATATTTTTTTTAGATTTAAAATGATATACTTTATATTTATATAAGAACACTTTCCAGAAATGTACCCCAAAGTCATAAACAAAATGCAATAAAAACATATTCAAGTCATAATTACACAAAATTAGTGATGCATTTATGTTTTGCGAGCTAATTAAATAATGTAACTTCTTTCTGTTATTCCAATTCAACATCCTGTGAGTTGTGGTCTATTCAACTCCAATATCAGCTCTAATAATACTAAAGAAATGATTAGACATCTTCTAGACCTGCTCTAAATATGTTGCATAACAGTTTGACAAGTGTGCACTCTAACCTGACAGCAGTCCTCCAATCTCATGTCCACCACTGTGCACACATCATGAGCATACTTGGAAGGGCCAGATGGATGAATGAGTCCCACTCCTGCAAACAGTCCATTGACTAACCTATACAGAAATAAAGAAATGCTTTAATATATCAGCTTGCAGTGGCTGCTGCATACACACACATAAAGAGAGGTCATATAATAACAGATTTCTCACCAACTCACCAGGCCAAGTATCCTTATGAAGACCTGTCCATCGGACGTAGATAAACAATATGATCGTCAAACTGTACTGTGAGATTGTATTAGCAGCTGCTGATCCACTGCAGATAAAATACACATAGTCGTAAGTTCTCTTGTTACTTTCTGTCCTGTATTTTAACAGCAAATATTATGGAAACTCACGTAACACCCATGTCCAGGACAAAGAGGAAGATATTGATTAAAGCATTTAGGGTATTTGCCACTACTCCGGTAATGACCAGGGGCCAAATTATTCCCTGAAATTAGAGATTTCATTAAGTTTCACATTCATGCTTTCTCAGAGCATTACATTTTAATGTCTTTCTCCTGCCTGATTCTGTAGATAGTTCGCTTCGATAATGTACATAAAAGCAGCCTGTGAGACTAAAATAAAAGTATTATTTTTCTACACTGAGAGCCCTAAATACTTTAAATGATATACCTGGTCATGGAAAAATCATATTGTAGTCACCAGGTCTATGAAATGACAACCATTAGACCAAAACAGGAAGCCTTTTTTAAGCATTTAGTACATTTAAGATGTAACAAAATAAGAGTGTGTGCAACATAGAAGTGCAGGGGTCACTTTTCTAGATAATGGAAGTACATACCGGAAGACCAAGCAAAAACATATTTACATACAGCTGAGATACTCTGAAACAGAATAACACAATTCTGAAGTTAATGAAAATCTCTTATGCTGTTGCCTGTTTCTTCTTTAATAACTAATTCCTGTTAAGTACATGAATATGTTCCATAAAGCTATTATTCAAGGTTGTTAGTATTGCATGGACTGTTGTAGTATTTCCGGGTCAGTATGTGCTGTTCTGCTGTCTTTTCTCTAGGCTCTGTCTGATAATCACAGTCTTGAATAGTGCTCACCTGGCAACCTCTGGGCTTTGCCCCACAAGCAGTAATAGTAATATTGAATGAATATTGATTCTGTATTGATAAGAAGGGCACAGCATGGCAAACATGCGAGTAGCAGAATTAAAATTGCTTTCTGCGTTATAACACCAACTAGACATAAGTTACCAGCTCCAAATGCCTGCAAAAGATAGTGTAACAGTGGAAAAGCGAAGAAAAAAAAACCTTGTCTTTGTTTGAATGAACAGATTAATGCAGCCTCTACCTGAGAAAGTGTGTCACATGCTGCGGACAAGCCGTAACCAATACCAATACCCATAACACTGATGGCCTGTTGGTGAGAACACAGTGAACTCTCATTAATCGCTTATATTTAAAAATATACTTAAAATTACATTACACATATTGAATAAAGAGGAGATAAACACATAAAACTCACAGCTGTGGCAAGAGTCACACCATCAAGCTCTACCTTTCCCAGGTGGCCACGGAACACAGTGCTTACAAAAAGTATTAAATAGTCGAAAAGATAGGACAAAAACTGAGAAGATGTTATTATCTAATGGGTAACATGGTTGTTAATAAAGGTGAAGCATGTTATTTCTGTGATGCTAGCCCAACTAAATTCTAAAAGATTGATGTATAACGGTTCAAGTTTCCCCCCCCCCCCAAAAAAAATTATTATTAACTACTGCTGTTGGCTTGAAGCAATCATGATGACAATGGGTTTTTAAAAAATTTAATAGCTTTTTTTAATTGGTTGCAGTTATAGGAGGCTGACATTTTCATACTAATTTACATTTGATTGGACTTTTATTTGATTATAAAAGATTTTTATCTGATGATAGAATAAAATAAAAGATGAAATTAAATTAAATTAAATTAAATTAAGAATTTCACCGTTCTGATCAGCGTGTGTGGTGTGGCGTTTCGAGCGTTTCTAAACGGTGAGAAGCAAAAGCTTAGTTTCTTCCGTCACTACAGGAAGTTTCTGATAATCCTGAAGATCTTGCTTAGCTGGGGCAAGTTCAAGCTCAAACCGATGCGCACCGTTTAGCTACGGTTTCCGGTTTGAATGACATGTTTCCAGGAAACGGTGTGCAACAGGGTTTGAGATACATTTTCTCTTGTTTGGTGGGTGTGTCAAACATGTCAGCCCAATCAGCAGCAGCATGTATATAAACCACATGGTATTAAAGAGACAGCTCGCACAATGTAATTAACATCCAAATAAATTCACAAGAGCAATTATATTGTTTGCACATGTTTATTTACATTAAAGGCAAAATAACTGAAATAATAAGGGAACATGTATAGATCTGGAACTTCTTTAAGTCTGTCTAAATATAATTTAGTAATTGCAATGTCTTCTGGTCCATATCCTTTCCTTAGGAAGGTGCGCTATATACTGATTAATGTAACATAAAAATACTATACATATTTATATATTTTGCTATTGTATTATGGAGTGACACTTTCATAAACTTTTCTATACCCCTCTGATTATATAATGGTAAATATTACAATATCATAGCACAACAACAGTGATCAGCAATAATGATAAGCCTAATACTTACAATTAAAATAACAAGGTCATATAGATCATAACACAGTCTCGGAAGTAAGAAGTG
The DNA here is from genome assembly GCA_018155175.1 of Sinocyclocheilus anophthalmus. Taxonomy (NCBI): domain Eukaryota; kingdom Metazoa; phylum Chordata; class Actinopteri; order Cypriniformes; family Cyprinidae; genus Sinocyclocheilus; species Sinocyclocheilus anophthalmus. The sequence goes on from JADLZN010007108.1 coordinate 231,584, forward strand.
GATTATCCTTCACCTGAAATGTTTGTCTTTTCATCCTGAAGTGCGAGGCACATGTGGGATCACAATAATTAGGAACCACAGTTCCACAAATCTTCCTTGGTTTTTTTTTCCCCCATGTTATTGGATGTTCTCTTTTATTCTGGAGGGCAAGGGCAGTGACTGTAACATCGAGCGTATTTTACAGTATTAAACACGTATTTATACCGATTTCATCAGGCTCCGAAAATTCTTCAAAAAGAACACAAAGAATGGCCTTCTCAGCTGCCATAGTTGCAACTCTTGCGTCATCAGAACAGGGTGTTCAACGCACCACCGTTTCCGTTTAAAAAACGTTTTGCACCGTTTTGTCGGGGCTGAACGCAGCTCTGGTTCAGGCATGTCAGGACTGGAGCTAAACTCTGATTGATGGATTGGACACCTCTGACAACTAAACAGGACTCAAAAAAGATCACGCTCGCTTTACCTCTAAGGATGACAAACTGATGCACTGTACAAAATAAAAAATACTGATAGAATAATTCATGCATTGATCAGTTAATCGATTAAACCATAAAGTTAAAGGCGATTTAGATTTAAAATAAACAAATAGGACGTAGGCTACTGTATTTACCACAGGCAGAGCTAGAGCAAAGTTAAAAATGTATCTTTTAAAGTTAAAAATGTATCTTGTAAAGTGCACAGGTAAAAAAAACTTCTAAAACAACTCGAGCTCCATTGACATCTGGATGCATTTTCTGGTTCGTTCATCCTGACAAAGGGTTTGATATATCAAATATAGAGCTATAGCTGATTAACAGAAACCTGGAACACGTGCCTTTAGAAAGCTGTTCAGATGATAGTTCACTGTAGTTATGAATAGAAAGTTCAACAGTTTACATCTTTTGGTGATCACAGTAAATGAGTCATCCAAGTCCAATCCAGCTGTCGTCTGATGGGCAGATCGATCTCGAAATATTAATACTTCGGATTCTGTTGTATGGCGACAGGCGGGAGGATCGATCCTCACATAATAATATCGATACTATGTGAGTTTATTGAACTAGTGGTTTTATTATTTGTTTATCATTCAAAATGAATGCATACCGTATGATAAGAACCACTTCTTCTGCTCATTTCAACACGCGCAGGAATAGGCCTACTGAAACACAAACAGCAGTCACACTTAAGTTACAACAAGATTTTGAAGTGTTTGTGGCAGTCTGGCAGAGCACACATCGTATACATGTCTTAACGTACACCCCAGTGTAAATACATGTATTTTTAATATAATGGCATAATGTAGGCTACACCTCAGTGTAAATACATGTGTTTTAATATAATAGCAAATGTGTCCCTCAGTCTTTCCTAAGTTTGCCAGGAAAGCGGCCAGAAACGACTCTGTTTTGGGACAGTCCAAAAAGCATCTGCCTGCTTCAATACCTAGTAAACTCATGAAATCTTGAACACTGTCCTCATAATGGCTAAAACGACATTTGATATTTATAATTGGTTGCTATTGTTCACGGACACTACTCCAGGTGGTGGCGCAATTTTTTCTAAAATTATACGAGTTTGAATACTTGGATTTTTTTTCCAGTGAATGTCACAGGGTTGTACGTACTATATAGGGACACACCTTGACTACATGTCGGTATTGACCACAAAAAATTTAATACAAATAAATAAATTAATAATAATAATAATCCACATTTCCCTGTTACTTGCTCCAGAAAAAAGATACAGTTTTGACCTAGCAGTGCTTCGTTGTCACACTATGTGTGGGCAGTTTAACACTTCTTATAAATAATATTTTAGAGTTTAAGTATTAGTTTTTACCTTCATTTGTATAACGTTATGACCAAATATTAACAACAAAGAAAGAATAGAAAGAAAATATATAAAATGTGTAAATAAATGTCATGTAAATATGTTACAGTTAATATTTCCTGAATATATTCCAGTAGGCTAAGTTCATTTTGATTATCCATCTGAAAAATAATAAATAAATAAACTTTTTAGGAAAGAGTAACAACAACAACAACACAGCAAAAATGTGTTTATACACACATACACACACACACACACAAAAAAAAAATATATATATATATATTATATATATATATATATATATATATATTAACAGTGGGTACGGAAAGTATTCAGACCCCCTTTAAATTTTCACTCTTTGTTATATTGCAGCCATTTGCTACAATCATTTAAGTTAATTTTTTTTCCTCGTTAATGTACATACAGCACCCCATATTGACCGAAAAACACAGAATTGTTGACATTTTTGGAGATTTATTAAAGAAAAACTGACATATCACAGCACATGGTCCTAAGTATTCAGACCCTTTGCTCATTATTTAGTAGAAGCACCCTTTTGATCTAATTCAGCCATGAGTCTTTTTGGGAAAGATACAAGTTTTTCACACCTGGATTTGGGATCCTCTGCCATTCCTCCTTGCATATCCTCTCCAGTTCTGTCAGGTTGGATTGTAAACGTTGGTGGACAGCCATTTTTTGGTCTCTCCAGAGTTGCTCAATTGGGTTTAAGTCAGGGCTCCTGGCTGGGCCATTCAAGAACAGTCACAGAGTTGTTGTGAAGCCACTCCTTCGTTTTTTTAGCTGTGTGCTTAGGGTCATTGTCTTGTTGGAAGGTAAACCTTCGGCCCAGTCTGAGGTCCTGAGCACTCTGGAGAAGGTTTTCGTCCAGGATATCCCTGTACTTGGCCGCATTCATCTTTCCCTCGATTGCAACCAGTCGGCCTGTCCTGCAGCTGAAAACACCCCCACAGCATGATCTGCCACCACCATGCTTCACTGTTGGACTGTATTGGACAGGTGATGAGCAGTGGCTGGTTTTCTCCACACATGCCGCTTAGAATTAAGGCCAAAAAGTTTTATCTTGGTCTCATCAGACCAGAGAATTTTATTTCTCACCATCTTGGAGTCTTTTAGGTGTTTTTTTAGCAAACTCCATGCTGGCTTTCATGTGTCTTGCACTGAGGAGAGGCTTCCGTCGGGCCACTCTGCCATAAAGCCCCGACTGGTGGAGGGCTGCAGTGATGGTTGACTTTCTACAACTTCTCCCATCTCCCGACTGCATCTCTGGAGCTCAGCCACTGTGATCTTTGGGTTCTTCTTTACCTCTCACACCAAGGCTCTTCTCCCCCAATAGCTCAGTTTGGTCGGACGGCCAGCTCTAGTAAGGGTTCTTGTCGTCCCAAACGTCTTCCATTTAATGAATGGAGGCCACTGTGCTCTTGGGATCCTTAAGTGCAGCAGAAATTTTTTTGCAACCTTGGCCAGATCTGTGCCTTGCCACAATTATGTCTCTGAGCTCTTCAGGCAGTTCCTTTAGCCTCATGATTCTCATTTGCTTTGACATGCACTGTGAGCTGTAAGGTCCTTATATAGACAGGTGTGTGGCTTTCCTAATCAAGTCCAATAGTATAATCAAACACAGCTGGACTCAAATGACGTTGTAGAACCATCTCAAGGATGATCAGAAGAAAGGACAGCACCTGAGTTTAAATATATGAGTGTCACAGCAAAGGTTCTGAATACTTAGGACCATGTGATATTTCATTTTTTCTTTTTTTAATAAATCTGCAAAAGTGTCAACAATTCTGTGTGTTTCTGTCAATATGGGGTGCTGTGTGTACATTAATGAGGAAATTTTTTTAACTTAAATTATTTTAGCAAATGGGTGCAATATAACAAAGAGTGGAAAATTTAAGGGGGGTCTGAAAACTTTCCGTACCCACTGTATATATATATAAAATATATAATATATATAATATAATATACTACATATACATATACCATATACAATGCATATTCATATACATACATACATAGCCCCAGTCTCCACCACAGTAGTTATACTTCTTTGTGACATTAATACAAGCTAATTGTAAATTAAAATTAATTATCCTTTCATCCAACATATTACTTTCCAGAAAGTCAAGAGTTAACCATATTCACTTAGTTCAGCAAAAGGACTTATATGAGAATAACTTCAGAGCAAAAATGAATTTTATGCTTACTTTTTTCGGGCTCTCATATGTATACAGCCAAATTGGAGGCTGAGGTATATGTGCTTTTGGTTCAGATGGATAATGAGTGGGTGATGAAGTTGCCGAAAAGCAGAAAAAGCACTGTAATTATATCTGTTCCTTCCCTCAAAGATCTAAGATCATAGTGATCACAGTGTCACTGCACACCCAACCGCTTTTTAGCTTACTTGTAAGCCCTATAACAATTTCATTTCTTAAATAGAAAACAGGCATGTTGTGGTGAACGGCAGACCTTTTTGAGGCCCTTTTTCTGTAATTCAATTTTATCGCTTTGTTTCATGCCAAAGATTTTATTTTGTGAGACTGTTATTTTTAAAAAGGATTTCTTTGTTTGGCACACTTCCCTCTTTCTGTTGCCCTTTTGGCCACATGCATGTGATCTAAACCTGACCAAAATTGCAACATTCCTCTGTAGTTATTGCAACAATTTCAAGAAATTATCAACCTGGTCATACCTCAGGTTTCAACCTGGTCATACCTCAGCAATTGAGGATTATTATGCAATATAGGGCTGCAGTGTGGCCTCTGACTGGAGACTATAAACACATGGTTGTGAAGTCTAGTCTTTTGTCTCCACAAGACCGTGAGCTATCATTAATCCAGTGCTTCTGACCTCGGCAGGTTTGTGAAATCATCAGGTGGATTTGCTGTGGTGCAGCGCTGTCTCCCCTTAGGATTTTGCTTGAACTAGAGATTTTGCTTGAGAGTCACAGTCGCAACCAGCCCAACGTTGAATGAATGAATGAATGAATGATACATTTATATAGCGCTTTATTGTGTATTTTTGTACACCCAAAGCGCTTTACAATTATATGTGTGGGGGGGGTTGTCACAAAACAAAACTCCCTGAAATGTTCTGGCATGCATGCACACAGAGTATTGAAGTTGCATATTTACATACTGTAAACTCTGTTAAATGACAACAACATAAGAGATTACAATAGTCTGATTGCCCAAAACAAAACTGTCATAACAAAAAACAACAATGTTACAAAACTACATTGATACACTGTTCAAACTAATTAAAGGGGGGACGAAAAGAAAAAAAAACATGTTTAAAATTGCACTTATTCAATGATTTAACAAGTTTTGGTAAATTCCTAGAATGTTATTATTTAGTTTCTAATATGTTAGCAATGTTCTGTGTTTTCTGGAAGGAAACTTTGCACTTTTGTGAAAATCTGTTTGCTTTGTTTCTAGACTGGCATTTTATTTTTAAGTGACAAAGAGCATTTCTGGTTCTGCTCGCATGAGAGAGAGAGTTAGCTGAGCTATATTATAGGACTCAGTGTTTATAGAACACTGCCATTGCTGTTATTACTTCTGTGCCATGTTGTTTCCTCAAATAGTTTTTGCTTCACATTTAATTTGTACTGGCGGAATCACTTTGAACTTAATGAAACTTCTTGAACTTAATGAAAGTTGTAGTTTTAGTGTACTTGGTGTACAAAGTTCAAGTTGCATATCTAATTTATTTATTCTCATAATTTCTCCAAAATTCCAAAAGAACGTTTTAGTAAGCCTTGCAGTATGGCAAAATCAAACATAATGAGATACAGTGTATCAATGAACTCACACATCACACTGGAAATGTGTGAATTAAACTCTGAAAGACCATTCTTGCATGTGCGTTAAGGTCATACACTTTCCACTTGTGCAGTATTTTCATTTTACAAATATTCAAGTCGTTTTGATGCTATAGGTGCAGTTGGTGTTTTCAGTTGAATTATAAAAACTTGTTGATGTATATACAGTACTGAACTTGCATATTTACCTACTTTGAACTCTGTTTAGAAAGGTTAATCATTTGATTACCCAAAACAAAACACACTCATAAAAAAACAGAAAATCACTTGTTTCATTGTAACATTTGTAACAATTGTAACATTTTAAAATTGCACTTCTCCAGTGATTTAATAACGCATTTTTCATGCTGTTTGTGGCATATAACACTATAAATTGTATACATACATTGAATATATATATATATACTGTATATACAATACAATATATAAATTTCCCAAATTTCAGTACACCTGTTATGAACTAGGATTATTTCATGTGTCAAAACCATGAGGTATTTGCAGAATTTAATGCAAGAAATTGCGTTAAATGTGTCTAGTTTAATGCCCTGAGAATTAAGGCAGTTGTGGGTGAGGCTTTCACATCTCAGTCAGGTTTGTCCCAGAAAAATGTCAATTATTAATCAGAATTAGAATGAACATCCGTAATGTTTTTTTTTCTCTGGGTTATTTAGTTCAATTAGTTGTGGTCCTGTCAGATTAGCATGTCATCTAAAGCTGTGCTCGCTAATATACTGTATAAAATGTCTGAAACATCTGACCTACTCACTTATTGGTTTGAGTGCCTGTATTTGGTTAGACCAAATGTGTTAAAAATGTGTACTCAAAAAATTTCTATCAAAATGGTTATGTAATAATCCCACTACTGTTCAAAAGTTTGGGGTAAGTAAATTTTTTTAAATTTTTTAATTTTTTTTAAGTAATCAGTGCTTTCATTCAACAAGGACACATTAAATTAATCAAAAGTGACATTTTACATTGTTACAAAAGATTAATATTTTAAATAAATGCTGTTCTTTTTAACTTTATATTCATCAAAGAATCCTAACAAAGAATGCATCATGGTTTCCCACAACAATAACCAGCACACAACTATTTTCCCACATTGATAAGCTAATCTGTTTCTTGAGCGCCAATCAAGCAGCTCTTAGAATGATTTTCTCAAGATCATGTATACTGAAGACTGGCGTAATGGCTTGCTAAAAAAATCAGCTTTGCATCAAGGAGTAATACCCATTAAAATAGAAAACTATTCTGTCATGACAACTCTCTGAGAGTTTAACATGGTATTATACATGGCAATGTTAATGTGTTTGGTCTTGGCGGAATAGATCTGCTACGCTGCTGGGGCAGAGCGAGTACCAAAACTTGCTACTGCCAATACATCCACAGACATGCTGCTTTGAGTATGTAAGAAATACTGCTGCTGCAAATAACATATATGAAATAACCCCCATATATAACATACATGAATTTCCCCATAGCAGATCTATACAGGTGGAGCTAGGGAAAGTGGAGGGTTTCTGAAGCGTGCTGCAACTGCTACAGCATGCACTAGCCGAGCATTTGAATGTTGAGCAGAAAGCTCATTGGCTGCTGATGCAAAAAGAAACCAATCAGCTGCGACATGTAAATGATGATGTAATTGTATCAGATTGAGACCTATCAGCCTGCGCCATCTAGTTTTATGACAGAACTTTGTATTTATTTTAAATAAATAAAAATATTTCACAATACCAATGTTTTTATTGTATTTTTTCAAAATGATTGTGCTTATTGTATTTATTCAGATAAATGCAGTCTTGGTGACGATAAGAGACTTATTTCAAAAACATAAAAAAATCATACTGACCCCAAACACTCAAACATACTGTAATAAATGTGGCTGCTTAGTTAGTCAGGCCCTTAAGTGAAAGAGGTTATGAGTGTGCAAAATAGTCCTGCAAGACATGGCAGATTTCATTTTCTTTGTTTTGTGTTGCAGCTTTGATCCATGACATTTATGAGAGTGAAGCAAAGAAAATAAGCAGCTTGCTGGTTTTCATTTGGCCTTGTACTGTCCATCATATTACTGTTTGGTTGGCCCATGCAGGGAAAGAGTTTAGGTTGAACACGACCTTGCCCCAGGTGTTGATGGATAAGGTGATGCAGAAAATCCCTATGACATTCATCATCATGCCAGTTCTTGCCTGAGAAAATCAAAATGTTAAATATCACTGAGTGAGATTATTGGTCACTGGAGCAGCTGGGAAGGAAAATCTGTTAGAAGTGGTAAAATGACTTGTGGTTTGTCTATATATAGGGCCACATTTGTTTTAAAAATGCTACGTCACTGACATAACTACATATAAATGATTGATGTCTTGCAGCTGATATTATAAACTGGTTCCTCTGTAATGCGATGAGCTTTTAAACACACTTTGAATCAAATTGCTACTTGGGTTGAGAAAACCAGGGAAGACAGTTAGGTTTTCTTGTCTAAAATAAAGCTGGTTGCTAGATTTTGCAACTCACCATGTCTGAAACTTTGAGGTATCCGTAGGAAAAGACTATAGCGTTTGGCGGAGTTGCTACAGGTAACATGAACGCAAAGGACGCACTGAGTGTGCATGGCACCATGATGTACAGAGGGTTGATTCCAACCGATTGAGACTGTGAAACAGAAACACAAATGTCTGACACACATTTATAAAAATCAATATTTGAACAATATTTTATTGTGGACAGTACTGACTCATGCTGTCTCTGATCTAAGTGCGTGTTTCCAAAGCTTGTCACAAAGTGTCTGTAAATGGGCTGTAATTCTTAAAGATTATAACAAACTACAAGTCATGTCTGCATGGAGGCCACCATTTCATTGAAGCATTGCACAGCTGGTGAGCAATACAACTTCACGGCTGATGTTATTTCACGAATTTAAGCTCCTGCCCCTTTTGAGGTTAAAAAAATGAGAGTACAGATATGATTGTCTTATTTTATTAAATTGTTTTCCCATCTTTTGACCACCTAATACTTGATTAGTATCAGAATATGTTACTAAAGTTTTTTCCAGCTGGTTTTATATTCAAGTCTTACCATAGAAGCAAGAACAGGAAGAAATAGGGTTGCTGTGGCCACATTGCTGGTACACTCAGTGAAAATGGCAATCAAGAGGCACAGGATGATAACAATGGCCCAGGGAGGGATACTATGTAGGGGAGTCAACTGGTTTCCCATCCATCTGGATAGACCTGACTCCTAAGATACAAAAGAAATATATGAAGTCAGATGCAGGTCACAAACGAAGTATATAAAGAAAATAATGGAAGGTGTTCACCATTTTCATCATAAAGATGATTACAGTCAACACATCATTATGTTTAAGCTATTTAGTAATGTTTTATTATTAGAGTAAATTATGAGAAGTTTTGGACATGTGATGCACACTATCAGTTTGAGACCTGAATATCCAATCACTGTTGCTTGCTGAAATTTTGCATTCGAAATCATTTCAATAGAAATCCATGAGATTGAGAGTTTCGCATGAGGGTAAAACATCTCCGGACATAGATTTCACATTGGGTTTAAGTTGGTCTCGCAAATTAGCTTTATTGACAAACAGAAATCTGTTTGGTTGAGAAAAGTGATATCTACATGTCAGGAGCCATGCTTCATGCATTCCTGCACTATTTACAATGGACAATAGACCCTTTTTGCCTGTGAAATTTCACTAATGTGACTGTACCTTTAAAGAGCGTCTTTTCACTATCGTAAATGTATTGTTAAATATACTGTATGAGCTACATTATAAACACATTATATTTTAATTTTTTTTATGTCATTAAAGTATGTTTGAATAAATCTCTAATTAAAAATCTCAGGTTTTTATTTAAAATTACATAATTATCTTGGCAGCGGTTTGGAGAAAATTATCATTTTAAAGCAGAATCTTTCCTTTTTCATTGAGTGCATAAAACTCTCACCTCACTACCTTTGGCCAGGGCAAATCCTCCACCTAGGAGCAAAACTATGTTCCAGGGTAACTTTTTTTGAGCTACTTTCCAGGAGAGCAAAGCTGGACTGGGCACAGAATAGAGTTGAGGCTCTGTAAATTAATATGTACAGTACAGTGAGTCATAGCAAACAATAACAGTACATCCAAACACTCAGCTGTCCAACATATTGCACTGATTGGCTCAAGAGATTTCTGTGTAGACTTTTTCATTGCGTAAATTCCTCTTACCTGTTTCAGAGCCAGTTGATGACCCGAAGCAAAGCCGAGGTTGTCTTGATGGCAGAATGAAGAGCAGTATGGCAATGAAGATTGCAACTGTAGCATCTGTCACATATCTATATGTACGCAAGATTAAACCCCAAAAAGTCATATTATTATTTCAATATTTTGGGAATATCTGAATATTTTATACATATTTTTTATTTTATTTTTTTAATTATTTGAGTTTAGTCTATGATAAGTGTCTTTGAAAAAGTTTTGCAATAAATGATCTAAGCCTATAGTGTAAACCATACTCTGCTTCAGTGTTAAAGGTGTGTGTTGCCCAGCCTTCCACAAATCCAGGATCTCGAGTAAACCACAATGCTACAAGCAAACTGAAGAGAGCTAGAACACTGAGTTCGCCAAAACACATTGGTCCCAGCTGAAGATGCTGCTCCCGGATCACGTTATAGGCGGATATTTCCTTCTCAGACTTTACCGCCCCACACCCCCATGTCTTCCTAATGCTTGAGACATGAATAATGTGCTTCTTTAAAGGAGTGGAAAAGGAAAATGTGAAATGTAACAAATTAATTATCTATCATACTTGAATCCCATGAAAACGAACTGAAGGTAGAGCCAAGCGATCGTCAGCATGATGATCATGTTGGGGAAGGCAAACCCAAACCATGAGGCAAAGTTGATGATATCACCATTCTCAGGAAATAATCTGGGGGAAAATAAAGCAAAGGGTTCAGTTACTTGAAACAAAAATGGTAGAAGTAAAGTGTTTATTCAGTACTCACTGGTTCATCTGACCCTTCAGTACTAGGTTAGGACCAGTGCCTGTGAGTGTGGCTGTTCCCCCAATGCTGGCCGCATAGCACACACACAGAGTCATGCCTTTAGCCATGAGGCGCTTCTCTGCTGACTCATTTTGCTTGGCCTCTGGTGAACCATCCAGCATGTGCAGCACCACTAAGAAATAGGGAATGTACTTAAAAGTGATAGTTCATCCAATAATGAAAATTGTGTCTTGAAATGAAAACTACGATACTGTTAAAAAATGTGGGGTTGGTGAGATGATGAGGGGGAAAAAAGCCCCTGGGGGATAAAAGTTTAAGAAACATGATACATTACTCTCATAACCTACAGTTCAAAGGTTTGTGGTCGGTAAGTTAAACACACACACACACACACACACACACACACACACACACACACATCAAAACAACTTTAATGCTGTGAAATATTATTGCAATGAAAATGTCAGTTATACCTGTGATGGCAAAGCTGAACCAAATCTCGCTATTGTGATTTTTATTTATTTTTTCTTGTAATTCAGGAGCTTTTTCTTAGAATTGCAAGAAATAAACTCAGTATTGTGAGATGTAATTTCACAATTCTTAAAAGAATTGTGAGAATTGTGAATTCTCAATTGTGAGAAAAAAAATCTGAATTATGAGATTAAAAAGTATTTTCTTTTACCTTTCATAATTGTGAGAATTCAGAGAAACTCAGAATTCAGAGAATAAGTCAGAATGACGAGATATAAACTCATAAATTGTGAAATATGAACTCGGAATAGCAAGGAAAAAAGTAAATAATCTGTGTTTGTATCTCACAATTCTGACAGAATTGCATGAAAAAAAATGTCATTCATTCATTTATTTATTCTGTGGTGAAAACTGGCTTCCATAATTTAATGCTTCCTTGCTGAATAAAAGTACTAATTTCTTTCAAAAAATGTTTTGAACAGTAGTCTATGTACTGCTAAAATTAATCTTATTGCCTGGACCTCACAATCAATTCTTCGCCTGACCTTCTCTGTCTCTGTCTTTTGCTGTCTGTTTGTACTCCGCCTCAGGGGCCTGGGGCCGCCCCTCACCGCAGGTCATCCGTGACGACTCTGTCTCCTGTTTGTTCAGCTGTTCCAGCACAGCCTGCACTATGGGGACCATCATGGCCGTAGTAGCCGTGTTACTGATCCACATGGAGAGGAAAGCTGTCACCCCCATGAAGCCCAGCATCAGGCTGTATTAATACAGAGGAAGCAATCAGAATGTGAATACAAACGTGAAATCTATATGAGTAATGATTGGATTTAACAATCTATAAGTGATTGTGCTCAATACAGGGTTTAACTTACAACGCTGGGCGCACCCCAACAATGAGAAGCACTCTCAGGGCGATGCGTTTGTGCAGGTTCCAGTGTTCAACTGCCACAGCAACCATCAGTCCACCCACAAACAGCATGTTAGTGTCCTTCAGGTATTGCATACACACCTAGAGAACAACATCAGAGCCGTAGCTTTTTGATGTGTGCTTTATTTTTGTTCGTCTCTTCATTAATTTTATACCTTTTTTTAACCGGAAACACTAAAACCAACTTACCATTTTGGATTGCATGATGCCAAGCATGGGGAAGAGGACAACAGGTAGCAGTGAAGTGACAGCTAAAGGAAGAGCCTCAGTACACCAGTAAACTGCCATCAGTATGATCACGTAGGCACAGCTGGCCTCCTGGACGATGGAAACATGTGCTCTTTAAAAACAGCATGCTAGTATGATTCTAGACCAGGGGTGGCGAACGTCGGTCCTGGCGAGCCGCAGCCCTGCAGAGTTTTGCTTCACCCTAATCAAACACACACCTGAACAAGCTAATCAAGGTCACAGGGTTACTAGAAAGCTACAGGCGGTGTGTTTTGATTAGGGTTGGAGCTGAACTCTGCATGGCTGCGGCTCTCCAGGACCGGAGTTCACCACCGCTGTTCTAGACACATTTTAGATATTGTTACGGGTAATCTGTGTTTTGTGTTTGCTTTTGGACTTTGAGTTTTCACTGTTTCTAGATCACCCCTGAATCTCCTGTGTCTCACTGATTCCGGCCAGCCCTGAATCTCCTGTGTCTCCGCTGGTTCCACCCTGCCCTGAATCTCATGTGTCTCCGCTGGTTCCGGCCAGCCCTGAATCTCCTGTGTCTCTGCTGGTTCTGCCAAGTACCAAGTCTGTGTCGTCGTTGATGCTCCTGCCCAGCCTCCCTCTCCCGCTTCTTCCAAAACCACACAGTCTTTTGACTGTGCCTCCAATGGTTCCCTCCAGCTCCTCGACTCTTGTTTTCCACTTTGCAATGTGGATGAGCCTCAGATCTTCCAGTCTTCATCTCTGTCCTGGGACATCGGTCCCATGGCTCCACCTCATTCCTCCGAGCCCTGGACTCCACCTCGGCCTTTCTGACCCTTCAGCACCTCCTTGACTCCAAGTTCCCTCTCCTCCACCATGTTCTGTCAGTCCTCGGACTCCACCAGGCTTCCTTGTCCCTCTGGCTCTGCCTTGGTCAGTCGTCGACCTGCCTCCACCATGGTCTTCCACTCCTCTAGGTGCGTCTCATCCCTCCATCCCTTTGGCTCCATCGGGGTCTTCCGTCCCTCCGGTTCCACCTTGGTCCTCACTCCTTCTGGCTCCACCCCAGCCTGCCAAGGCCCCGTCTCCACCTCTGTCCCATGAGCCTGTGGCTCCAACTCGGCCCTCCAGGCCTCCAGTTTTGAGTTTGTGTAAATATTAATTGCTGCATTTAGATCTGTACCTCATCCTTATTTGTAACCGTTTTGTGACTCATTTTTTAAAGTTTATTAAGTTTAGTGTTTGATATCACCTTTTGCTTGGAAAATGAAAAAAGTAAAATGTACCAAATTAATTGTCTATCAAACTCATAATTTAGAGCCAAGCTATCATCAGCATGATCATGTTGGGGAATGCAAACACTAAACATGAGGCAAAGTTGATTTTTTAAATATATTTTTTATTTCAGAGTGTCTTGGTATTTTAACATTTAATGACAGCGGCACTCATTATCCAGCATTATTTTGTATTTATCTAAAGTGTATCCTGTGATTTCAGTGAAAGCAAGAACATCTGTTTTGACCATTTGTACAAAGAAGCTCTCATATCAGTATCACAAATGTATTTGCTTTGATGAGCGACCTTAAAATGGCGACATGTTCTTTGTTTTATTCTTTTATGTATTTTGGACCCCCATTGTAGTTTTAGATCCAGTTATTATGAGTGTTGACTCAAATATGCACATGAGAGTTATGATCACAACACATTGACTCTGAGTCAGGAATTTAGACTTATGTGTTCTCATGCTTGAACATACACAAAGACAAAGGGTTAAAAAAACAATTTTGAAGCACAATGAATTATTGTACATGGAGGCCTTGGGGTATGAATGTAGTCCGCATGTATTAAACACAGAATACATTTTCATTTAAGTTAATGCAGCATTTGACAGGTGCATAAAAACTAACAATTATGACCTCAGACAAAAGCATGCAAAATCTACATAATATAAATAATTAGACAAGTGTAAGAACTCAGCGTTGAATTAAAAGGTTGTGGAAATTTCGTGTGATACATACCCTTGTGTTGATGACCACTGGTAGTGGAAGAAAAATCAAAGGAGTGAAGAAAAGAACCATCCCATTCTTCAAGTTCCATATGGATTTTAGTGTTGGGATCATCTCAAACTAAAGAGAGAGTGTGTGCATATAAAGTAAGTTTAACAGTGTTGGACGTGTCCTTTTAACCTGCTCTCTGGGGTGGAGTGAGTGAGAGAGAGAGAGAGAGAGAAAGAGAGAGTGGGTGAGTGAGTGAAGGATAGCGAGAGAGAAAAAGCAATTATTATGACAGACTCCTACACATAGCCAGGTTTGAAATCATATTCTTATGTTTAGAACTTGAAACAGTTGCTGTTTCTGGGCTGTTAAGAGCAGAAGAGTGGATGTCATTTTAACATAGAGCTGTGCTTGTTTAGAAGCTGTATTAACAACTTTGCCATGAACAAAAATGGTTAAAGTTTTATTCAATTGTGTTTCATTGTTATAGATGGAATAAATCCATGTACTCAAATGTTTAGTTGGATGTTGACTGATGAATTTTTGTTATAATCAAACTAGAAGTAAGGGACTAGTTTTGACACTTTTTGCTTGTGAATATTGCCCAAAGTAGGTGTATTTAAAGTCTGGAATGCACATTGTCACAATTTAACCTGCCATAAAATAGCCTATTATAGATTTCGCTAAATTTAAACCATAATTAAAATGGAGCACAATAAATTTGGTGTAGGATTTTGAAACAATTTTCACATTTTAAAACAATTTTCACAAATACAATGTAATGTCAAGTAACACACAGAATCAAACATGACATTTTAAGTAGAAAGACAAAAACAGTATTTTCTTTTAAAACTTACTCAAATAATAATAATAATAATGTTTTTATTATTGTGTTCACTTTTTAACCAACAGCTAAACATTTTATGACACCGAAATTGTAGATTAGAGGACAGAAGTTAACGAACTTTTAAATTAAAAAATTAAAATTTAAGAGGGGTTTGAAAAAACCCTTCTATAGAAACCACACACTGTAACTGGACATTTGACTCAAAACCGTATAGTTACTGAGATGAAGCTTTTGTTACCAAATTTCCCATGTGACAACTAAGCCCGAACCACCCAATAATTGAGTTTTTGCATACTTAAGCCTAAGAAAAACGATTGTATAGGCTCCAGACCTTTTCATAATTAATTTAAAAAAAATCTAATTTAAAAAGTCTAGTTGTCCTATGTGACTGCATATATAGAACACTAGAACAGCCCCGTTATTCATCTTAATCCACAACAGAATTAATAGCAGGACGCCCTCTAGTGGATTTCTTTAGGCATCAGGTTTACTTTTTTGAGTCGGCATGCGATGGCATTATTATACGAGTCATGACATGTGTTTATCATAAACTGCTCAGTAAATTGCACAATGGGTACAAGTACTAATGCTGTGGAACTAAAAGTTATATCTTTCAATATTCTCATTCCCAGTATTTCTCCTGCTCTTGGGCCTCCAGCACTGCACATTTTAAATGTGTCTCATGCTTCAGCTCGTGCTCTGGACTACTTTTTATTAAAAGTCATAAGCTATTCACATGGCCATATGTTAAATAACAGTGGTTCTCACTTGGGCAGAAATCCGGGGTCCTGAAAGATGACTCAAAATGACTTAAAATGATTTTATATGAGATTATTTATTTATTTACTTATTTATTTAATGCTTATTCTTATTGTGCCGTGTTAACTATATCAGCAGGTCAGTGGAGTTGACAATTTATGCAATTTATGTATTTTTAACCACTAATCGAACATGCTTTGCTATAAACTACAGTACATACTAAATAAGAACTAAAGATAAATACTTAAACTATATTTAGTATAAAAGATAAAATTATAAATTTATGTTATATAAGCTTATAACATTTTTAAGTTAATTTACTATAATATATATATATATATATATATATATAGATATATAATATATATATAATATACAATATGAGGGACTTGTATTATGACACAATTCTACTGGCTGAGAGTCACACGGTCTGGGAGCGCACGCACAGATGAGAGTCACGTGAGGCTCTGAACTCAACACTATGGAAGACAACAAAATATTCTCGACTTCTTAGGACATTTTTGTGCGGTTATGGTGGTTCGTAAAGTACTGGAACTTCAATTTATACGTCCTGCAAACATGGGACTTGGCATCGTGATGGCAGCTGTTCCAGAGCGCAGTTGCTGACAAGCAGCGAACAGTGCAGAGGTGAGCAACAACAACAGCTCGATGGACAGAGCTCCTCTTTTCCGAATGTTTTCGGTAGGTTTGTGTGTTACATTAGCCACACAGGTTGCGGCTTATTGTATAGCGTAGTGCTCTTTTGAATCTGTAACTTTACAAGCGAGAACCATCTGACAGAAGTGCACTGCTGCCTTATTGTCTGGGCAGTTGTAAGAGGAAATGAAAATGCAGAAATTAAAGATGAATGTATATTCTACATTTTACGTGGTCAATCTTTCGAGAAGATGTTTAGGATGTTATAAATGAAGTTTAATATTCTGATCGAAGTATGGAAGAATACAGTCACGGGGTGATGCATGACATTTTCAGTGATGACATTAGTGTCCTCGACAAATGATTAGTTGTTGCTACCCTGAAGATGATTTGATCTGCAAACTTCTACTGATACATATTTGATATTATTATATGCATAACATTATTTTATTTGTATAATAAAATAATTATATAATTATTAAATACCTGTAATTATTTTGAGTTTATATTATTCTACAGTATTTTATTTTCAAATAGTTTACATCTGTACGTCATAAACATTGCATTTAACTGATTTTATCATTATTATTTTAATTTTAGTAATGTGCATTGTTGCCATACAGCGTTAAATGGATTTCTCTGAAATGCAATGTGAAACTATTCAAATGATGCTACTATAAATAGTGTAATCAGTAATGTAATTCTTTAGATTAGACTTTTAAGAGCATCTGTGGTGAACTAACGTTTATTTGGATGTCTCACGACTTGAATATTGTGCATTAAGTATCAATTAACACATTAGTCAAGTTTGCAGTGAATATGGAACACATTTTCTATGTCTCCATAAAAGTTTTTTTTTTGTGTGTGTGTAAATTCATTATTTTATTTCATGAGCATATGTGTAATACAGTAACGTTCTACAGAAACCGATAGTAGTATCTTTAGTGCTTTTTATTTTACTTCCTGTCATTCCTTACATTTTCTTAGCTTCTTATAGGGGCCTTCAAGGGCCACAGTCTGGTTAACTGAAAGAGATCATGGAGTGGCTAAGGGCAGCCTTGGAGAGGGACCTGGGTATTGATCAGCGGCAGACTGGACTCAGTCAGCGACCCAATGAACTGGTGGTGCTGGTCCCAACTCGATGGGTAATGGCCCTGAGAAACAAAAGAGTTACTCGCTGTGCGCGATACGAGTGCTTCAGCGAGGGAGAAATCTGCACTCTCCTCCAGCGCTCTCAGATGAAATTGCCATCTGGTTGGACACGTGTTTGTATCCAAGGTCTTAGAAAGTGCAAACTGGCATACCGATTAGCCAGGGAGACAGGCTGCCATGGGGAGGGACTCTCACTGGACTCTTTCATGACTCTGATGCAGGGAGTATCCCAGTCTAATTTCAGGTAAAATGCTATGTCTTTTCTAGATGCTTTGTGTGAGAATATACTTGCGTAATTGTTGTTTTTTAAATTCTGTTGATTAAAACAATCTGTTTAAAATCACTTTGTATTCAGATGTGTAAATTTGCACAATATAGGCATATATCAGTTTTTTGCTGATGTTAGAATTGGATATTTAATTGTGCTTGCTCATTCCATATAGAATTCTTCTCTGTGCTGTTACGTTTATATTATTTTCTAAACAATGAGTATTTGGTTAACTTTTTGAATCAGTGTTTACTTGAAATATCATTTTATAGTTTTTTTTTTCTTCAGAAATCTATGGCGTGAAACATACATGAATCGTGTGCAACCATATGCAGATTCCATTGAGCAAACACCTGTTTTGGCCATTGATGCTGTTCGCCAAGCCTTACAGAAACTGTTTTGCTCCAGCTTTATCTCTACCGATCGAGTGTCACCGTCCCTCTCTCCAGCCAAAGAGAAGGAGAAAGACAGCCCATTCCCATCCAAACAAAGTACTGACAGTTTGTGTCCAAATGTGCTACCTGCAGAATGCTTGCTGGAGTCGGAGGAGGTTCTTTATGTGGTTTTCCCGTACACACAATACACTGTTCATGACATTGTCACTTACAGTCCAGCTAAGTTGGCTAACAGCCATGCTAAGATATTGTTCATTTTGTACCAACTACTCATAGCAGTGCGCGAATGTCATGCCTCAGGGCTACTGTGTGGCGAACTCTCCTTACTTGACATTGCAGTTGATGAGCAGCTCTGCAGTCGCCTAAAGATATCACTGGCACATTATGAAAAGTTTGGAGAGTACTGGGATGCTGTGCCGCATGCATTAGGAATTAAAGTGCCAACAAGTGTTACAGCAAAAGACAATCAGAGTCATAACAGTGGTGTGGAAGAACATCTTTGTAGAAATTGTCTGGATGAGCTAAAATCTCTGGTCCTAGACTGGGTTAATGGTCGAGTCAACAATTTCCAATATCTGATGGAATTAAATCGACTGGCTGGGAGGCGTGAGGGAGACCCAAACTATCATCCGGTTTTACCTTGGGTGGTCGATTTCACTGTGCCATATGGAAGGTTTCGTGATCTCAAAAAGTCGAAATTTCGTCTGAATAAGGGTGATAAACAACTAGACTTCACGTATGAAATGACCAAAGAAGCACTTGCAGCAGCTATTGGAAGTGGTGGAAGCAATTTTGCCTCAGACCTTGGTGGACCGGTAGTACCTGGTGGCTCAGGCCAGTCGGATCACCTCCACGTTCCCCATCATATCTCAGATGTTCTGTCAGACATCACTTATTATGTCTACAAAGCTAGACAGACACCCAAATCTGTACTGTGCAGCCATGTTCGTTCGCAGTGGGAGCCCAATGAATATCCAGCTAGTATGGAACGTATTCAGAGTTGGACCCCAGATGAATGCATCCCAGAATTCTACACGGATCCCACAATATTCCACTCCATTCACCCAGATATGCCAGACCTTGATATACCTCCATGGTGTAACTCCTACGAAGAGTTTATTGCTGTGCATAGACAACTGCTAGAGAGTCGAGAAGTGTCTCAACAGTTGCATCACTGGATTGACCTAACATTTGGCTACAAGTTATCAGGTAAAGAAGCCGTCAAAGCTAAGAACGTGTGCTTGCACTTGGTGGATAATCACACCCATCTCACCAGCTACGGAGTTGTGCAACTGTTTGACCACCCTCACCCACCTCGTCTTGCACCTTACCAGTATTCACCTCCAGAGCCTCCCCACTTTGGGCCTGTCAGCGTAACGACCTGGCAGATTCCACCACTTGAAACCACAATGGATGGTGTGGATGGACTGGTCCCGGAAACAACAGGATGTGAATCCAGTGGTTGGTCAGTGGTAGGTCGGGACGAGGAGCTTGAGCAAGCAATGGAAGCCCTTGACTTAAGTGGCTCGTCATCATCTAATTCTGTTCCAATCCCTTTGGCTGGTTCTGCTGGTGGAAAAACCAGTGGAGAGAGTATTGCTTTGGCTGTGTCTCCTTCTCATGGTTCTTTCCCTGGTGAAACACCTGGAAATGTCACAAATACCTTAGGATCAGGTATTAGAGCATCCGTGCTTCACAGAGCAGCCTCTGTTAGTAAAAGGCCAGAGGCTTCAAATTTTGAGGATTTTAAGATAAGCCTGCCAGAGGGATTCAAACCTTTGCAGCCTTTGGAAGAGTTAGAAAAGCTCAACAACTTCTTGGTGAAAGGTCTACACTGTCAAGTTCAGCATACAATGGATCTTGGCATGAACAAGAAAGACTTGAGATCTCTACTGAAAGCTCCTCTGTCATTCACAGATCTTTTCCAGAGAGATATGCAAGCCTTGGGTGTTCTTATTGCTGAGATCTTTTATTCCTCCAAACTGCAGGGACTGAGACCAGGAACACATCTGATTGATCGATTTAAAGCAGTATTGAAGCTGTGCTCTACAAACCTTCGAGATGTTCCATTACCTCTCCATCATGCACTAGAGACACTTCTGCAGGTCCACAAGCATTGCTCTAAGACAGAAACATTCACAATACACCCACAAGGACTACCGTATCTGTTCAAATATGACCCTATATGTGAGGGTCTTCCACCACCAAACCCTTGGCAAATGCTTAGTCCTGTTCTTTCCCCTCTACCCTTTCCAGCATATTTCCCAATACTGCATAGATTCATATTCTCCTACCACTCCAAGATGGAGTCCATTAACAGTGTTCAGGGCCGTGACATTATTTTTAGCTTATGGCAACAGCTGGAGACACTTCTCAAGGACAACATAACTGCAGAGGGGCTTGAGATTCTTCTACCCTTTGTGCTTTCTGTGATGTCAGAAGAGTCCACTGCTGTTTATGCTGCCTGGTACTTATTTGAACCCGTGTCCAGGGTTCTTGGGCCTCGCAATGCCTCCAAGTACCTACTAAAGCCTCTGGTAGGTGTGTACGAGAATCCCAGATGCCTTCGAGGCCGCTTCTACCTCTACACGGATTGCTTTGTGCTGCAGCTTATTGTAAGACTGGGTTTGCAAGCCTTTCTTTCCAGCCTTCTTCCACATTTTCTGCAGGTCATCACTGGCTTTGAAAGCTGCAATATAGCTGCAGGGACTGAATGGGAAGGTCTGAAGGTTTTAAGGGGAGTTGCTGGTGCCTTAGATGAGGAAGAGGAGGACTATGATTGTGAGGATGGAAGGTCTTCTACTGCCACATCATCTGGCAAAGTAGGAGGAGGCAGCGGAGGTGGTAGTGGAGGTGTTGGTGTTGTTGGAGACCAAGGACTTGTGGATTATTCCTCAGGCATCAGTCTCAATGACCAGGTTTTTCTGACTGAAGGCGAGGACTTTCAAAATGGCTTTTATGTGAATAATAGTGCATCTGGGGCAACAATGGCGCTTGCTGCCAAACAGCAGACCCAAAGCCTTGCAAGCAAAGATCAAGACCAGGAATCTCTCAGCGTGGGGAAACTGAGCGACAAGAGCAGCGCTAGTGAGGTGTCCATTGGAGACCGTTCAAGTTTAAAGTCTGTTGACAGTAGTCAGGACCTGAAGCAAGCTAGTGATGGTGAGGATGGTGGAGAGCTTGAGGACGAGGAGACAGTGGAAGACCGAGAAATTACAGTGCAAAGGGTGCCCAGTCTAGAGATGACTCTTTCAGTTTGCACAGAGGAGTCTGAGGCAACCGTGGCCACGCTTGAGGGAGACGTCATGAATGGAATTGTGCAAGAAGATGCAGAGAAAAACATGGAAGAAGAAGACACTGAACATGACCCTTTAAATGACTCTGAGGAAAAAGAACACAAGATATTGTTAGGTGAGTTAGAACAGATGTGTTTTTTTGGTCATTTTGAGCATTTGTTTGATTTATTTGTACATGTTTAATATTCATAGTAGCAGACTTTATTGAATTATGCAATACCAAAAAACAACAACATTGTCTTTTCCCAGACACTGTTTGCAAAACTGTCAGATGGCTGTCTGCAAAACTGGGTCCGACATTGACATCTCGATTCATAGCTAGGAACCTGCTGCGACTTCTTACTACATGTTACATAGGTACAATTTCTGAACTGCATACACTTACCTCTATATTCTGTGGTATTTGGTGGTTTTGTTGTCTCTGTTAAAAGTAATCTTTTTCTTTTTAAGGTCTTGATAAACACCAGTTCATGCTCTCTGCAAATGAGGAAAATAGCCTTGATAGCGTAGGAAGTGTGTATGAGAAGAAGCCAGTTGTTGGTGACCAGACTGCACGACCAGTTCTTGAGTGTCTTATTTACATAGCACATCTCTATGGAGAACCAGTCTTGACTTACCAGTATCTACCCTACATTGGTTACCTGGTAACTCTGACATTTCTGAATCCCACTGATTAACAGTTTGTCTTGTAAAATTTTTACTTAAAAGTTTACATCCTTGAAACTTGCAGGTCTCTCCGCCGCCTTCTTGCCGTTTGAACACTCGAAAGGAGGCAGGACTTTTGGGCGCTGCGGTACTCACTCAGAAGATTATAGTGTTCCTGTCGGACACCACTCTAATGGATATGCTGATGAAGATTAACCAGGAGGTTCTGCTGCCTCTGCTGGATTTGTTAACATCAACTAAGATGGGGTAAAAGTGCATCAGTCATAGTCAGGAAGTTACAACTTGGCAACTTGTGAAAATCAGAGCTGCCCTCTGCTTAATGTTCCATGTGCACTAAAATGAACTCTTAATAATTTGTTTCTCTGTGTTCAGTTTTCCTAGTGGAGTGCAGACTCGTTCTGCGGTATGTCTAAAGACTCTGAGCCTCATGGCACTGATCTGTCTGCGTATTGGCCGAGAGATGGTACAGCAGCACATGGCAGAAACCCTCTCCAGGTTCTTCCGGGTTTTCTCCTTGCTGCAGTATCTGCAAAATCAGGTAACCATAGACAATTTACAATATCGTATAATGATCTTTTTTTTTTGTAGGGATGCATGCTTTATCAATATCATATTTGTAATCGGATGATATGATTGAGGATTTTTTTTAGTTTATCTGGATATTGGATATTTAATTGCTCATGCTCACTTCATCTATTTTTACATTTAACCTTTGCCATCATCTAACACTTACATAAAGTCAATCTTTAAAAAAAATATCATTTTATAATTTTACAACACTGTTAGATGTAATCTTATGCACATCTTAACAGTATCATATTTTTATACTGTAGATTACAATTATGTCTAAATTCATTTATAGCATTTAAAACAATCAGTTTTATTACATTTAATTTATTTAACAAAAAAGTATAGGAAATAGTATAGAATTTTAATATCAGTGCATCCTTATTTATTTGTTTTTCATTTGTTTAGTTTCATGTTGTATATATGAGTCTTCCGACAGTTTGTAAAAATTAGAGATACACTACCGGTGAAAAAAAAAAAAAAAAAAAAAAATATATATATATTATATTAGATATAGATTATTTTTTTTATTTATATTTTTTTTTCCTGTTGTGTTTTGAACGACTTCTCTTATGGTCACCAAGGTACATTATTTAATAAATAAATAGGTCACCATCCTTCAGAAATCATTTTAACTGCGCTCAAGGAAAAAATCTTATTATTATCAATGTTGAAAACAGTTGTGCTGACGTGCTTAATTTTTTTGTGAAAAACATGATACATTTTTTTCTTTTGTAGCATTATAAATGTGTTTTACTGTCACAAATGTTTTAATTAATAAAATAATTAATGTCTTTCAAAAAACAAAATCCTACTGACCTCAAACCTTTGAATGGTAGCATACTTTGAAATTATCCTCAGAGAATTTTTAATACTTGGCCGATATAGTTTGTAGTCTTATTCATAAACAACTACATCATTACTTAATGATTTAAACAAATTTTCTTTATGTGCAGATGGGAAGTGCCCCACGTAGGGAGGTTGGAGACAGCACATACTTGGATGTGTGCATTCCAGATGGAACAGAGATTACTTGTGAGCTTGGGGTTTTGGAGGAACTTCAGGCTGTGTTTAATCCTGAAATGGCTTATGCATCTTACATTCCTTTCTACTGTCTTGTTGGTAAGCCACATTTCTACTGGTTAGCTTGATAAACACAGCTTTTAAGCATTGATAAATGTGTTCCTATTCATCTTCATTAGCTGAGTTGTATATACTTTTTTTTTAGGTGATGCAGCGATTCGTAAACTGGTTGCAAATCATGAGCTAGTTTGGAGTCTGGCTCAATCATATCATGAACGAGCAAGTCCGGGTAGCCCAGAAACCAACCCTGCTGGAGGTCAGAAAACTACTGCTATGGGCCTCTCTCCTAGTATGGGCCGCCATATAGGTCGTAGTCCCTTCCCTGCTCCCTCGTCCACTTCCACACCACTGGGTGGAGACATCCTGCCTGAGTCAGGAACCTTTGGCAGTCATCTGGTGGGTAACCGTATCCAGGTACCCCGGGACACTGAAGCCTGTGGGAGTCCTAACTTGTCCTCTTTGGAAACATGGACACGGCCATATGGCAGCAGTGCTCCTCAGACAAGTCTAGCCACCACTGCACTTTCCTCAGCCGGACCTTCTTTCTCTCACTCTTCATACTCTTGGGTCCTGGGACCCACACCGGAGGACAGTGCACTGAAACAGGACCTCCCACGCAGCAGCCGTTCTCTGCAGGGTAACTGGCTTGCCTATTGGCAGTATGAGATCGGTCTTAACCAGCAGGACTCGCACTTCCACTTCCACCAGATCCGTCTTCAGAGTTTCCTGGGCCACTCAGGCACGGCAAAATGTCTGGCGCCACTAGCAGGGGAGGACTACTTCCTTTCTGGGAGTAAAGACAAAACGGTGAGGCTGTGGCCGCTTTATAACCATGGAGATGGCACACGAGAGGTTGAACCCCGACTCACATACACAGACCACCGCAAATCTGTCTTTTATGTTGGCCAGCTAGAGGCCTCACAGGAAGTGGTGAGCTGTGATGGTACTGTGCATCTGTGGAATCAATTCACAGGTGAGAGAGAGTAACAATATTGTTAATTTGAGCATCTGTAGTATTACAGTATTGTAGCAACTGTCCTTTTGTGGCATAGGATAAGTGAATTTGGGTGATTAATCTTTTAATTTGTATTATTTTTTTATACTTATTATTTATTATTTTATTTACATTAAAAACCTAAACAAAAAATCTTACCCATCCCAAAATAAAATGGTAATATATGAGAGTTATATGCTTTCAATTTTAACTTTTAATAATGCCTTCAGGAAAAAAAAACTTAGAAAATCTATTATAAAAATACAAATTATTACTTGGAAAACAAAAAAAATTCAAATGATCAATTCAAATTCAAAAATTATAATAAAAAAAAAAATTCTGATTGTCCCACAGTCATTTCCAGTGTCAGCAGAGAAATATGAAATGTGATATATTGTTGTGCATAATTCAATCAAGCTGCAAACGTTATGAAATGATTATTTAATTTCAAAAAGCCATAGCAATTTTATTACAAAAAATGCATTTCCACAACTGTCATTTTCATCACATAATGATATTATTAATAGATAATTAATATACAAAGTGTATACTTTACTACAGATTCCACTACAGATAATGTATATATAGATTGTGTTTTGACTCTGTCTGTCAGATTGACAGCTTTAACATAATTGTTTGTTTGGCTCTCTCTTTCATGTAACTAGGTCAGAATATTCGTTGTTATGAAGCTCTGGACGGCAAGAACCCCATCACGGCCGTCGCCACTATGCCTGCTCCTCATTGCAGTGTAGTGTTTGCTAGTGCAGACTCTGTGCTGCGTTTCATAGACGTGCGCAAACCTGGCTTGCAGGTATTGCTCAGTCCTCTTTCATCAATACATGTTATGTTACAAGCCATTTTCAGATCATTTTTTTTTATCCAGCATTATATTGGCCAGGCTGGTTTTTATATATTCCTTCTTGCAATGCTTATGATTACCAGTAAAGACTCTGTTATATCTCTCTTGACAGCATGAGTTCCGTCTAGCCTACAGTAACATGAGCGCTGGCCTGATCCGCTGCCTAGCTGTTAGTCCGAGCGGTCGCACAGTGGCGGCAGGCTTCTCCACTGGATTTATAGTGCTGCTGGATGCGAGAACGGGTCTGGTGCTAAGAGGCTGGCCCGGTCACGAGGGAGATATACTGCAAATGAAAGTGAGTATGCATGTCGTTGGTTAATGTGTAATCAAAGACGTGCATACAACTGCATGCTCTGTTGCCCTTTGATGTTTTTGCAGTTCACATACTGTACTGATTTTAGGGAATATTATGTTATATGGATACAAGGTGTTTATAAAAATAGCTGAAACAAGCTAAAAATTCTGAATCCGATTTTCCTACCACTCATCATGAAGAGTCCACATTTACAGGACGACTACATGTACTATATATAATCACAAATTAGAATGGAGTGGAACCAAGAATCATTACAGAACACGGACTAGATTCCTGTCTTTGTTTTGGTGTCATGATTCACATCTGTATTTGAGATTTCAGTAGGATAAAAGTTGTACCCTGTCGGTTTGTTCAGATGCCGTCAACAAGTGACTAGAACTAAGCAAACTTTATTTAACCCTGATTTGTGGGGTTAAAGGTCTGTCTCTGCCACCAGAGGCCCATGTTTGGGCAAATATAGACATGAGTTACTCATTAGGACAAAATCTTATGAGTTTTGCAGATTGCTGCACAACTACTTTATTATTTGTGGCTATCAGGAAATGGATGAACCTTAGCAGTACTCAACAATAAGAATGTCGTGCTGGCCCAGGGCCAGTGTGAGGGAGTTTCAGGCTGCTGCTGTGGTGCTATTGATAATCTCACATTCATGGATCTATTTGGTTTTCTGTGATATATTCAACATAATTGTTGCACACTTTGCTGATTAGTAATCAAGATAGTCTTCAGTAAGTACATTACTGTTCAAAAGATTTTTAAAGTACTTTTTTTAAAGTAATTTTGAGAAAGAATGCATTACATGACAATATAGACATGCATAATGTTGCAAAATATTTTTATTTCAAATAAATGCTGTTCTTTTCAACTTTGTTCATCAAAGAATCCTGAAAATCAAATAAATGCAGCTTTGATGAGCATAAGAGACTTCTTTGAAAAACAAACAAACAAACTTCTCCCAAACTTCTGAACTGTGCTGTATGTGCTGAAAACTTCTTATAAATCAGTAATGGTTTGTATCATGTGTCATTCCTTTCCAGCAAAAGTGTTGTTACGAATTTATGTGGTTACTTGTTTTGTTAGATTTGTAAAAATTTTGGGTTACAAATTGTGATTTGTAAATAAAAAGCTATTTTTTGTGAAGAAAAAATGAAATTACAAATATAATTATTTATATATAACATACAAAATAAATAAAAAATACGGGCTAGTAAAAATCAGAAGTACTTGGCTGGCTAAATGTAGATACTTCCCCATCCATTTGCTACTGACAGTGTTTTTTTTGTGTGTGTATCATTTTGTAGGCAGCAGAGGGAAATTTGCTGATTAGTTCTTCATCAGACCACACACTGACCGTCTGGAAAGATGTGGAGCACAAGCCACTCCACCAGTACAGGACTCCATCTGACCCCATCCATGCATTTGATCTTTATGGTACTGAGATTGTGGCAGGTACTGTTGCTAACAAGATTGGGGTGTACTCCATTTTGGACAGCACCGCCAACCTGGGGGGATCCACCAAGCTCAGCACAGAGAACTTTCGTGGGACTCTCACAAGTCTGTCTTTGTTGCCTACCAAGAGGCTTCTGCTGCTCGGCTCTGACAACGGTGCCATCAGGCTGCTAGCTTAAACTAGCTAGTGTTACTTTTTCAGAAAATTATATTCCTCGTGCCACCTTTGGGCTCCTTTCCCAGAATGAAACTATCTTGCCAAACATGCACAACCTGTTTCAGTCGCAGAAGGAGCAAGCCTGATATTTCCATTTTAAACTAGCTGAAAGAGAACTTAAAACCTCGCTCTTTAGTAAGTGACCAAAACTGAATATTGCCTCTAATTCATACATTCAAAAGGATTGTCTTTTTTATGATTTTTAGGGTTCATGTGATATAACTGCACTAGCTGCTTTGTACATCATAATCAACTCTGTAAATTCTCTTCAAAAAAGTCAGATGAATGGATACTTAGATGCACGCATGAGATGAGCTGCTCAGGAAAGTTAAAGTGTGGTTCTAGTGTAGCGTTTACACTTTCCATTAGATGAGTGAAATCACCAAAAACAACACTGTGAGAATCACAGGCTAGACTATGTAGATCATGTCATATGATTCGATTCACCAGACTTGCTCAGCAACTATGCAGTATTCATGGTAGACCTTTATAGTGCACCATTTTTGGCACTTTTTTTCTATAATACGCAGTATGTTTCTTCATCCATGTCAATGGGGCATAAAGAACTAGACAAATGTGATCAAAATGTGACCTTGGTCAAGTCCAAGATGACTCTCCATTCTGTTACTGTACACTGATTGAGAGTGTAAACACCTAATATGCAACGGGACGGTCCTTAATCCTGAAATTGGACCCTCTGACATTTAAAATGTATCTAATGACTATATAGATCAGTTTGATGCTGTATTAACCTTAATGATGTAGTAATTCACTTGTTTGTCATATCAACCCCAGGTCAAGCAACATGTTACATTTTACACACACCATACTGTATGTATGTTTGTATTGAGCCTAATGCTTACTATATAAAAGAATACTTTTATGCAACATCCTTGAATAGATATGAACTAGAAACTAACTATTTAATTTATTACTGGAATGCTTTACGTAAAACATTATCGTCTCCAGACATTCCATTTATATAATGTTAGAATATTTAATGAGAATTTATTCAGATTACTAAAACATACGTTACTGGCTCTCTAATTCAGCACGATATACTTTCTGTAACCCACTATTTGTCAGGTTTGGAGAATTGGCTTGTGAATTATGAGTTCTGATATGAATTCATGCCTTTTATTATTTTGTGTTGAAACAGGCTTACTAGTGTTATAGTGTTAATTTTGAAAAGCACATTATTTTACGTTACTAAGTAGAGGATTGCAGTGAATACTATATGGCCAGACAATTTGGAAAAGGGGATATCGATTTATATCTGAATTCTTATAAGCATTTAAAAATGCAATTGGTGTTACACCTCAGAGTGATCATTTTGATGATTCATGCTAAAGACAATGTCTGTTTAAGATTGACAAACCTCTGTCTGATGTACAGTAACACAAGCAACACACTGTCTGCGACATTGGCCATTGGTCTTTTGTATTTCATTGCGAATGTTTTACTTTTAAACTGTGACCATTTTCTAGATGCTCACTAAAATTACCCTTTTCAATGATTTAAAGTAAAAGAAATTGATCATAAATGTCTTCTAATTTTTTTTTTTTGTCTGAAAAACTTCAAACTGGCTGATTGATGACCTACTCATTGATGAATGAGCAAGATTGGTCAGTTGTTGAGTTTGCTCTGTAGATTTTCATGCTTGGAAGCTGAGCACCCACCGGAGAGGTTACTCTGATGGGACAAAGTCCATTTGAGTGTTTGCAACACACTGCCTTTCAACTGCTCTCAATTTGGAGATCTTGGCATGTGCTTGCAGATGACCCAAGTTAATGGTGTAGTCTGGCACTGGCTTGTTTGTCTGGTATATAAGAAAGCAATATAAAAGCCCTCTATCCAGTAACAGTCTGTATTAATATCAGTATTGGCAGTGATGACTTGTCATCTCCTCCTCATTTATGTGCAGTTTTTCTTGTGCAGCATGTTTACTCATATTCAGTGGCTCACATGCACTGTCAGCAGTGAGTTTATTTAGCTCGGCAAACTATACAGTACCAGTTTCTAACTTACTTCATTCAAAGTCTTCACAGATCCACAAATCTACACACTTGAGTTTAATGTTTGACCCCAAGGTCTCTCAATATTTACATCTATGAAGAGGTAGGTCTAAGAGCTATATGAGGTAAAGATCAATGAAAGTTGAAATGTAACTGCCTGCTCTGAGACTGCCAACCCCTACAGCAAAGAATTTTGTGTTTCTTTCCCTAATCAGGGCTGGATCCACTGGAGATTTGCACGGTAAGCACCCAGTTTTGTTCATTCTCATACATTCTCACCATAAATAATTGTTTGCAGTATATTAGGGAGATATTGTGTTAAAATATGAAAGTTGAATCTGTTGCCAGCTCTTTTGGTTAGTAAATATGTACACTTCATCTTTCGTTTGTGTATTTTTGAAGTATAATTCCTAGTAATCACAAATAATTCCTACAAGAATGTTTTGATAAAACATATTTAACAAAGCATATTTTGTGTACACAAGAAAATTGATTAGTATTAATGGAGTAACATTTCCATATTCACATTGTTGATTTAAAAACAATATGTATATTTAATTTCAATGTTTAATTTTCCTGCAATCTGAATTGATTTAACCTGCAGCTTTAAACAAATTTAAAATGCTTAACCCTGGAATTATGCAACTGCTGACAGACCTTTAGCCCTTTGAAACATTTATTGATTATTAGACTGAATATTTTGTTCAAGAAGCTGTTAATCAGATCATGCATTTATGGTTTATTGCCAGTAGCTGGGTAATGGATTTCTGTGCAAGTGAGGGAGACCTACAGGAATTATTTTTCAAACAGTTTCTATCATCAACAGATATATTGATTAAAATTGTGAGAGGGTTCTTTTCTTATGTTTCTTCTGAACAATCTGATCTGATGAAGTGCATCCAAAATTTGTATTAATGGATATACGTTTTATCTAATAATAATATTTTAATAAGTATGGATATGTAGTAAAATGGAAAGAGTGCCTTTGTACAAATGACCAATGCCAAATCATACCAAATTCTGAATAAATTGTGCTGTTCATTGGTTTTTAGACTAACTTCTAGAACATGAACTTGTGTTTTCTGGCATTCCTCCTTTGTTACGCCAAGCAAGGCTGGACGGTAAAGCACTCAACTGATCTTATGTTGTTTATTCTATATTTTAATTACTGATTTTATTCTACTTTTGGAATGCCATAAATTGCTCCTTGTCACTGCAGGAGGATGCGATTGAACCAGAGGATGGAGCGTATCCTTTAATTCCTCTCATCCCACTGATGCCTAGTAAACCCATATCAGTAAGAACCCACATTGTTACAATTTTGAAGGTATACACATTTAGACTTTTGACACTCCAGTCGCCTTGTCCCTTTCAGGATTTGAAGAGCACTCTTGACCCCACCATAACAGAAGCACTCACAGTTTCTCCAGATGGCCTGGAAGCAGATCCTTCAGCCCCGGTTCCCTCTCCTGGCCAGAAAGAAGGATCCTCTGAGGAGGACCTTGATTCACTCTGTGATGGGGACATGACCAGCCAACAGATTAAGCGGACCTTAGGCAACGGCATTCTGAAGCTTGGCCTTTGGTTCCTGGAAAACTTGAAGCCTAGTCCAGAGCAGCCCAATGTCATCATTTCCCCCCTTAGCTTGTCTGTAGCACTCTCGCAGCTAGCGCTAGGTGATCTACAATGAAAAACAAAAGACTAACAAATGCTTTGGTTTCCATTCAGTTCATATTCAATTTCTTTTTTGCATGCATTTATTTTTGCATCCATTTATTTGACAAATTTAGTGCCATAGATAATATATAAATATCTATATATTTCAATAAGACATGTTTATCTGAATAGGAGCAACTAATGAGACAGAAGAGCTACTTCTACACCACCTGCATGCAGACGCACTGCCCTGCTACCACACTGCCCTCAGCAGCCTCCTGCGCAACTTCCGCAAAAGGAGCCTGTCCATCGCCAGCCGCATCTATATGAAAACTGGTGAGAGTCACGTATACCACAAAACAGATATATTGTCATGCAGGTTGATACAGTGGCCTTAAAAAGCATTAGGTCACATAAAATCATGAAATTCCTGGATATGTTCCACAAATGATTGACATTCAGAAAGTATCATATTTTACATTTATTTATAATTTTAGGTTTTACATTTTTTAAATATTGCAAATATATGAATACCCTTTTTAAATGTGTTAAAAGTCTCCAAATAAATGTTTGTGGTCACTGTATATGCCCAGTAAGTAAAAAATATCTATATATATTTAAATTGGATTGGAAATTTGATTTCTGGTTGATATTTGCTTTGATATTTGAGGGTACAATTTATCACTGTACTATGCAAAGCTATGAACAGTTTTCTTTTTTCTTTAGGATTTAACGTGAAGCAGGACTTTATGGAAGACTCTCAGAAACTGTATGACTCCGAGCCGGCCACTTTGACTGATGTTAATGACATCAATGAATGGGTTAAGAAAGTCACAAATGGGCACATCTCAGAGTTTTTGTCCAGCCTGCCTCTCAGCGCCATTATGATGCTCATCAATGCTATGCACTACAAAGGTCAGAACGAACACCTATTTCCAGCAAGTATTTTACAATTCCCTCTTGTACATCAGTGAGTCACATCAGAGGTTTTGTATTACTCAGATCTGTTGCATTATCGTTCTCTTGTTATTTCACAAGTGTAAATCGATAAAGGACCACACAAATTCAATTTATACAAGTTTAATTTTCTCTCTCACAGGAGAGTGGCTCACTCGCTTTGACCCTCATTTCACCTCCACTGAGCTCTTTTACATAGATGAAAACCAGATTGTTAATGTGGATATGATGCTTGGACCAAAGTATCCTCTCAGCGTTTTCACCCACCATGAGCTGGATGCCCAGGTTACTGCCTTTAAGATGCTACTTTATAAATAGCACTGATTAAATCTCTATTCATCACTGTTGATCTCTATTCCTCACTATTTGATCTTTATAGGTTGCTCGATTCCCCTTTAAAGGTGACAAGAGTCTACTAGTAATAATGCCAACATGTGGACATGTGAATGTATCAGCCGTTGCAGCTAAGCTCAATATCTCAGATCTTTACCGTCGATTACCACGAGAAAGAAACATGCAGGTCAAACTCCCAAAATTCAAGCTTGACTTCAACCAGGACCTCCAAGAGGCCATGACAAACATGGGTAAGATGTCTTGCATCTAATTCATGACTCATTAGTCATTAGAATCACCTTGGGTTCAAAATATTCTTAATATTTCTTAATTACTTATTTATATGAACAAATATATAATTCTACTCCAATCCAGGTCTAGGAATGCTATTTAGTCATCCAAAGCTGGCCCGCATCTCTGAGGGCCCCTTGTTTGTGTCCAGTGTACAGCATATGTCCAATATTGAGATAAATGAAGAAGGGGCAGAGGCAGTGGCAGCAACAAGTGTGGTCATCTCACGTTCCAACCCTTCATTTACCGTCAACCAGCCATTTTTCTTTGCCCTAATGGATGACTTAAGTCAAACGCCATTCTTTTTGGGAGTAATTTCCAACCCAAACCCTGGAGCATCTACTATGGTCACAAACCCTGGCAATTCAGATAAAAATAATGACAAACCACACTCTTTTGATGTTCCTCCAAAGTAGATTGTTTTCATACATTTAGCAGAATGAGTCCATAAGTGATTGTTGACTGCTTTGTTGGTCCTCACTGGGAAGCAAATTAAGAACACATCTTCTATAAATTAATTCTAGCAGATCATATGAAATTACTCCCCCTATGTAAATTAAGGGTGTGTGTGGTGTGGTATCGTCGGTCAGCTCGGTAAAAAAAAAAAAAAGCGCTAATATATTGGTGGGTACCGTCGTCCCGTACAATGATTTGTTTATTGTTTTTTTAATTAAAGAATTTGACCAGGTTCCAAGTTTTCGTCATAAGTTTTATTCGTCTAGGTTATTATCAGTTTAGTGCAACATGTGCTTCCTTCTTTGCAGATGCCACAATAAACAATCTGCAGCACAAACAAGAAATCAGTTTCGCCGTTCCTCACACTATGTGTGTGGTTTTAAGGGTTTAACAAACATGTACTTTTCAGATGAATCCAGATTGACTATTGACTTATCTTTTGGGCTTGAAGATGTTTTTTTTTATATCATGAGGAACAACAAACCAAATGTGGAGTACCTAGCACCTAAAACTGAGTGAGATGAACATACAAAAACTTGTGTGGTGGGGAAAAAAGTAATATTCCAAACACTAAAAAACAAACATGGATCCGGAGATTAATTGGGTCGCCCAACATGCAAGACAAAAAACGGTATCGGTGTAATAAATACGGTAGTTTTGCAATTAAAAAAGCCAAAACGTCAGCTCGCTAGTGTCGTTTTTTATTAATGTATTACCAGGCGGGAAGTTGAGTTTTGGTAACACGGGGTGTAAACTGAAAGCGGAAATCATCCGTTTGATCGGCAGTTTCGGCGCGTTTAATGGACTGAGTATATGGCAGCGAGGATAGCATAGGGTCATTAACATCAGAGGCGGTTGTTGTTTATTTAACAAGGTTTTATTAAGGATTAAGGTCTAATCTTCGGTTCGCAATATTTTTGTGAAAATATGACTGTTCGATTGTCAGAAGGGGCAATTGAGGTAAGAATGAATAAGGCAGCAGCGTTATTTCATCCTTTGCAAACATAAGCTAGCTAAGTGCGTTAGCTAGCAAGTTTTCATCCTGCGGTTTCGCACTATAACAGTAAAACAATATCAAATCGTTATCGTTATGCCTTTTAATGTTTCATGAAGTTATTTTCCCAATGATTGCATGTTTTAAATGTGACGAGATTAAAAGGAATGAATAAAATGTTACGTGCTAACACATTACAGCATAAATGCAAAGATTGTTTATATTGTGCGCTCAATGTAAACTCAATGTATACATGCATTAACGTACCTATTTTGAAGAGTTTATACATTAGAATATTAAGAGTAGATCATATAAGAAAGTCAGAGTTACTGTACATGGAAAGTGGATCATGTCTTTTTTCCCCCTTTTCTTCCTCGTGTTTTGAATGTGGGTGAAATAAGGCAATTATCTGAATTTGCTAATATTGTTGATCTGGTTTCTATGGTAATGCTTGAAAGCTTTTGCATTCTTAAGTGATTGGGTACTTTTTCTTTTCAGTCCCTGACAAAAGGAGTTGAAGTCAGCAACCCTGTTCTGCAGTGTGTGGTAAGTGTCAGATTTCTTTCAAAAAACGATTTTGTTTCCACATTTATATAATAGGGATGGTGATGTCAATGCAGATATTGCAGACATTAATGCCATAATCAGATGTTGTGATTTTTGAGGGGAATAAAATGTCAGTTACATTTATGTTTGAAGGCCATTATTTGTAACATTTTAAAAGACCTAAAGTGAAACTGTAGGTGTATTAGAATAAGAATCAAAACATTGATCATGTCAGTAATTTTTGTTCGTAATTGGTTAATTTTTAGTTTGTTACACTTTTGTTTATGCTTTAGTTTCTTTGTTTAGTTAAAGCACCAGACCATTTATTTTCGTGCTAGTCAACTTTATTCTGTTAAATATTCTTTCCAGAACATTCGCAAGATTGATGGGGGAAATGGCCTGTCCCGTTTCCGTGTCATGATGAGTGATGGGCTGCACACTATGTCCTGTAAGTTTGATCAGTTTTCAGATGCCTTTAATTCAATTTGATGTCTGTCCTTTTAAATCGATTGGAATCTCCATGTCCAGGATGTTGTTTTAGACTTGTTTTGTTAGTGTTTTGCAAAACAGCTGTTACTTGAGTTCACATGTGGGGCTTTATGTTTGGATAGTCATACAAACCAAAGCCATATATTTTTCTGCAATATTTTTGTTAGGTACACACAAATGTCCATGTTAGGTGCTTATGTGTTTGAAAGCCAATATTGGAATAATTTGGACAAGGAGTTTCTTTAATGTTAGGAGTGAGTGATGCTTGTGTTCATTAGCCATTACGATATAATCTTAAGATATAATCATCATTGGGATGCATACCCCAGCTGTTGGGGTGACCTGACACCATGTATTCTTTAATAGTTTTTGTCCATTTTCCCCCTTGCATCCAGCATTCATGCTCTCCACACAGCTTAATCCCATGGCTGAGCAAAACCAGTTGGCCACTAACTGTGTGTGTATGCTGAAAAGAAGCGTCGCTAATGTTCTCAAAGATGGACGGTAAGCATTCGTCTCCAGGTCTTGATCTGATCACAGTTGTTGTTATTAGGATGTTTAATAAATGTTGAGGCTCTGCGATATATAGTGAATATGGCAAAAAACACTTTTGCATTTGAGACAAAGGAACAAAAAAATGGTAAATTTTTGTAAGAAGACCGCTTATACTCCCAAGTTTTGCATTTATTATACTAAAAAGACATTAAAGTAGGGGATGCGCCGAATGTACTCGGTCCGTTTTTTTGATTATTTTAAAGCCATCGGCATATCGGAAATAGCATGAAAAGAGCCAGAGCTCAGCTGTAAATTCATCATAGATAAGTCGCAATGGAAGACAAATGCACAAAACCGTGCAGATAAGAGGGGGTTTATCCAAGGGGAATGTCCAAAAACCGCCAAGCATTAGGTGCACATTTAGAGTGAAAAGGAATGGCAAGGTAAGTATTCAGCTTTTTGTTTGAAGCACTATTTAGAACACGGTGACAGCAGGGTCCACAAGTCAATGCACGGTGGCAGGGCGGATCTGCTGAACGGAGTAAAACAAATAAAGCTATATAGGCCTACGATAAAAGGGAATATAGGTCGGGGAGCCAAAAGTTTTTCACTTAACATCATTTGCAGCTTAAACAAAACGAAATAAAAAATGTCGATTCGGATATTGTTGGGGTTCGCTCGGATCCTAAGATTCACAGAAATCAACGAGATGGCAGAAAGCAGTGGTCTTTATTTTGCAAAAGCTTACCACTTTGAATTGATGGGTTTTGCTGTGAATGGTCTGTATGACAAACCAGTCATTAGTATGGACCACATAAATTTACCAAGTCGGGTTCGAGGGGCATTGTGGAAAACCAATAGCCAATGAAGTTGCGGGTACGGTGCCGGGAGGGAGGGAAGAGAAGGAAGAAATCACACGCACATAACACAATTTTACTAATTTGAGCAACTCAAGCCTTGTCATGTATCAAAATACAATAGAACGTATAAAGAAACATAAAAAATTTACACTGCTCAATTAAAATACATATCCTTAGTAACAATCTGTTTCCATTCAGCAGCATAACCACCAACCAAGGAAGCCTCACTGTTCGGTTCTGTCCGTATATGGTTACAAGGAGATGTAATTACGGCATAATGCCGTTAAGGAAACAAGGCCTATATTTTACATAATAAAGTATAGTTTAGCAGTCCAGATCCTTCGCAAAGAATATTGAAACATTTGATTCAAGTCGTGCAGAATGAGATAGTAGATCTTATTGGTCTGGTTTGTTAAGTAATTTGTATTTGGCTTGACAGCATATAGTGCCTAAAGGTTCAACTTTAGATGAATGATTTTGTGTGTGGAAGCATGTATTAAAAATAGCCTAATAGTGTTTGTCATTTTGACCTTTTATTTACCATTAATGTTTAGCCTACATTGATGTCTGAAGGTACTAAATAAAATGCATTACAACCTACTCATTTCGTCAGGTAGTTTTCCGAACTCGTCAAGCACCTGGTGTAGAGGAAGCGTTTGTATTTATTGTCTTTTGCATGAAAACATTTTAAAATATCTGAAAAAAATTGTTTATAGGATTCACAAAAAGTGTTTGATCTTTAAGATACAATTAAGTCTTTGGTAATCTAAAAGATGAGCTGTATGTGGCTATGAGCTCAGAAGTCATGGTCAAGACGCTCTTATTTTTTTTTTTTTCGTTTTGCTAAATTAACGCTGTACTTTATTGATGTGTAGTATTATAATGGCAAGAAAAACTTAAAAAAAAAAAAAAAAAAAAGAATGTTAGCCTATGTAACGGTATGTTTTTGACATACTAAAATCACAGAGGAAGCAGAACAGAAACGAAAAATCTTTTAATTTTTCACCTCGTTTTTAGCCCTTATTATGCAATTACCAATAAATCGGAATCAAAAGTGGAAAAATCTGTGCCAATCGTTGTTTGTTAAAAATCGGTATCGGCCAAAAAATCCTAATAGTGCAGGGTCCCTATGTTAAAAGGGGTGATATGATGACAACATTTCACGTTTTCCATTTCTCTTTGGAGTGGTGTACGGGGGTTACAGCTGAGGTGAATGTTCCTAGAGAAAGCCCTTAGAAGTTTCAAAGAACTAGTCCTCAAAACCAAAGAGTATTCAAGTTAAATAACAAAGTTAAGATCTGCCACGCACCCCCGAAATGGCGTCGTTCTAACCCCCCCACAGATCACCTCTTATGTGGAAATATTAGCATAACTCGGCCGGCAAGTGTTTCACGCAAACAAAATGCGGCGTGATTAAATCAGTAACCGCCGTTAGTGTTGAAAGCAGCGATAAGTCAGGGAGACGCTGTGTTTTGGTCTGGGAAAGTAAAGCAAAAACTTTATGAGGGAAGTTTATTGCGGACCAATTCCGAAATTAGATGCATGTAGGACTCTTTATGATTACTTGCAGAGAGAACAGCAAAAGTGAAATTTTATGACAAAAAAAAAAACCAGAGTTTACGGTGGAACCTAGGAGAGGAGTGTAATGGGTCGTGACTTTGCGTATAGAGAGATCTGTCGCTAAAAGAGGAAATCAAGAGGGAATACTGAATCAGCTACTGTTTTGTTATTAGTTAAGTATTTGCTATTGACTGTTCACCATGAACACATAGAGAAGAGAGAGAGAGAGAGAGAGAGAAACGAGAGAGAGAGAGAAGAGAGAGAGAAGTATGTTCAGGCAGGCGGATTTTGTTCAAGAGAGAGAGAGAGAGAGAGAATGTTCAAGGATGCGATTGTTTCTATGGTGCAAAGCGAGATAAGGAAATGCGAGAGTTTCAAGATGCGGAGTTTTGTGCAAGGAAGAGAGAGATAGAGAGGAGAGTGAGAGCGAGAGAGGACTTTTGTGTACTGCAAACCTATTCAGGGTCACTGTATTTGTCAACGGAGAGCTCCTGGTTCCCAACTGTGTCCGGTCTTTATGTTTTAGAAAGATTAATAACTTGTGCGAATTATGGTAAAGGGGCTTTCTTTCCGGCTGATGCTATGCGGTGGTTCGGGCGCCAATCACAATAATCACTGGCTGGTCCTCTGTCCATCAGAGGCAGACTAGCAGGGCTAATGTCGAAAGTTGCGATGGACTTGTTCGGAAACGAAGCGTTTAGAAAGGGAGAGAAGGTGCAGGGCAAAGAGGACAATAACAAGAATGTATAACAGGTATAAAATTGAAGAATCAATGTGTTTTTTTGAACATTAACGCATGTCACACCATATTCTTTTGGACCGAAGGAAACCACATACCCACAATCAATTGGATCTTAAAAAAGCATCAAACTACGCACGGCAATTTAACCTATTATTTCTTTAAAAAAGAATAAAAAAGTCTTACTCTGACCTCCAACTTTATTAACAATAACATTTATTACTGCATATTATCACTTTTGTGTTTGATGTTGTAGGACACAGAGCGGGTGTGGTGTAGTTATTCTGGACATGAGATGTGATAACAAGTCTCTGACCAGAATGGTCAGGAAAAGATTGGAGACGCAACTCCTATATTGGGGTGTAGGGTAGAGTATATTGATGACAGATCACAAATTTTAGTGTAAACGTATTTGGAGTTAGTCTCATCTGTGCAAAAGTATTAAACTGTTAAATGTTTTTATGTATCTTGATCAGTAACGGAAACTTGGGGGGAATACTAAGGGATTTAAAGGCACATTATGTAAGATTTTTTTATTAAAATATACAAAAACCACTGGAACAGTGTTATATATTTTTCTGACTTGTTTACTTACATTATCCCAAATGTTTCGAGGAATGTTTAAATCCAGAGTAATAAGCAATTTTAACTAGTGACACGAAACGTGTCCATGGTGTCATTGTGTCGCCTGCCAATGAAGTCATAACCCCTCGATTTCCGGTTTTGTTTGAATACACAACCAATAAACATGTAAGCACCAAAGACGCTTTAATATGTTGTGCGTTTTAATAGACTGGTGACGACTGCACAGAGTAGCATAATAACAGAACTAAATGTATCTCGTATGATAAACCGCGCTGCATTTTTTGCCCCAGTACCGGAAGGATCTGAACGGAATCGGACTGATGGCAGAATAAAGCGCAGGCTGCTTTCAACCCGTGTGTCCGCTCGTTCCAGAGCATCCTCGTTTCGCTCGACAGCTTTCGAGCCATCACCCTTCTTCATTCAATACTATGTTATAATGCGATTAGCTCATCCATGAACATGATTGTGCGTGCCCTTGTCCCGTTGTATTGCATCAGCTGTGGGTAGGATGATACGACGAACTCCCATGATTCCACACAAGAAAGAAAGCAGTCACGGGGCATCATCAAACTAAGCTTTGTCTAGATATTGTTTATTGTAAAATACGCGCCCTTCATAGCGGTTAAACATTACATGTGTGCCTTTACGTTGCTAATGTTGCATTTTCCTGCAACTAGTCAACTAATTTAATTGTGTTTTTGTAGGAACCACGAAAGACCACAAACAAGTACAGACTCCCGGCTCCAACTGGTACGTCCATGTACAGTCCGTCATAATGGAGAGTGATGGTAGGGAAATAAGACAACAACCCTTTGGGTACAGTTTTGTAGTAAACAATCTTTTGTGTAGTAGTTACCAACGCTAAATACAAATATGTCCACTCGGGAAAAGTGCCGATTCAGTTTGGGATCAGGAAGACTTGTAATGTTTTAAAAAGGTCTCCTAGCTCATCAGTAATGCATTTATTTGATATCAAATAGTAACATGGGAACAATTTGCAAGTATCATTGCAAAGATGAATGTATTACACATATCAAATCATGGTGTATCTATTTTAATACACTTTAAAATATAATTTTTTTTCTGTGATGCAAAGCTGAATTTCCATTATCCATTACTCCAGTATAAAGTGTCACAAGATCCTTAAGAAATCATTCTAGAATGATAATCTGTTTAATTATTAGAAATTATCAATGTTGTGATAACTTGATATAACTGATATCAGGGTTGTGGTGCGCAAATAATTTTTTTGGGCACCAGAATACTGGGTGTGTTCAAACGAATCTTTGCTCGAAAAATAAAAAAGTGTTAACAGAACACAATTTATTGAAATATAAATCATATTAATCTTACAATATAAATTTTGCTATCACAGTAAACATTTAAACCATCCTGCTGAATAAATTTTTATTTAAAACTTTCAAAAAAGAAAGATAAAATTGACTGACCCCAAACTTGTTGAAACGGGGGTAGTGTAAAAAAATAAATGTTTCGAAAAGACTCCCTTGTACTAAATGCTGACGGGTCGGTGTTCACTTTTAATATTCATGGCAAGAGAATTCCTCGGGCCTGAAACAGAAGTATGACCGTGTTACCACGAAAACCATTGAGCAGCACCACGGAAGTTAATCCAGGCAACTGAAAGAATCAGCATATAGAATTGTGGATTCTGCAGGGATCATTGACGCTGAGACGTTGATAATGATGCTAGGGGGCACAACTTCAGCTTATGCATCACAAGGAATATTAATTTGTAAATGTATATTACAAAGAAAAACATATGTTAAGGCATAATATTTCCAATATTGAAATTTTTCCTGTATTTGTGTATGCATTAAATAAATGCAGCCTTGATGCGGCATAAGAAACTCCTTTAAAAAAACCTAAAAAAATCGTAAAATTCTGAAAGTCCAAAACGTAGATTGTGACATCGGATGTGTAATAA
The DNA here is from genome assembly GCA_018155175.1 of Sinocyclocheilus anophthalmus. Taxonomy (NCBI): domain Eukaryota; kingdom Metazoa; phylum Chordata; class Actinopteri; order Cypriniformes; family Cyprinidae; genus Sinocyclocheilus; species Sinocyclocheilus anophthalmus. Next base: position 273,266 of record JADLZN010007108.1, read on the forward strand.
ATTATTTCATTATGTATCGAAACATGTAATGCGAGTAGCTGTTTTCTATGAAAGTTTCTGAATTGAGTTTTAGGGTTAGATTAATAAGATGTGTTATTACTAAACTACTCACTACCAAAACTACTAGTTATGAATACTATAGCTAAGCTATATTAGTTGAGACTGACCCGATTTCAGATGATCCGGGAGGCACTCGGATCAGATTTTTTGTTGTTTAAGATGGTGTTCACATTGTTGTTAAATGGGGGGGGGGGGAGAGGGGGGGGGGGGGTGGCCATATCAGATATGAGATCGAATCCCTCATGGAAATATTAATACTTTAATCCTAATAGTTATAAGTTAATTATAAAGTATTGGGGGGTATATCCACTGTAGATATTTACTGTGGACCGCATATCAGTGTCAACTGTACTGTAGTAAAACAATTCAATAATCAACTGGGGGGTTACAAATGTTCAGTAAGCCCCGGAATTGGTTACGTGAATTAACCAAAGTTTCTTACTTACAATCTAAACACAGCGATATGTAGCATAATGTGCATGATTATTGACTCCAGTTATGAGTAAACAATGAACAACATCAAGTGTGATACAGGTAAGACTTTATTAACTACATAAACAATTAAACTAGTCCAACATACTACATAAAAACATAAACTGGTCTAACACACACACACAAACACACACACACCACACACACACACAAAAACACAAACAGTTTGGGATAGGAAAGGGTTAAAAGCTTAAGCATACGAGAAGATAAATAATAGTTCAACCATATGTACCATTTGATATTCCGGGCAGATTTTACGTCCATTAGAAACATCGAGATTCGGTAAGTTCCCACACAACTAAACCATTAATGCTAAAAATGTGCAAAAAAGATACCAATGTTCTCAATTAAAAGGGGGGAAGATAAGACTAAGATTTGAATACTTTCACTTCTCAGCAGCTTTCGTGAAGAGAGGTTTGGATGCAATTCCCCTGAAGGTCCCATTTGATCTTCCCTGGAAGTTGGTGTGAGAAGATGAGCCCAGATTTTGAGGTCAGAGAAGCGGTGACTTGGGTGAATGGAAAAGTCAATGCCATCATCCTGGCAACGTACTTATTGTGGTTGCGAGCATGTGGCTAGCTGCCTTTCTTCCTCGGGTTAGAATCTAACCGAACCACCGTCTCTGGGCGGGTCACATGGTGTGATGCCTTTAATGTCTCGGAAGATTCCCGCCTCTCAAAACGGGCTTGTCCAATGAACGAAGGGTGCCATAATAAGCCGGGAATTGGAGTTTATGATGATATGTGGAGTAATTTGTGGATTGACAATGGTAAGGTTGTGATGGCTAATGGACTTGAATCGAAATTACTAAATATTCTCAGGACACTAATATATTGCCTCTGTACCAACATATAATATACACGAATCTCTTTTAATCGCAAAGATTGCGACTTCTGAGATACTACCATTGTAGGATGTACGCTATACGCATGTACAGGAATAGTTACGCTCATAGCATCATAACATATTCCTAAAATATCAAAGACAAAGTCACAAGATGATCTGAAGTGATATGCCGTGTTCATCAAGAGAAAGGGTTTTCCTATGATTGAATTAGTGGAAGAAACGTCCATTTCTACGAAGGTGGCATCTGTGCCTCTTGCTATAAGGAACTGCAGTGATTTCCCGACCTGTTGGCCATTCTTTATGCAATACACCACTGAGGATCCAGGCGTGTGGTTGCCGATGGAACACAGAGCTGTTCTCACCTGGGCCGGTTTGTTAAATATAGCCTAACAAATATCATAATTGATGTGTTTTATTGTCCAGACGCTACAGGACAGGGATTACGTGGTGAACATATCATGGGTGTCTGAACGTGACCCTCATGGGGGGGCGCTAAAGAGCATCCAAACGTGGTGATTCCAGAGGTTTACAAAAACAAAATCTATCCCAATTGGCTCTTGTAAAACTAGTCCACACTAGCACAACGGATGTTCAGCGGGGATAAATGAAATTGTGTTTAGTGGGGTTCGGCCGTCCCACAGTGGAAAAACAGTTTAGTAGAAGGCAGGAAACAGGCGGTGTAAGAATACAGAGATAAAGATAGGGATGAAAGAATAATGATATTATGTTTTTAGCAAACAATAAAAACGAAGCATGAACGCATGTTACAGTGCAGCCCATAAACCCATGCAGCCTGCGAAGATAGCGTGGATTTACCACCGACCTTTAAATATCATGACTATAATAGGCCCATATTGCTGTCACTTCTTGTCAGGGATTTGATCCAAGTCATAGTCCAAAGGGTGATTGTAAACTTGAATGTTTAACATGTCCTGTGCTGTCCTGGTGAATTCAACCATGGTGAATTTGTTGAGGAGGATATCGTAAATAAATAGGTATTTCTCAGGAAGAAGACTCATAAATGAAACATTTTTGCCAGGTTATGTTTTTCACATTCCAGAGGAATTTGTTTCATGACGAAACATTCCACCAAGTGACAAGAATTAATAGCGACGATACAGAAAACCCATATCAAAAAAAATTTGAATATTACAAATAATATATATGATTTGACGAATTGTATGTGCAGGTATATTACAATAGACATTTTTTTTTGTATGTACAGGTATATTATGTGCAAATTTGAAGTGTAGACTAAGTGTGTGTGTTAGATAAATAAGTGTATGGGTGTATAAATAGTGTTGTGTGTTCCTTTCTGTAGTGGAAACACCAAAACGTCTAGCCATTAAGTAGTGTTTGTGACCTTGTGTTTGATGGTGTGAAAATTCATGATCTGCTTTTTGTTGTTTTAATGTCATTTTTTAATCCCAAGAATAGAATATCTTAATTTAATTCCCTTTAACTTGCAGATACCCATTGTTGTTATTAAAAAGCATTTTAAGACAGCATTTTAAGAGTCTAATTTTCTTTGACATTTTTAACTTCAGTGTGGATTTGCAAGCTGTACCCGACAGCCGTTTTAATTCACACTTTCAAGATTGTCACATAAGATTGTTTCAGAGGTGTTGTGTCATTACAGTCAGTCATTATTTCAAAATTGTGCTCTTGGTGTCTGTGATTATGTCTACCCTATTATAGTTATTTGCAGTGATGTGTGGTTTTCTCCTCTTCTCTCATTAGGTTCAATGAACAGACCTGCTCAGAGCTTCGGGAAAAAGCCCATGGCTGCCCCCAGCACTCCTGGAGGCAGCTCTAAAGTTGTGCCCATTGCCAGCCTCAATCCATACCAGTCAAAGTCAGTCTAAATCTCACGTCTGCACCCCTTAATATTTTTCTTTCCAATCCGATTGACCGTTGCATATCACATAACATATTTTGTTGGGTATAATTCATAAGAGTGTGTTGTTTTCTTCAGATGGACTGTTAGAGCCAGAGTTACCAATAAGAGTTCCCAGTCCGAACAACATGAGTAACTGCCAAGGGGATGGGAAGCCCCCAAAAACCCGATCTTCGTCCCTAAAGGTAGGAGCTTGTGGATGAAAGCGTAAGCATTCATCAGCAGTGATCAGATTAGAAGCTTGTAAGAGTGTTAATATGCAATAACATCTTGATTTTGATTTATTATAGGGGGAGATTAGAGCAACTGGGTTTAATCACGAGGTGGACAAATTCTACTCACTCATTGAGCAGGGAAAAGTAAGGCCTACTTTCTTTTCAGTTGGGTTATGTTCTCATCTAATATTTGCCGTGGAAGTAGGGCTACACAATTTATCAGAACAATAAAGTTATAACGTATGTTGCTAACTTGACTTGATTCATCCCTCTTGTTGTCCTCAGGTCTACTACATCTCAAAAGGCACTCTGAAGATTGCCAACAAACAATTCTCTTCACTTAAGAATGACTATGAAATGACTCTAAATGGCGAGACAAGCATCATCCCTTGTGAGGACAGCCATGATGTCCCCAAGGTGCAGTGCGACTTTGTTTCCATTGCTGACCTGGAGTCCCGGGAGAAAGACACCATCGTAGGTGAGCATCTTCCCCGGCCTGTGCGATTGGCATCATCAATAACCAGCATTTTAATAATTAACTGTGATGGAGACAGTAGGACGGCTCTCTGTAACAAATGTGTTGAGACCCAGGAGGTTGTGGTTTAGTTAATTATTCGTGTGATTAATGAACGCAGGATATTAAAATCAAATTATGCAGTAATGGCCTGTGGGTCTGCAGATTGACTTGTGTCCCAATTCGGGTTCTATCAGACCAGAGGAGAAGGTGCATAGTACACGGTAGAAGTGAATAGTACAATAGCATGCCTCTAGATTATTGTAATGGAATTTGGGTCACCCGAGGTGCAGCAGGGATCTATGTTCTTATCTGAGATTTGAATTCAGGTTCTTGCAGATGGGCTATGTGAATGGAACATCACCTAAAAATGTCGCTAAAGATTCCATAACGGCTATCGATATGAGAGGATTACGAGGCGATGGGGTGCAGCCTGTTGACGATTGACGGGTTTTTGTGGAATTACATTCTGAGATGATGGTATAGCTGGGCACAATCCCCTATAAGGTACCTTGGTAACTGAGGGAGTAGGCAGTGGTTGTAAAACGCCAGGGTGGCTGTGATGATTGCATATGTGTCTATGCAGTTTGTAAAAACCGCAAGAGGATATGAGGGCGGGCCGACACTCATGAGCCAAAACAGTCGTGTATGAGGGTTTCGGAGATGAAGGGGGGAAACAAAAACCAACGAGGACATGGGTTCCCGGACATAGCGATCCAGCTCACCATGTGGGGTAATGATGTACGTAACGGATCAGATCAATCTTTATTCCTTTTACATTATTCAGTGCCTTGTAGTACAAAATAAAATGATTTTGTAAAATTAGTTAATATTGTGATAAATTTAATGCTTCTTAAGATTATTATTTTTCTGTGGACCATGAAGTTGCATAAAGACTCAGTATTTTAAAACATATTTTTTATGTGTTTCACATTAGAAATCATCCTTCATTCTAATATACAGATTTGGTGTTCAAGAAACATTTTTATAGTCATTTTTACTACTTCATGGTTATAGTATCAATGGCTTGTTATCCATAAATATTAGCCGAGTAAACTGTACTTTTTATTGTTATGGCTTTGAGTGAATATCACGTTCAAAAGAACACGCTTAACTGACATGAAAGGGCGGTTGTTACGTAATGTTCTTTACGTAAGCCACTTGTTAATCAATGTAATATAATGTCCCTGGCTTGAATAAAAGTATTAGTTTCTTTCAAAAAAGAAAACATAAAAAAAAAAGTATGGACTCCATTTGGATGTTAGTGTAATCTCAGCTGACTGGAATCCTCATGCAAACAGTGACATCCAGCCCTACACACTCTGATCTCTGAAATACCAAGACATGATGTCGAAATAAGAAACCAAATCATTTTGGCGAACCTGTCCCTGTCGCATATACAGCTTCCGAGATGTGCGGCTTCGTATTTGGCGATCGACCATTGCAGGACTCTGAGGCCGAAATCAGGATTTGCCATAAAAGACCAAATGCATAAAACCCTTTAGATGGTAAATACCTTATCTAAGCCTTTTGCACTGCTTGCTGCAAGAATAACTGTATAAACTGTAGAAGGATGAATTGATGCAGATATTATTCAGAAATGCTCAACTATTTCTCTTAATCCTCCGCGCACGTCCCAGCAGATGACGTTGATTGTCAGTGGTCACTATCATTGGCCGGTAGGTAGCAGCGATTAGTCCTTACATGTCGGTGGGCCGTGGGGGGGATCAGTCTCTCTCCACTCTCTACAGCAGCACGGTCATGATCAACCCCGACATTCCTGAGGCATACAAACTGCGGGGATGGTGAGTGATTTTTCTCTGTTTCTCTCTCACTCAAATCATACAATACAGACAATACACTGCATCTGTTAAGTGTTTGTCCTAGACGAAAAAGATGTGTTCTGATGCGCTCCTGTTTTTATTTCTCCACTTGTGAGAATTGGGATGAGCACAGAGCAGACACTAAAATGCACACTCTAGAATTCTGAGAGGGTGAGCATGCTCATGCCTTTGATATCAAGATTAGCTCTATCAGCGGCGCTCTGGTGGGCTTTGCATTCAGGCTGATATAGGAATGCAAATCATGTCTAATCCCCTGCCAAGATATTCAATTTCCCCTAGTGGACTCGTGTGACTTGGTTCCTTTGAGAACAGGAATGTTTATTTCTGCTCTGGGGATGTGAAACAAGGAAGATGGAGAAACGACGGCACTGAATGCCTTGTTGAGAGATGGTGGTGTTCTAAATACTTGCATACAAGGCAGCAACGCCAAATATATGATGGCTGCCTGTGTGTCTTAATCCTCATAGATCCTTATTGGCTATTGAAGGAATTTAAAAACTGTTATGACTCATTTAATGTTTTCCTCTGCTTTATCTTGCCAATTTAGGTGTTTGTTGGGACTGCCAAATTTATAATTATAAATCTTAAAATATCTCGGAAAGACCCGTCACAGTTATTACATAATCACCAGATCGACAATCATTGCACACTTTCAGTTGCAAACAGAAATTGTCATGTAAATAAAGTGAAATGTTTAATAATGCATTTTTCCCATTGCAGAGTTCTGTGACTGCCGTTGGACTGGGACATCTCAGTTCACAAATTTTGCGGCAATAACTACATTTTCTACCATTTCATAATAAAATAGTATGAATAATGAAGTGCACCACTAAAACTTTATATAATTCATATATAACCTTCATTATGGGGCAGTTCCACTTGCAAATAAAAAATATATTCCACTTTTGCCCAGTTTACTGAATGGCATTCACTTTTTTTTTATATTGGTGTTTTTCTTTTCCTTATTTTTTCTCTTTTTAGGGTCTACAGTTTTCAACCCCACATTCTGAAAGAGAATACAATCTCCGGCTTATTGCCATGCGGCTGAGTAAATGCATTTTAAGTGAGGAAACTGTCCCTTTAAAATGGTCTGTGTCGCTAATGACGGGTTGTTCCAGCTTTAAAACCTCGCTTCAACCCTGTTTGTTCTTAGATCGGGGTTTCGCCCCCGCCACCACACCCCCACACACAAACCATACCCCCTTATCCTTCCCTAGTTACCCATCCCTCCTCGCCCCTCACCGCTCCCTGGCCGACAGCCATCCCGCGCGTGTCTCGTCCTTCTCCGCAGGTTCACTCCCCCTTCTCTCCGTGGCTCCATTCTTCACATTCCCTCACACACGCATCCCAACAACAAACCAAGCCCCTCCAGCCTTGCAGCGGCAATGCTGCCCGTGGTGCATCCCAGGGCTACAGAGTGCGCACTCCGCCTTTTCGTTTCTGCACTTTTTTTTTTTGCCATTTTCTAGCGTAGTGACCAACGAAGAGAATTAGCTTAAAACCTGTTTCACCTGCCTGTAGTCTGCAAGTTTGAGAGGGTAATTATTTTGGGGGGGATCTGCATGCTTAATTTACATAATGAGGGTAGTGGAATGTGACTGAACACAGCGGGGTGAGGTAGTGGAGAGGTAGTGATCTCACAGCAGCTTTCCTTAAAAGTCCCAGAGTGCCAGCTCAAAGCTTCTGGTTTCTATGCATGGCTGTGCGTAGGGCTTGGACTGGTGTATTTCCTTGCATTTTGAGGGGCTAAAAATGCTCTTTGTCAGCAACGTTTCAGAACTTCAGTTTTGCTGATCCAGGCGTAGGTAAGTTCAACTGCTTAGTCTCTGGGCTCACGTCTGTCCTCTTTTCACTTGGAGAGCCAGAGATAATGAGCTTTCAAATTATGGGCCAATGCGCAGTGTATGGCCTCTTGGCCAGCTTTCTGAAGGTCCAGTGGGCCACTGTGGAATCGATACATGCCCTTCAATTAGTAGAGCTGCAGTAAGTGCTGTTTTGAACCTGGATGTGTTGTTGAGGTCTGCAGCATGAGGACTCATTCAGCCACTTGACACATTGTTCCAGTTTTCTACTTCAGAGACCTCTTAAAGTTGTAACTTTATTTTACAGCTGTTGTAGTCCATATTTCTGCCACCAGTGGTTAAAAATAATGCGCTAAAAAGATAAAAGTACCCCCCCCCCCCTCACAAGCACTAAGCACTCTTGTTCTTCAGCCCCTCCCCTCCAACCATGTCGTCATCCAAACAGTTTGCTTTTTTCCCTTAAATTTTATTCAGTTGCGTGTCCTGTTTTACTTAGTAGTGTTCACACATTTTATTCACAAAGCATTTCCATGTTGACTTAAATGATGGTGTCCATCTTTGATCTGTTAAGCTGTAGGCCCAGTGGGATTTAACCTTGAAGTCTGGTCCTCATGGAGTTGAACATGTTTGGGCATACACGTTGTCTGCCATTTAAAGTCAGTCCAATTAATCACATTAATTGAGGATCTTTCGTTCTCACGCTCCAGAGCTCAGTGTAGGGAGTTGTTGTCACCGTGCTGCTTTACTGTCAGTATTTCTGGCTTTGTGTAATTTGGCACTTCTGGATAATGTAGGTGTTTTTCTGGCTTTGTGTAATTTGGCACTTCAGGATAATGTAGGTGTTTTGTTTCTTCTGAAGTTATTGTGCTGTAATTGAAGGAATATTTAATGCATGTTCCTACCTACTTTTGTGATTGTTAAATGCAAATAATCCATGAATGATTAGTTTGTTGAGAGAGATGGTTCTGACTGTTTTATCTTGTTTAATAGATATTACCAATGGATATTTTATTATCATTATAGATATAATATATATATATATATTATATATATATATATATATATACCTATATTATTTATATATATTTATTATTCTTTATTTTTTGGAAAATGAATGTATTGTGTACTTCTCCTTGGGAAACCTCGGATATCAGAAAATTTTACATTTGTGATGTCTGAGCCTGGGAAGTCATAGCCATTTGAATACGTATTGTTATTTTAATGCTCAGCTCCTAAAATGTTTAATTGGCAAGCAGTTGCTCTTTGTCGCCTCAGTTGGTTTTAGTGTAGCAGTCAGTGTATATATTTGGCCAAAGCTTCCATAAAGTATATAAACTAACCCTTAATGATACTATATGATGGTTATGTCAGCATTTTGATGCAAGTCGTCTTTTGTCCAGTAGATGGCGTCAGAGATTAGGACCACTGTTAGTCTGCTTCTCCTGCAGTGTGGACTTCATACTCCACTATCAGTCACACCTCCCGTCGTTCCTTCTCACTCTGCCACTCTCACCCTGTTCATTATCATTCATTCTCGTTCACTGATGCACTCTTACTCATAGGTTGTCAATTACTTTGACTGGCTCATTTTCGACAGTCTTCTCGGAGGCAGCAGAACCTCTCCTGTCAGAGCCTTCAAACCAGCATGAGGAATAAAGCAACACACACCCAGGAGTCTCTCTGTGCTTGCACTCCCTGTACTTACACTAGATGTCTCCATCAAACTCAATTTGAGATATTAAGCAAGGCTCACTAGTTTCAGTGACTGTTTTGTTCAAGTACATTTTTGGGGTTCTCCTCTTGGCTCACACATGAGCAAAGTCCTCAGGGAACATTGTACTGTGCAATGAGCTTCAAGAGAACACATGTTGCCATGCTGTTTCCAGGTCAAAGGAATTGTTGACCCAAAAATGAAAATGGTATTGTTTACTCACCCCCATATCATTCCACCCCAGTGTTAATTTCTTTTCCATATAGCAGAAGAGGATTTATACTGCCTATTTCCATAAAAGCAGTCCATATGACTGGAGTGTTTATATTCTAGGTGTTCTGATGCCATACAGTGGCAATGTGTGAGAAACAAGCTGAAACTTTTTAACTAATATCGTAAATATTACTTATTTTCAAAAACTGCAATTTTTCCAATCTGTTGAGAAATGGCACTCAAGCAAGACTTGTTAATGACATTCCTTCATAGATTCTTAATTTTCTTGCCTCTCTTACTATTCCTGTCACGAGTATTTTATGTCCTCTGACATGTGACAAGTCCATTCAGTGCTCAATCTTGCTGTTTTCCTCTTGTTGTCTGACAGTGCCAGCCTGTCACTCCACTGCTCTAAAGCACATGCCACTTCCAATTTGCTCCTCTGGTGTTCATTCTTCCTTCCTTGATGGCACCGCCCATTATCCATACATTCAGGCTCAGTCTGCCAGTTACCGCACACCATCAGTTCTTGGCCGTTTGAAGCGTTTGTTTTATTCTGCTGTATTGTTTATTTTTATGACTCATTCGCAAGATTCACAATTAGTTTCTTGCTTTATTCCAGCGTAGTATCAGTTACCATCATTGTCGTATGAATACGCTTGCCTTTTCTGAATATCCACTTTTCATTGAAATGTGCTGAAAACACTGGGGAAAAAAATATTTTTTTTAATCAGAAGTAGGCTGATCCTTTTTGTAACGCACGACTAGCGCTATATTTAGGGAATTATTCTGGGAAGTACATAAGTGCATTCATATAACAAAGAAGCTGAAAATTAAGGTTAGAGACCATGCTTTAGTATTCAACCCATTTTTCAGTTGGCAAACACAGCACAAGCAGCCAGGGCCAAACGCTTGTCTATTTACTTGGATATTTTCAATTAGTCGTGCCTCCCCAGAACAAGCCCTGAACCCTTGTATTTACTGATCCACCCCATCCTACCCCTCCGTTAACCAGGCCTGTGGTCTCTAGATTATAATGCTGTATCGATTCCTCAGACACACCGATTCATCCTGAGTGAGCTTAGTTTTTTATTCCGTCTCTCCAACCTAGTCTTTCCAGCCAATCCGGAGCGTGAGTGAAAATAGGTTTCTGATTTCACCATTGCAGCCCTGACCCCATCTGCCTGAACCATTCCTACACTGTTGATTTGTTTCACAAGTAGCCCCCAGCATCTCTGTGGCTGCCGCTGCTGTTTTTCCCTAGCTAAGGCCGATCTCTCTCTGTCTCTGTAGATCTAGTTAATATATCAGCTACTTATCTGCCTGCACAGATGAGCTATTGCCTTGTATGTAGAGATGAACATATGTCTGACTGATTTATTTTATGATAATGCCGGCATTAGAGGCTTAGCATTTTTTTTTTTGTCTATTTGTTTACAGGTATGATAAGGAAGGACATTGATATGATGGACAGCGAGGAATGAAAGTGAAGAGGGCGGTGACTGCGTGGGGGAAACCACAAACTGGAAGACCCTGGCGGAAGTCAAGAATGAGCACTTGGGACATGGAGACAAAGTATGTCGCCAACACATGATTTTTTTTTTTCTCTGTGAGAAGAACACATTAGAATACATTTCCAAACAATTACATTGATTGTAGCTTTTATTCTATAATATTTTCATAATTAAGTTTATATCTTAAATTTATGTTTTCTAAATAAATATTTTAAGGGGTCTTGTCATTAGGGCATTTTTTTCTGGTCTAAAAAGACTATTTTTTTTGGTTGGCTCATTCTAAAATAGTTGGATTTCTAACATCAGAAACCTACAACACTTGACTGTCCACGTTTACACATTAACAGTGCTTATTATAATGTAGTGTATAGCAAACTTGTATACATATAGCTAAACTGCAGCAATGAGCAGCCTGTTTAATTCTAAGGGTCACAGAGAGGGTAGAAAATGGCTGTATAAAAATGACTCGTTTTGGTGCAAAAAAACAAACAGAAGATGAAATAATTAAGCCATAAACATGACCCATTTTTGAAATCCCTTGTCTTGTGGAGCATCACTTTATTAGGGTGTCTCATTCTGTTCATCTGATTAGTTGTAATCAGTCGGTCCTGCATGACACGTGTTCTGAAACAAAAGAGACAGGGATTCAGTCATTTAGCTACACTGTTACTTTTCTCTCTGCTCATTAATCATGCATTGTAATGCCCTTCCCATCTTCCCAAGGTGTGTGCTTAAGCATTACTCACATTCAGCACTGGAGATGGAGAATGGAGATTAACAGGACTCCATTTACTAAGCCTAATAATTAAGAGATTATACTACAGATAAGCTGCATAACAAATCTGACCTTGTCTGCTGCCTATTTTTGGTTTTTCTAGTGTATACGTGGGGGTAGGTTTGTCACGATACCAGCGTTTTAGTAGTTGATACCAGAATCAGAGATTGTTATATTAATTGGCCATTTTAGATGACTATTGCAAGACCACAGCAAAATAATTTAAATATTAACAAATTATGGCATGTGGCCTTTTCTAAATTAAATAAAATTAGCATATTATTGTAAATGTTAAGTATATAATTCAATTATCTTTTGTTTTATGAATGTAATCGTATGGCTGGACGATATGGCCAAAATTTATATCACAATATATTTCTTAATTTCAGTCGAAACGATATAATTCCGATATCGATACGAACACTATTAAAAAAAAAAAAGCCACAACAGATGTCTGTACCTAAAAACTTATGAAAAATGAATTTTCCAAGTCTATGACACCTCATATAAAACCATATAATATTTTAGAGAAAAAAACTGCACAAATAAATTAATGTTCACCTTTTATTTGTATTTAGCCTTCATACAAACAAGAAATGTGAGATTTTTAATGTTTTGAAAGAATTCTCTTCCAATCCGGCATTTATTTGATCCAAAATACAGCAAAAACAGTAACATTTTGAAACTTTTACTATTTAAAATAACTGTTTTCTATTTGAAATTTTTAAAGTGTATTTATTCTGTGATTTCAAAAGTACTATTTTAGGATCATCATTAGTCACTGATCATTCGAAATTCTAATTTTCTGATTTGCTGCTCAAAAATCATTTGTTGAAAACAACCAAGTAGAATTTTCAGATTTCTTTGAGTAGAAAGTTCAGAAGAACAGCATTAATCTGAAATAGAAATCTTTTGTAGCATTATAAATGTCTTTAATTACACTTTTGATCAATTTAATGCATCCATGCTAAATAAAAGTATTAATTTCTAGAATTTCTTTCCAAAAAAATCATACTGACCCCAAACTTTAGAATGGTAGTGTATAATGTACAAAATGCTTTTGATTTAGATAACTGTGATCTTTGGAGCTGTCTATTCATCAAAGCATCCTGAAAAAAAAAATGTAGTCAACTGTATTAAATATTGATAAGCGCAATCGCCTGATTGAAGATCTGAAGGATCATGTGACACTGAGATTGCAGTAAGATGCTGAATATTCAGCTTTGATCACAGGAATAAATTCCATTTAAATATGTCAAATAGAAAGCCGTTATTTTCAATAGGGAAAATATTTCAAATTGTACTGTTTTGACCGTGTACTTTGGATCAAATAACTGAGGCTTGGTGAGCAGAAGCAGAATTATTAAAAAAAAAAAAAAAAAAACAACGCTACTGTTTCAAACCTTTGATGGTAGTTGTGGTGAGTTTCGTATAGATTTGAATACAAGGTGCTTTCGCCAGTATAAAGAGTATGAAAAAGTGCTCTGAGTGCTGCAGAAAAAAAAAAAAGAAACTAAGCCAAACACCGGCTGCGAACTGGGCTTATGACAAGCAAATGATTGTCTGCCAGCAGTTGCCAACTTTGAGAGCCGGTAGACATTAGAGACAATGGGTTCGACAGTAACGGTGTATCAAATCGCTACGCTCCATGAACATGAAGTCTTATCAGTTAAAATGAAATGCCCTCAAACACATTTCTGAAGACAGTCTGATTGGCGTACATTCATATAAAACCCCCTTCGCAGGTGGGCCAAGGTGGGGTGAACTAGGGGGCTCCGATTGATCGGGATCTACCGATAAGCTCGGACGATAATCACGTTGGGGATTGCTGCGGTCTCTAAAAGGCGATATCAAAAAAAATATCTCAAGCTGATGACGCACAGGCCGTGAGAGGGTTTGCACGACATGCAGCGCACAGCTCGCGGTCTCTGGAGGTGAGGGTGAATAATGCGAATGTGAAGGTGAGGTACTCACCTTTATATTTATTCATTAAATAACTTATAAAGTAATTTGAAAAACTTGTGTGAGAGTAATTTCACAAACAGCGTGAGTGAAACACAGCAGTTCCGACGCTATCTCTTTCTCTCCTCAAGCATGGATTCAAATCCCCACATCGCGTTGTCTATAAGAGAGCAGAACGCTGCAAGTTGACAAGGAATTGTCACTTGCACCGCGAGTCCCCAGCGGTCACACGTCACTAAGTGCTTACAATGCATTTCTTTTTAATCTTGCTAGTGTTTAACATGTGGGCTCGCGCGTTTCGTAGACCGTACGATCATGCAATTTCGCAGGCCACACACATAATGCCAGGTCACATACTCCGTTTGCAGTGCCATACGTGGGCCTCTATTTTCGCGTCATGGTACACGGATTGAAAGAATTCCACCGCACACAGTTCTGTGGTCCGGCAGTGCAGCTTCAGGAGCGGTGGTCTGCAGCAGTGCAGAGACGTTCGCACGAGGCTGTGATTGCGGCAATCACTGAATAAAAGTAACAGCGCATTGTTTGCAGTTATTATGAACATGGATTGACACGAAAATGTTGTAATTACTCCATAAATGCATATTATTAAAGTCTATACTGTGTTTCACAGTCAATACATATGGCTTTTTGTCTAGGTTTAAAGGGAACGAGCACTTTTAGATAAACAAGGCAATAAATAGATGGCACTCGTGGAGGTAGTAAAACAAAACTCTTTATGAACCGCAGGATTGCTTGTAAAAGATTTCAATGCAAAAGGAAAGGCAGTAGAGCTGACTATTTGTCAATGGTAAGTTTGTGATAACGTAAGAAAAGTAGTTTAAATATTTTGCCAATTGCTTGAGCAACTTAATATATAAGTAAATGCAAAAGTAAAAAGCACTGAATAATGTGTGCTAATATTTACTAGTTCAACATTTACGGTGAAGTTTGTATACTGTGCGGCTTGGAAAAAAAAAAAAAAAAAAAATCGCAATGCTGAAAAAGCATTTTAAGTAACAATGTATTTGAAATCAAAATAATGGATAAATATTGTGTTTGTGGAAAATAGCCACGGATCAGTAGCGGACTCCTGTGTGAAAGCTGCTTCCTCTCTCAAGAGTCAAATAAGAGGAGAAGTCCCCCATTTTCAAAAATGAAATTCAGGACCTGAATAAATGTCGATAATCCTCATGGAGTATCCCTATAAGTTCGGTAAAATATAAAAGAAGGCTTTAAAAAGATCGATATCGGTGATCGGTATCGGCAGATACTGCTTTCTGTGATCGGCCTCAAAAATCCTGATGGGAGCACCCCTACCCACGACGTGTGTTGATTTTGAAACGTGCAGTGCTCATGTTTATTCAACGAAGTCAAACGACTCAAACAAATCAATGTATGGGAAACACTGGTAATGTATATCGAAATATCGGAAATGTCTTCACTTTTTGTGTTCAAACTGTTTGAAATGTGTTTAAAAATCATATCACCGTTATTGAAAAAAATTATATCGCGATACATATTTATATTGAATTATTGTCCAGCCCTGTAATCATTTGTTTATTTTTTTTAAATAATGCATTTTATTTATTTATTTAACATGTTCTTGTTTGGTTGTAGAGGATTTATTACAGGAATGCTTTTATTGGGTTAATACTATTGACATTTACTTTTGAGATTATCTATGTTTACACATTCTCCTATACATTTCCTCTTTTTTTTTTTTTATGGCGATTGCCATATTGGTTCCATTGTTTTTCAAGGATGACATTCTTTTAATAGCTGAGAACAAGAGTTAAACACAGTAGTTTTATTTAGTAATGAAATATGGGAGATGATAATCTGTTTTCTGGTGGCAATATTAAAGAAGGATGTCCTGAAATGAGAGTGAAATGACAAGCTTACCAGATGTAGCACGACAATGGAGAGGGGCTGCGGAATGCAGCCACAATCTCAGATGAGTGTGTGAAATATGGGAGGACTGGTTTTATATAAGTTAGAAATCAATTATTAAAGCAGAAAGAAAACAGGACTGTTTTCTCTGCAATATTCATTTTTGAAGTATGTGATTTAGCACAGAGACACTGGGTATTGCATGAAATTGCAATTGAACACTGCATCATCAGTCAACTGCAAACCAAAATAGCAGCATGTAAGGCTCATACTATAGTAATAGGGGAAGCATGTAGAATGAAATGAAAAGTCTCACAAAATGGTTGGGGCTTTACAACCCAGACTTTGCCTTCAGTTGATCTTGTACGTTGGTAAATAAGTTGTCTATGAGTTATTGAGCTATTGTCCCGACTGCTACTGAAGTGATGCACATTGGTGCTGTTGTCAAGCACTGGGAAAATGAATGATTTAAGCCTGACTGTAGGTGTTTGGGGTTTTTGTGATAAACTTTACAATTTTTTCTAATACCTGGCCCCTAATGGACCACTGGAAAGAATATGAACCTCATCAGTTTTTTCTCTGTGACGAAATGTACTCATGCTCTCACCCTGATCTCATCCTATCGGCTCTGTTGGGACACAAGGTTGGGCTGCTAAAAGCTCACAGCCAGTTGTCTTAAACTATGCTCCATGTAAAAAAAGTTATTGGAAGGTAGTTTAAAAATTGATTTCCAGGACTGGAGAAGTAAGGGATATTTCTGTTCTGTTCTGTTACGAATGTAGATTTTTTTTTATTTTTGTTAAATTCATTTCTAAAAGATTTAATCAACATTTTTTATGGAGCTCTTATCTGGAATGAATAGTTAAAATCAGGAAACTCATGAAAATACATTGATCAAAAATTATGGAAACAGCATTGGGAATAGAAAAAGTTCTTATTAAAACTGTCCATTTTTAAATGTACTTGTAACAAGATTTTCATGTTTGATTCCGTTAATGGTGCTTTAACATCTGATTTTTTTTTTCCGTCTATGCAAATGGAACTAAATAAATGACTTTACTCTGACTTCCCAAACCGCTGCTTTATTTTGTATAAAATTGTCAGCCATATTGCCTGGCAGCTAGAAAAAATATTATGCTCTGCCCCCTCTATGAGGACCCATTCATCTACCAAACGAATGAGACAATAATTACATAGGTATTTACTGGATGAATTATTGTATTTCAGAGAGGCGGAAATGTTCAGAGGGATTTTTTTTGGACACTAAGTGAAATAACAGTAATTTTCGGGGATATTTCACTTATTGAATAGCAAGCCTTTGCTTCTGTATGCTTTCTTCCTTTGTCATTCACATTTCCCGGGAGGCTTTTTATTTATTTGAAGTGACACTGACTATCAATTCCAGCCCTTCGAGAAGTTAATTGGGGTCGAATTCTCAAAGCGAAACAACTGGATGGTCAGCAGTAAACCTGTTAGAAGAGAAATCAATTACAGTAGTAACATGTTTTTGCCATTTGTTGTTGTTTTCGGATCCCATTTCCTTAGAAAATATGGGGTTAAGACTTTGCCGGAGGCTCTGTATAGATAATGGGCCAAAGAGAGATGATAAATCCACTGTGAGCTGAATTCTCGGTCCTCGGAAAGGCAAAGTGCCCTTTTTTGCATTTCATTAAAGAGTAAATTTTACAGCATAAATATGAATCAAGCCCTGATTTTCTGAGGAGTGAGAGTTTCTTAAGCCCACTGTTGGTCAATGCTGAAGAATCTCATCTTAGTGCTTTTGTCAACCAGGGTAAACGTGGGTGCCATGAGTGTTTGTGTAGGAAAGATTTGGTTTAATGTGTTTCTTCAGAGCCTTGTGAAGAGCAGAGTCATGCTCATGTCAAGCCACTGACTCCTTTTTCACCCTGTAATGTCCTGTGACTGTACTCCATATTTTTTCTTGATGTGTGGAAAACAATAAGGTGCCCTTAGCTGACTCTTCAAGACTTTGTTTAAAGGGGACCTATTATGCTCTTTTACAAAGTCTTGATTTTGTTTTGGGGGTGTACTAGAACATGCTCTCATGCGTGGTGGTTCCAAAAACGCAGTATTTTTCACAAAATTTACATGATTAAAATACCTTTCTCCCCAGTCTGGCGCAAACGGCTCGATTAGTTCCGGGTTTGACGAAGGCCCGCCTTCGGAAAAGCTAAATGTGTTGTGATTGGTTAGCTGTCCCAGTGTGTTGTGATTGGCGAACAGCTTAGTGTTTCAGTACTGCCCCGCCCCTTGCCAAAGCAGCAAGTTCGGTCTGCTCAATATTGCTTTAACTTGAGCCGGATTCAGAGCTCGAGAATATTGAACAAGAGGATTGTGCAGAACCTTTGCACACACGGATAGTGCAAGAGATTAAAGTGGTAACGTTAATGGCTTTTATTTATTTATTTTTTTTGGCTAAATCACGTTTTAGATGGTATGTCAACAACCGCTTAAAAATAACTGCATTTACTATATACAGATAAGTGCATATGTATTATTTAATTCTAACATTATAACATAAATTGCAGTGAAACTGTTATACAGTTAAATTTATGTATACCATAAGTCAGGTTTCCTACCCAGACGTGTGGTGGCGAAAAGGGGTACGGGAAAAGTATTCAGACCACCTTAAATTTTCACTCTTTGTTATATTGCAGTCATTTGCTAAAATCATTTAAGTTATTAATGTACACACAGCACCCCATATATCTAATTTTTGACAGAAAAACACAGAATTGTTGACCATTTTTGCAGATTTATTAAAAAAGAAAAAACTGAAATATCACATGCTCCTAAGTATTCAGACCCTTTGCCGGACACTATATATTTAACTAAGGTGCTGTCCATTTCTTCTGATCATCCTTGATATGGTTCTACACCTTCATTTGAGTCCGGCTGTGGTTGATTATACTGATTGGACTTGATTAGGAAAGCCACACACCTGTCTATATAAGACCTTACAGATCACAGTGCATGTCAGAGCAAATGAGAATAATGAGGTCAAAGGAACTGCCTGAATAGAGCTCAGAGACAGAATTGTGGCAAAGCACAGATCTGGCCAAGGTTACAAAAAAAATTTCTGCTGCACGTAAGGTTCCCAAGAGCACAGTGGCCTCAATTCCTTAAATGGAAGACGTTTGGGAAGAACAGAACCCTTCCTAGAGCTGGCCATCAGGCCAAACTGAGCTATCGGGGGAGAAAGGCCTTGGTGAGAGAGGTAAAGAAGAACCCAAAGATCAGTGTGGCTGAGCTCCAGAGATGCAGTCAGGAGATGGGAGAAAGTGGTAGAAAGTCAACCATCACTGCAGCCCTCCACCAGTCTCAGGCTTTATGGCAGAGTGGCCCGACGGAAGACTCTCCTTAGTGCAAGACACATGAAAAAAAACCTGAAGGACTCCAAGATGGTGAGAAATAAGATTCTCCTGTCGGATGAGGCCAAGATAGAACTTTTTGGACTTAATTCTAAGCGGTATGTGTGGGAGGAAAACCAGGCACTGCTCATCACCTGTCAAATACAATCCCAACAGTGAAGCATGGTGGTGGCAACATAATGCTGTGGGGGTGTTTTTCAGCTGCAGAGACAGGACGAATGGTTGCAATCGAGGGAAAGATTAATGCGGCCAAGTACGGGGATATCCTGGATGAAAACCTTCTCCTAGATTGCTCAGGACCTCAGACTGGGCCGAATTTTTACCTTCCAACAAGACAATGACCCTACGCACACAGCTAAAATAACGAAGGAGTAGCTTCACAACAACTCTGTGACTGTTCTTGAACGGCCCAGCCAGAGCCCTGACTTAAACCCCATTGAGCATCTCTGGAGAGACCTAAAAATGGATGTCCACCAACGTTTACCATCCAACCTGACAGAACTGGAGCAGGATCTGCAAGGAGGAATGTCAGAGGATCCCCAAATCCAGATGTAAAAAACATGTTGCATCTTTCCCAAAAAGACTCAAGGCTCTATTAGATCAAAAGGGTGCTTCTACTAAATACTGAGCAAAGGGTCTGAATACGTAGGACCATGTGATATTTCAGTTGTTCTTTTTTAATAAATCTGCAAAAATTGTCAACAATTCTGTCTTTTTCTGTCAATATGGGGTGCTGTGAGTACATTAATGAGGAAAAAAAAATAATAATGATTTTAGCAAATGGCTGCAATTTAACAAAGAGTGAAAAATTTAAGGGGGGTTGAATACTTTCCGTACCCACTGTTTGTTATTAGGCAAATTCACTCTGCGGCAGCTGGGGGTGCTGGGAGTGGAGAGATCGAGGTTTCCCTGGGACCCGCTGTACATGAAGCAGTGCTCCGCTCACAAACGCTGCTTTATCAGACATTACATGCAAGATTAAATGAAAATGACATAGAAAATTTTCTAAAGATAGTCTTTCTTCAGAAATACAGTGATATAAAAACGCAATGTATGGGAAACACTGTAGTCTCATAATTGAAGTGTAAATTCTGCAGATTACATCATTGTCCAGTATTATACTGTCAGCAATTTATTATTAAAAACGTTTTCATAATTGTAACATGCATATTTACATACAGAATTATTCAGGTGCATGTGTAATAACTTGCGAAAACTTGATGCTACAGCAGCACTTCGTCGTCGTCGTCTTGTCTGATGCACTCAACCAAGCGTTCTAACCACGACCTCGCCCCTCCCCACCCCCCCAACCATTTGAGTTTCCGTAGGCGGGAAATATTTTAATGATATTCTGATGGACCGCTTTGTGATGTCACACAACCCGGAAAACAATGCTGTAGTCCAAACGAGCCGTTCGTTGTAGTTTTTGAAAAGGAATTTAAAAACTAAGTATTTCCCTTTGGAGTGGACTTTGAGAGATTTGTAACTTTGCAGATCTTCTTTATGCCCAAACATACACACTGACTAAAATTCAAAAAGTGAAAAAGCATAATAGGACGGACCCCTTTAACCTCATTTCACTTTTCACTTTCAAACATGGAATTTTTCATTTATTTGAACCCCCTCTACCTTCTAGATGAGGTATTTTCCACAAAAAGGCTATAGAATAGGACCTGAAATTGCATATTTTATTTTCTGTTAATTGTATAAGAATTTCCAACCATGTTACCCGTTTAAATCAGTTTTAAAACCCATTTGTTTGTAGCAATAAACAAAATCCAAAATAAACCAAACAAATAAGGTAAAATTCACAACACTGGTACAAATATTGATTTTAAGCAAGCAATCAGTAGGTTTTGGAATGTTGGTTTGTAGTTGATAAAAGTATTTCCCATAAATTGAAGAAATGCTTGGTTGACCTTTTTTCTTGCAATAATTTTGATTACAGGGTTGAATGGTTGAGCTTGATCAATGGTAGTTAACATGAAAAAATACAGATATTTTACATGCAAACAAACTCTTTATGCTGTTATTTTGTTTGATGGTAGTTTATCTGACACATCTAATGATTCTCACAACAAAAACATGGTGTCTGTGCCTCTAAAGTTTTCAGAAAAGTCATTGAGATATCGGAGTGTACCATCTTCACAGGAAGTGCCAACTGCACAAACTAATTCTTAGTATCGCGGTCTTCCTTTTCATCTCCAGCCCCAGTGGCTGTGCACTTCCTGTCCTCCCATTGTCTCTTCTGCATACATTTAGCACAGAGCCTTTGACCTCCTCTCCAGTTGCTCTACGGCTGCTGTTTCCCTTCTGCCTTCAGCCCCGTTCAGAAGCCCTTTTAATGTTTATGCATATCACCGGTTTTGCATATCCCACTTTTAAATTAATATAGGCGAGTTTTTGTTTTGCCTTTCTGCTTGGCCCATTTTGCAGGCATGTTGCATTTAGTTTTTCTTTTTTTAAACTATGTCATGTTATGCAAGTTCTGCAGCTACCACTTAACAAACAACATTAGGGATTTTATACCATAGAAGTGGTAGTTAGAATGTGCAGTACCAGTCAAAAATTTGGACACCAACTCTTTGCTATAGTGCCAAATTGTAATAAACTTCTGTTTATTAGAATCGGCTTTGTGTTGCAGAAACAGTCTCCTTTTGCGCTTGTATAAAGTGTGTTTTTTTTTTAAGCAATGTCAACGGTCTTCTCTTCCCAGGCTGATTATTTTTCTTGCATCGCCACCATAGTCTACATCCGTAAAGAGAACTGCTTGTATCAGGCCTGTCCCAGTAAAGACTGCAACAAGAAGGTGGTGGACCAGCAGAATGGCATGTACCGCTGTGAGAAATGCGACAAAGAGTTCCCCGACTTCAAATATCGTCTCATGCTCTCGGTAAGGGACTTGCCCTTGGCTCCCCTGCCTCTTCTGAAATAACACATTAACCCCCTCCAGTCAGAATTCTCTGGGTGTCCTAAAATAAATATCTCTTCCATCCCCTTTCTGCTCTTTGAAAATAGTAATTTCTGAAATGAATTAGTAACCAGAGTTTGTTGTTGTTTTCCTGTTCTAAATGCATCGTTCATTGGAGGCCACTTTCTGTTAGTCACCTCAGATGTTATTTTGTTGATTTTTGTATTTAAGAGCTGCATCTCGAATTCCAGGACAGGATAGAAATGGGCAAATAAATTTTGCTGCTAGTCTGCAGCCAAAAAAAAAAAAAACCTTTAAAATGTTATAACTACATTTGTCTCCAGCATCCAGACATTGCTATCTTTAACACTGGATCTGATGTACATGGCCTCTCATTTTTCAGATCCTCGCCATTACATTTGCCGATTCAGTCTGGCCTTTATCCGTTAGACATGACTTCTGGCCAGCTGGGGGTGAAATTATTGTTTTGTGCTTTTTTATTAATTGTCCTTTCATTCATTCTGTCAGGCCAACATTGCTGATTTTGGAGACAACCAATGGGTGACTTGCTTTCAGGAATGTGCAGAGACCCTTATTGGCCAAAACTCAGGTTATCTCGGCCAACTCAAGGACTCAGTGAGTTTCTTCATCCTGTCTACTTCTCACTCTCATTCTTATGTTTTCCATCCGTGTGGTACATGAAAGTGTGGCCTCGAGTATTGGCCAGCATATTACAAAGACGCTCTGAGAAAGCAGCACATTGTTTCTGAATTGGAGTTCTTTCTGTGGCGTGTTTATGAAATAGGCTTTTAAGGCCATGGATTTTTAACAAGCTCTTACTCCAAGAGGTTGATTCAGTCTCTCATAAAGTGTTTCATATTAAGAGACAAACAATGTTCTTTTACAATGTGGTGTTTGTAATCCTCTTACGTTATTGTCTTGCCTTGCTTTTTCAGAACGAAGCTGCATTTGATGAGGTCTTTCAGCATGCAAACTTCAATACTTTTGTCTTCCGGAACCGAGTGAAGATGGAGACCTACAATGTAAGTTTAACAGAAAAAATCTCAGGGCCCTTCCACATGTGGGCCATGGTGGTAGAGCAGGGTGTCTTGCAATTTCAGATGGATCTCATACTAACTTTTTATGAAAAGTTATGTTGTATTTAAGAAAATGAAGAATGTTTCATTGTCCCTCATACATTAAAATATAGCAAGTAAAATTAAAATATAAATTTGTACATCAGTGGTTATTTTTATAGATTTGAAATGTATGCATTACATTAAATTTTAAAAGTTTGGTGTTTCTTGTTTTTGAAATTAATACTTTTATACAGAAAGGATGCATTAAATTGATCAAAAGTGACAGTAAATGCTTTAATGATGTTACAAATGGTTTCTATTTTAAATAAATGCTGTTCTTTTTAAAATTTCTATTGAGGAAAAAAAAATTAAAAAAGAAATTCTTCAGCATATTAGAATGATTTCTGAAGGATGATGTCGCACGAAAGACTGCTGAAAATTTAGCTCTGCCATCACAGGAATAAATTAGATTTTAAAATATAGTCTTGATAGAAAACAGTAATATTGTGCAATTCTAATTCAAAATAACGGTTTCTAGTCAATAAGTGCAGCCTTGATGCGCATAATAGATTTCTTTTAAAACTTTCAAACTAAAATGTACATAAATATATGCACATTATTATAGACTAGGTGTAAAATGCAACATGTTTTATACTGTAACAAACTGCTCCATCTCTCTATCCACCAAAGGGGTCTTTGGCCTAAAAAATGTTGAAGACCCCTACTGTATATCTTTTTTTCCCCCCACTCATTAATTTCTAAGCCAAAATATTTTGCTTAAATTGCATACAAAACAGGGATGAAGGAATCTTTTTCAAAGTTGAACAAAATGTACATAATGTTTTTTACACCTTTTGATGTGATTGAGGTTTATGGAAATCACTGCTGCTGATGAAAATTGCTCTGCGCCTTGTTCTTTCTCCACATGACGTGCCACACGAGAGCCACGTTGATAGATTAGCTGTGAATATTTAAGATGTTTGGGTTGTTTCTGTGAACCTGAAGCCAAGAACACGACCTACTCCATTTGCCTTCCTCAAACACACCTGCTCACAAATCTAAAGCAGAGAACAACATTTTAGCATTTTCTTCTATTAACTTTTTTCTTATTATCAGAGTTGAGATTCATGTTACATCTCAAAATTCAAATTAACTTAAATTTTTATTTTATTAGATTTCATATTAGCCACATACAATTATAGCTTTAAATTGGCTAGCTTATTTCTTTAAGCGAGTTAGGCATATAGCGGTGCTTCAGTCAGTCTCTGTGTAATGTGACTTATTATTCTGCAGGGAAATTAGTATATTAGTATTTAAAATGCTCAGTATCCGAATTCCCAGCCATCACATTGCTGGAGATCGATAAATTACAGGTAATGAAATCAGAATACAAGGCTACAGTCAGCACTCGTGAAGGCCACCTTTAACTTGGGTGTATGAAAATATGGATCTTATAAGGCTTAGGATTTTCTCCAGGTATGTACATGAAGAGGGGACTGAAAATGTCAGAGAATTTTAAAATTGTGATTTCCAAACCTGGAAAATTATTTAAAAAAAATTATAAAATCTTAAAAGTTATGGGTATTCTAGCTCTCTTCATTAGTTGGAAATGTGGGACGGATGATGATTAATATTTGTTTTGTTAATTATTTATTATTATTCATATTTTATTTGGAAATTCATTGGCCAAAGCTATTGGGAACCCTGTAGAATAAATGTATGTAGAAACGCACATAATTAGAACATGTTTTGCTAATTACTATTACTATTATTTAGAATAACCCAAATGTCAAAACAGATTTATGTGTACACAAGTTGTGAATACCATGGGTGTGCTGCCTCTTAATCCAGATCAGTCTTTTTTCTCTTTGTTCCAGTTTGAAATTTTGTTTTTCTGCAGATGATCTAATTGTAATTGAGACCAAAGCAAGTTGCTATAAGTTCAAATGAATAGAAAGCGGTCTTGTTTCATAGTCATGAAATGTTAGCCAAATAGTATACACATTTGTTTGCTATTAGATTGCTGTTCATCTTTCTCATTGCTGCTCTGTTTGTTAAAATGTCTACAGGCTGTTTGGTGACTATTTTTTGATTTTGTGGAGGCTTTTGAATATGTAGAATATGATAGAATAGAGCAGCATTTGTCATAAACTATTAAAGGCTATGAATTCTGCTTTACAACACAGTCCAGTGCTCAGAGAGCAAAGCCCATGTGGATTTGCATAGGAATGACTGCCTGGTTTCTAGGAAGATATGTCCAGGGTTCATCTCTGAGAAATATGCGGTCAGTGGTTTGAAGCTGAAGTGTATTTGGTTGGTTAGGTTTGATGCCATCAAGGACTCAGAAGGAAGATTAAATCTGCAAATGACTACTACAAGATAGCTAAAATTTGGTGGAGGATTGTGTATTTTGCCAATTATCTGCATGCAGCTTTAAATATTGTGCTAGACCTAGTTCTGCAATGCCAAAACAACACAATCTTCAAAATGCTGCTTGTGTAGTTTCATTTGATTGCTTTTGCTTCCTGTGGGTTTTAATGGGAATTATTTTATTAAAGCTTATTAATGTATGGCAGATTTACATTTAATCTGCCCTTTGTCTCTGAGGCAATATCACATTTAAAGATGTTTAATGCCTGCATTTGTGGCTAAATAGGTTTTTAGGTTAAATTAGTGGTGTGGAGTTTCCACAGGGGTCATTAGAAGATTTTTCCAAAATTGTGAGTGTAGTCCATTTACAGGTTATTCTTAGCTTGTGCCTCCACACCACTTTTTTTCCCTCCCATGATCATTCCATGTTTCTACTTGCTTCGTGAATATAACTCAAAATACTTGCAGCTGGTTTGTGCTTAAAAATAAGAACAGTTCATATTCAAACAGAAAACATTTGTTTCCCTAGGAGACTTTAGAACTGCTCTTGGATGTGGATGAATTGGAAAATTTGGAGACATGGATGCTAATACCTTTCGTTTTGTCTTCATAGGATGAATCTCGCATCAAAGTGACAGTGGTGGATGCCAAGCCGGTTGACCACCGAGAATACAGCAAACGGCTGATCATCAACATAAGAAAGTTGGCTGCACAGTAGAACTGCCGGAGTTACACAGAACAAATCCCCAAGCCATTGTGTGGCACTTTTGAGTTTCTTATGGTATTTTGCGTACTTATTGTATAGCATCTTCGAAGTCTCTTTTTTTATGTTTTCCTTTAGTTTCTGTTTTCCTCTGTTTTGTATTTGTCAGTAATTTCACCGTAACTTTTTCAAAAACGGCAAGATCAGATTAGCTTGTGCTGTTGTCCCCAGGGTTGACTGATCGGAAAGGGCCTGAAGTTCTTTAGAAATTGCTGACGTATTTTGTAGCAGAGACAAGTCGAGAAAGAAATGGACTTGGAGTTTGGAGAATTATAAATCAGTGCACATTCAGGGGTCTGCAGCGGTGATTTAGGTTGGCTAGAGAAAAAGTACAACCCCTCTCACTGTAAGAATGTCTTGACCAAACATGCAGAACATTGATAAACCCATTCACACTCGTGTGCTTATCAGGCACACACTGTATTAATATAGATACACACTGTATGTCTCAAATTACAAATAATAAAGCTGTTATGTTCTCGAGTGTTTTTTTTTTTTTGGTTTATTTTCTGCTTAACATAAACACCACATAGTGCCTTTTGCTGTAAAATGCTCACTTTAATAAGAAGTTTCTTGGATAGAAGTTGTAAATAGATTAAGTGCTGAACATTTTCATTTAAGATCCTATCAATATATATATATATTTTTATGTTTTCTTAAACTTCAGTGTTCAGTGTCATGTTTATAATGATTACTACAACATTTATGATTATTGATACATTATGATGTATGGGGTTAAATCTAAATTAGACAAATGACATTACATAAAAGTGTTATAACTGGATCAAGACATGATTTAATTTGGAATATAAATCACAGCACATTTCAGATGATTGAAGAAAAAAAACATTCTGGAAAATACTCTACTGTGCCGTTTGAGGAACCATTACTTTTCTTCTAGCAGACCATAAAACAAGCTAAAATAAAATCACAGGCACTTTCCACTAAAGAAGATACAGGCATGTTTAGTAACCAGCAGATTGGACTCTTAGTTGGGCCAACCATTCACCCTAATAACCACATTGCAAGTCCTGCATGAGTAAGTACTAGTCAAAAATACTTAAACTCTTTTCAAGTTTTTTTCCCCCTCCCTGGTTACCACTACTACATTTCAAATGTATCGTTTAAGATTCAGACCTTCTATAACACAACTTATAAAGTGTTGCCTTCTGAGTTTGGCCACTATTCAAACCACTATTATAAGTCTGCTTCTGTGGGCTTTCTGAGGGGAAACTGAGACTGTTGTTATTCTCCCTTTATGTCTGCCAAATACTAAAAGATCTCTATAAAGGCCCCAGTCCCTTAAAACTCTTGTGTTTGGGCCTATCGCTGTCAGATAATAGCCTGGTGAAATCCCCCAGCAGCAAACACACAACAGGACATAAACACTGTTCTTGCACACTGTTCACATCAGAGGTGCTTTGTTGTATGTGAAGGCCAAACAGCCTGTTTTCCTTTTATCCTTTTCTTCTTTCTTCGTCACCCCACCTTGGCACATCCTTCCATTTATTCCTATCGGGCTGCTGTGAATTGTAGTTTTGAGTGGTATTATCCCTGTTCTCAAGGTCTAACATTACTAGTTGATGAATGTTTGTTAAGGCCAGCTCGCTTCTATATCATCATTTGCTGGTTCGTATGAGTGCGCCTTAACCTTTGTGAGGAATAGCGACATAATGAGTGGTATGTATTTTGTTTAAGCCTCAGGGCAAGTCCAGGCTTTGGATGGAAGCTGGTGCACGGAGCAAGTCTGCGCCTGTGCAAATTTGTGCCCCTGGCTATTTTAAGAACGGTATTAAAATATAGTTAAATTTTTCTGTTTTTATGTGTGATATTGACCGTTCATATTTGGAAGGCTCACACAAACCACAAACTGTATATGTATAACTTAAGTATACCTGATTAATATACCGTTAATCAGGTAGTGCCATTGTAGGAACGATTAAGAACAGCTCTCGCTCTCTCTCTCTCTCTCTCTCTCTCTCTCCAATTGACTATGAATTTCATGAATAGCAGACAGAATAAACATATTTAAGGGAAAATGGCATTTATCTGGCTCTTTTATCTTAAATGTCATTTTTTTTAAATCGCACACAATAAATAGAGTTCACATATAATGACAATTTAAAGTAAAAAACAAACAAACAGCAGGCCCAACCAAAGTATCAAAAATAGAAACTCACAAAACAATGAATAAATGAATTAGTTAAATAAAATGAAATAAATGTACTGAAATTAAAAAAAACATTATTTTTTGAAAGTTTCAGATTGTGCACAATAATAAAATTAATATATAATGATAGTTCAAAACAAAGTAAAAATCAGTAAAGCAGGACACATTAGTACCTCAAAATGAAAATGTAAAACATTAACACAATTTTTAATTAATGAATGAACATGTTAATTAAAAAAATGAAATAAACTCAAACAATAATAATAATAATAAAAGCATTTACAGCAAATCAACTCTGCATTATAATTAGAACATTTCTGGCTTCTTGTTGACGTTGCATCTCTAACCTTTTTGCACTATATTGCGTCATTATATTGGTCTGTTATTTTTATATTCTTTTGTGACATCTCATGATGAAACCAAAAGATAAAGTTTGTCAGCTGCACTTACCAAAATCTGAACATCCTGAAAAGTGTTATAATCCATTGAAGTGATAACAACTGAGAAGAGAGTGGCAGAGAAGTTTCTACTGGAGGATTATCTCAGACGCCTTGGAGAGAGATGCACTTTGCTATTATCCAGACTACGAAAGGGCTCTTGGCAGGTCTCAGAGCGGCAGATAAAGGCAGATGTGTGTGGTAATGAAGATGGCGGTTTGCCTGGTTGCTTCCCTGGAGCTTGTCCTGTGCGGGAGTTACGTTTTGCATTGCGCTGAGGCCTTCTGCCCTGATTAAGACCTCAAACGGTGATTTGGCTCAGGGGAGCGATGAAGATTATCTTGTAGGCTCGCACTGGTCTAGCCCTGCTTGTTGTGACAAGGCTGAAAAGTACAGATAGTGTGCAAAGTGCTCTCATTCTATTAAATAAAGTTAATGCATACACCTTCTGTACCAAACTTTGACCTTAACTCTAAAGGGCATTGTGAAAATTCAGCTAATGGCATCTTTTCCACTTGCCTTCCTTTAAAGGTGATTTTTGTGTTTTTTTACTGTTAAAATACTTTATCCCATCCCAGTTTAATGAGCAAACCTGTAAGTAATCCTGAAAGTAAGCCATTCATAGGCCGACTTACTGAGTTTAAACATCTATTTTGCATGAAAGCCCATTTTTGTAAAACAATAATAAAGGTAATTACAACTTTGTGTCCCATAACTGCAACTTTATTTCTGACAAATTGTTACTTTTTTTTTTTAAGTTTAACTGTGCATCTCACAATATGACTTTAAATCTCACAACAAATGTATTTCTCACAGCTGTGACTTTATATCACACAGTGGAGCTACTTCTTGAAACTGTGTGACTATTTCATGTATTTATTTTTTATTAATTAATTTACCTAATTTTATTTTTATTGTTTACTTTTTATTTTATTTCAGTTAGTTTTTAATTTGTTGCTCTCGTGCTGTTTTCTCACTATGGTCTTTTTATTTTATTTATTTTTTTATTATTATTATTATTATTTTACGGTAGCAAACTGCTTCCTTATTTTGGTGACACTAGTGGCATTCATTCATTCATTCTTTTTTTTTTTTATTAAATTTTTTGCTGTAAGGGAAACCATCTTCCTAGATTACCACTATAGTGTAATTTCTTATTTTAATTAATTAATTAATATTTCACTTTATTTTTCACTCTAAGGCGTTCACTCTAGTGGCATTTTTTATGTATTATTTTGTTTTATTTTAATTTTAATTTTCTTTTTTAATTTTTTACTCTGAACACTAAAAATGCTGGGTTATTTATTTATTTTTAACCCAAATGCTGGGTTCAGTCTGTTGGGTCATGTTATTGGATTATTTTATTGTTTTTAACCCAGGTGCTGGGTAGTTTTTCTGTAACTCAACTTCTGGGTAATTTTTACTGTCAATACAAATGATGAACCTTCTCACATACCTACCCAGTGCTGTATCAGTGTTGGGTAATCTATAATCTGCGGTCATTTGGTCAGCGGTCATTTTGTGTTCTGTCCTGAGAGAAAACTTTCTGAGAGGAAACTTACTGAATGAAATTAAGGTTTGTATTACCTTGTATTCCTGTCAAATTATTACTGTACAAATAGGAAAATGTCTGTAGTCTCACATTTTCCCTTTATGTTTAAATGTACATCGCAGCTAATGTCTGCTTGTAACGCTAGCATTCTACAAACGCAGCATCCACCAGCGAACGACACACCAGCACCACCGTGGATGTTTCACCTCCCGCCACACGAATGCGCGACCAGGGCTGAAACATGACACGACTTCACTGTTATGTGTAACAAAGTTTCTGTGCACTTCAGGAGGAAATATCCCTAGATCAGCCTCCGCCAAACGTGACAGTCTTCTATTCAGCCAAGTTTAGCTGTATTTTGCGTCTTGAGGTCACCCACACTCTTGCATTATCTCACCTGCTCCCCTTTCACTGCTGCCCGCCACAGACTTTACTGAGTTTTTTGTCGATATGTCGCTCTCTAAATCTGCCACTCCTCCCGAGAACAGCTCATCATGGGCTGTGTGTGGTGTGCTGATCGCCGCTAGAGACTCTCACCCGTTCTGAGTTGTCTGCTTGGGCCTCATGCATGCAGAAGAGGCTTTGGAGAACCTGGAGAATTGCAGCCATTGTCTTATGTTGCCTAAAAAGCTCCTGCAGCGCCGTCTTCAAGTTGCCATGACTTAGTGCGTCGAGCTTGGCTTTTCTGACTCGGATGGGGAACATGGTGATGACGACATCTGATGATGGTGCAACATCCCTCAACTAGGCTGACCAGTTCCCCGAAAGGGACATCTTTGTGGACAACCTCCCATTTACCGACGAACTGGCTGATTCCGGTGATGATGATGGGCCCTTCTCGGGGTCTCAGAGGATGAGGAGGCCTTCGCGCCCTCTGTTGTTCCCCAGGCTAATTCCCTCTTGCGGCCTTACCCTAGTCTATCCTCCTGGACCTGTGCGAACAAGCGGCTGCCCGCCTCAACATTGAGTGGCCGGCTCCACAGAGCACCACCAAACATGAAAGGGACATTTATGGAGGGAAACTGCTGGGTCCCACTCCCAGCCTGATGAAACAACTCTTTCCCATCCTTCCAGCATGTGCGAAGCACATGAAACACAACTGGAGCAACCTGCTTGATCTCAAGCACGGTCTCACGGGCCTTGAGGTGAAAGATATGGCGGCTCTCGGCATGGGTGATCCCCCAGCTATTGAGCCATCGATCACCAGGCACCTTAACTCCGTCTATGGCAGGCTGCTCGCTTCCCCGAAGCCGTTCTTGCCTAACAAAATGTACCGTTTTTCTGCCTCAGTTCACCAGGCCGCTTATAAGTCCTCGGCCTTGGCTGTCAGGGCCCTTAATATTTCCTCCCTCCTCTCCTCTTACCAGGCGGAGATTTTGGACAATTTAGGGCAACAGATGGATAAGGGATCCCCCTCACCAATCTTGTGGAAGGAGATCCTCACGGTTAACGACCTCGTCCTCCATAATGCTCGGCAGGCTGTTCAAGCCTGCGGGCGCTCCATGGCGCTTTCTGTGGTGGGAGCAGGTGAATCTCTCCACTCAATGTTTCAGAGAACCGGGGTTAAGACAGTAACCTATTGCTTTCTTCCCACAGATTCCCATTGGCTGCTCTTGCTGCTCCTGTCACGTCTCACATATTTAACCAGCGCTGGGTTGCCAAATAACACAGAAAGGGTTGTTTTTAACCCAGCATTTTTTTAGAGTGAAGTGGAAACTGACTTCCAAAAATTGGTGCCACTAGTGGCCTAGAAATGATGCATATAGTATCACGCAGGTGTTTAGGAGGTGGTTGTCCCAGTCTGAAAAGTTTGCGTGTTCATATGATATAACATGTGATATGACTCTTAAGCAGACTGTAAATCAGTATACTGATGATGGCAGCATGCTGGAGGAGACAAACGCAGAAATAGCCCTCAGAATGGAGACCATAATTGTAATGGATGGAGAGGGGAACAGTATGTGGGCGTCTCACTTAAGATTCATGGGCCTGCCGCAGATGCGGAGGATATGGAGAAGAGAAAACAAAGAGACAGAGAAAATGGGTGTCAGTAAGAATTAACCATCAGACCTTATAGCCTTAGCAGGGCTTGAGATGTACATCAGCGTGGCCTGCGTAGGCAAAACACTCTGGTGTTAGAGAAAGTTAGGTATATTGTCCTGCCCTTTCAAATTAGATTTTGAAAATTTCACAGACAATTATGCGGTTGGCAGGTGCAAGGAGGATACTTTTCATAATTGTTGAGATAAAAAGAAAGCAGGCTGTGTATCCTTCGAAAAAGTGGTTGAGATTGAATTTGTAGATACAAATGACATTGTGACTCCTCTCCTGTTGTCCTCTGTAACTGGATTATGCTCTAGTCTAGATAGTGTTTTTCGTTTTCTATTGTCAGACGCCGGATTACTAAGACGTATTCCTTCATGCCAGTAAATAATACATTTTGGCAGAAAAAGGGGTGAGTGTTGTTATTTCACTGCACAGCATCTATATCTGTCAGACAGGAGCTTTTTTTTACTCCAAATATGGATCATTCCTTTTTATTCAGTCTGTAAATCCTTGTTCAAGTGTCAGTCCGTGAAAATAAATAGAATTTTGGAGAGCATCCTTCCCATCACGATGACCCTCATGACAATAATTTGAATGTGGATGGAATTTTGTAGCAACATCAAAGATGCAAAATTGGTCAAATCAGTGTTCCAGTATTCACTTCCAAACACTCCACAGCAGACGGTTTCATTCATTTGCTTGTATCGAAGACTTGAAGAAAAAATGTTCACACTGTATTTTAAAAAGGCTTTATACCTGTGATGGCAAAGCTGAGTTTTCAGCAGCAATTACATTTATTATTATCAGCTTTGATAATCCCACACACACATATTTGAAATATACTTTTTGTAACCTTATAAATGTCATTGTGGATCAATTTAATGCATCCTTGCTGAATAATAAAAATATATACTGTATATTGACCAGATAATAATTCAAGAACAGTCTTCAAGTAAAAGATCATGATGTAAATGATCAAAAATGTTCATTGCATATATAAAATCTCATACAGTTTCAGTAGTTTTACAATTGTTCCTGACCTCACAGGCAAGATACGTAACATAATAGAATGCGTTAAAATTGTTAAAACTGTAATAAAAATAACTGGGACAAAATTAGCATAAATCTATGTATATTTTGTCACAAAATGTTGTAAAAGACTGTATTCATTATCATACAATAGGCTTATACAATTCAAACAAAAAGGCTGTGAGGACTAAATGTTCAGCAGCCTTAAGCCCTAGCTGGACTATTAGCATGCATAGATCACTGTAATGTATGGATGAGCAGACTGCAGTGAGTAGTTTAACGTGTGCCACTGTAATGAATGAATATTTAATATTCGCTAAATGGTTACAGGATTATGTGACAGGACAGAGTTTGAGTTATGAGATGAGTCCAAGACTGATCATTTTTGTTCTGGTTCTCCAGCAGTAGAACATGTGACTCAAACTGCAATTCAGTTAACTGAGCTAAATCGCAATGTCCTGAACAGAGATAAATAGACACAGGGAGCAGTTTATAAGATGGAGTCTAATAGAGCCATTATGATGAAACACCATATCTTACTGTTTATTGTGACTGGAGAATGTTGACTGATCGTCTCAAAATGTGTTTGTCAAGAGGTTTTGTTTCTTTTCATGAAGCAGATGAAGAGTTTGGGAAGTGAGATTGCAGATGCATAATAAATCATGAAAGGAACATAATACAAATGCAGAACGTGTCACGTCACCGGCACATTTATTCTCCTTAAAATTTGAAGATGCATAGCCCAACTTTTGATCATCTCAAAAAATCCTTTAATAATTCTAGATGTTTCTTCATATATGCAGATATTGTAGATGCTGTCTGTTTAGCTTTTATTTGAGTTTAACAGAGTTTTTTTCATGGATGTTGAATGAAAGGTAATATCCTTGTACAAGATCGACAGTGCTACTAAAAAGTAAGAAGTAAAGTAAACTAAGGTGCAAACTAAGATCCCTGGTCCTGGAATATTAGGTTTTACAAAATACACTTTTTAAGGTTTTGGGGTTTAAATGTATTTTTTTATCATAACACATTTATTCAGTTTGCTATTATTAGATGTATTTATACATTTCTTTAATAATGAAACTGTGACAACATTAAAGCCTTAGAAAAGAGCAATGGAAAAAATATAATTCTTAATATAATATAATATGAATAAGACCTATTTAATATTATATTTTTCTAATTCATATCTGGGTTGTTTCCTGGGTGAAAACTACTAGTGACTTTTAATTTTAAAGTCAACCAGGGGTTAATATAATCTGATATAATATAATATAATAATATAATATAATATAATATAATATAATATAACTATCATATAATATAATAAATATTTTGGGTCTTATACATGAAGATAGCTGACTTTATATTTTATTAAGGGGGTCCCATTTGATTATATTTGCAGGTCCTTAGATGAAAACAGTTTGCAAATCCCTGACATAGGATATCATTGACACTACACATTGCCATAGCATGGCAGAATCACTCAACTGAAGAGATGTTTTGTTTTCACCATTTAATTTCTCTCTTCTTGTTTTTTTCTTTTGCAGTGGTTACACCATCCAGAAAAGCTCTTTGGACTTCAATAAACAGTGCTTTAAAACAGCTCTACAAGCTTCTCTACAGACATTTTGGTTATGTAACAGTCCCCTGCATTCATACAGTTTAATTGCACATCAAAACTGCTCAGGCCTAAAGCACTAGTTCACCCAAAATTTGGTTGAAGATTGTTTTAACAGGAATTATTCCTTTAAGTTGTGTCCCGGTGGGGGATGAGTCGACTGCGAGTGTGCTGGGCAGTGACAAGCAAAGTGCGCCTCTGTGCAGATCAGTGCAGCCACATTGGTTTTTCTAGTCTTGAGGACTGAGAATTCTGTCTTTCATTTATATATAGAGAGGGTTCAAGCAAAAAAAGGAGAGCACTTGCTGGGCGATTTGGTTTGAGGTTTCGTTTCTTTTGCATGTTTGACATACTGATGATATCTGCGTTGTCTTCCTGGAGTCGTGTAGTTCTGTAAGAATTCCTCTGGCTCCATGATGTGGTAGAGTGTTTTTTTCCCTCAAAAGTCTTTCAAAGTATGGTTCTTGAGCTAGTAAAGATGGTACAGTCACAAAAGAGCATGTCTGAAGTGAAATGAATTTCCCTTTTCTGTACTTTGTGGACAGTTGTCTAATCTTAGTGTGATAAATTGTTTGATCAGTGCAATTTTTCTGCACTCTATGAAAGAAATGGGCTCATTTACTCTCTGTCAGTTAAACTGTCTCAAGTTGAGTGGGAGAAATCTGTCTCTGTCTATATGAATGTTGTATGAAATGTGTGCTGAATGCACACTCAGCTTTACACCGGGTCAGTGGGAGAGAATCTGACATTTTATTTTAGATCTTAAAAGCAAAGGCAGATTTCAGAGGATCCCTCCAGTCACTCATGAGTATAGTTGATAGTGGTCCGGGGAGAAGACAGAGTAGCTGATGACAGTTGAAACGTAGAGTACTACAATGAAAGAATTCTCTGCAGTGCTGTCAGACATTACTCTTATCTCCTCCGTTTCCACTCCATCTGTCAGTGAATGTATGACGAAATTTCACGATCCTCTTTTGGTCCCATCAAATCATATGTGGAAAAGAAAAAATGGCATCAAAATTCACTTTCTAAATAAATGTCAATCATCTTGTTGTGAACAGTTCATCAGTAAATGCTAAATGCTATTCTAAATCTCTATCCTTTGATCTTTGATCCCTCTACTGCTGTTTTCATTGACATAACCAAAGCTGGTTTTATATTGGATTTATATTGTAATTATATTTATATAATTAATTATTATTTAAATTAATTATATTGGCTTATTTAAGCAGAGTTGCAAGTGCGATATACAGTAACAGGTAATATTGAGTAAAAGTAAATAAATATTGAGTAACTTTCATTTTAGACAGTATTGCCAGTTACTTTTGCAAATGAATGAATGAATGAATTCTCTACTTTACCAAGCAGAAGCATCTGCCAATTGGTTGCACCTGTGATAAATTGCACAAACATGAAATCCACACGACCGTGGAGTCCTGTTTGCCATTTTAGGTTTAGTGCCCCATTTCCCCCAGTTAAGACTACCTGGGCAAACGCTATGTCACCTAATTAATATTTATGAATCAAGCTGATTGTCCGTCTTACATCATTTGCCACTGCATACTGTTTAATTTGGAAGTATGTTACATTGGTTGTAAATAGCATTTCATGATGTTTTCGCCATGGCTAGTGCCATATTTTCTCTCAGTTAGGACTCTAGGTGAACGTTTCATCACCTAATTAATATTCTTGAACCAAGCTGATTGCTTTGATTGTAATCCAATCTAATCCCACTTTACATTTTTTGCCACCGCATATCATTTAACTCAGAATTATGTGACGTTCTTATAGTTAAATTGGTTGTAAATGCCATTTCATGTTGTATTTGCCATGGCGAAAATCCTGTTCTCCCCCAGTCAGGCCTACGGGTGATTGTTACGTCACATAATTAATATTCAAGAAACAATCTTATTGCTTTGATTATAATCCAATCAAATCCCACTTTATATTATTAGTCGCCGCACATATCTCAAGTTCTTATAGTTAAAGTGGTTGTAAATGCCATTTCGTGATGCTTTTGCCATGGTGAGTGCTCTATTTTCCCCAAGTTACGACTACTGGGAAAAGTTGTGTCACCTAATTAATATTCATGAACCAAGCTGATTGTTTTGATTTTAATTCAACTCAATCCCAGCTTACATTTTTTCTTTTTTTTTGCCATTGCATATCATCTAACTCTCAGAAGTGTTAAGTTCATAGAGTTAAATTGGTTGTAAATGCTGTTTCATGATAGTTTTAGCCATGGTTTTCTCCACAGAGAGACAAAATACAGTAGCCCAACACATCCAGAAGTTTCTTTAATTAGCAATGTAAATGCAGTTGGGCAAATTATTTTAGGTTTGGCAGATACATTGCTTGTTGTGGAACGTTATTTACAGACCAGCTTGACTAAGTAAGCTTACTGCCAAATGAGCCAACAGACCCAGTCAGTGGTGTTGAGAGCAGTCGTTGAGGGTGTGGCTTTGTGACAAGCATCAAAGAAGAAAAACCATGCTAATGCCTCTGCATAAATTTGAGTGGATATAATCACTGGAAAGTAACCAATGCTGGAAAGATCCATTGGAGGAGCTTTAGGCTTGGCAAAGAGGCCTGTAAAACTGGAGATAAGACACTGAGTAGGCAAGGTCTAGCCTTCACAGCCAAAGGTGCCACATCTGTAGTAATACACTCCCATTTTATGCTGAAACACTGTGTCCTAAATTGCCCACTGGTGACCCTATGTTTCCTAGTGGGCAATTGATGTTGTTGGCAGACCGCTGTAAGATCAGCAGCACAGCTTGTCCTGCAGTCTGCTCTGGAACGTGATAGGACTACACAGACCTGTCAAGAAAGAGAAATGTCTGTTTGGATGCCGCGACCATGTCTTGTTAGCAAAGGTTTGCTGTGAGTTCTGCCATGGAAAGTGACGCTGTGGGCAGTGTGACGAAGGGCCGACTCAAGGCTTCAAAGCCATTCTGAGCAGCAGGCGAGCAGCAAGCCCTGAACTAAATCCGTCCTTTCAAGCCCACGGTGTTGGGTTTCTTTCCAGGTCCCATCCTCAGATTCTCTTGTGGCTCCAGGTGGGAGGTCTGGCAGGACATAATGGGAAAAACAAACAGCAGCTATCATTGAAACCTGAATTCCACAGATAAAGAGAGGCGGGATATGTTAAGCTGTGGGGCATAATTTTTTGGCATTATTACTGTGTCATCCTTTTTCTCTCTATACACACACACACACACACACATATATATAAATATACTGTATATATCTGTATATATATATAATTATTGTAGTTTGCCTAAAAAATTTCTATCCATGTAACATGGTTGAGATCAAATAGCATTTATTTACGCCATTAAGAATACTCTAATAAAAATGCAGGTTTTTTACATTTTTTAACAATGGTTATATGACTTGTACATTTGGAGACAAATCGCATTATTGTGCAAAAGGAAGATTATTTTTTTTAAATTTTAAATTCTCACAGTCATTAACTTTGATCTTTATCTACTATGATGGTGGCTGGAATAATCATGGCTACATATGTTTGCACTGCTCCCCACGTGAAGGCCTTTCCAAAATAATCTTAATTAGGCCTCTAACAGACTAGAGTTAATTAGAAATGTTTACCATTATTAAATTAATTAATGGTTATTTT
The DNA here is from genome assembly GCA_018155175.1 of Sinocyclocheilus anophthalmus. Taxonomy (NCBI): domain Eukaryota; kingdom Metazoa; phylum Chordata; class Actinopteri; order Cypriniformes; family Cyprinidae; genus Sinocyclocheilus; species Sinocyclocheilus anophthalmus. Next base: position 312,011 of record JADLZN010007108.1, read on the forward strand.
ATAATTATATTTACAAATTATATAAATTATAATTGTGAACTAACATGATTTAGCGTCTGGACCAATCAAACACACCATATATATTTTGTTAGCTAGATTTAAAAAATACTCTGTAACACCCCAGGAAGCAGAACAGGCCCCTGGTTCCATAGCAACACTTACACCAGATACGTTTACGACCTCATGGAATTTAGGTGAAGAAAATCGCTTCCATGCCCATAAGGAAAATCCACAAGGGAAGGACTTTTCTTTGCTGATTAATTAATAGGAAAACCTTTCTTTTAATGAACACACGTGATCCTTAAGGTCATTTTGTATATTATTGTCATTGTGTATTTTGTTTTTGAAATTGTATACTGTTATGCAGGTTTATAATCTAAACACACTCCTGTCATCCTTTCACTCTTTGTAATCCTACCTTGTCTAGTATCTATGAATTCTCCTTCTTATGATCGAAACAAGCGTGTATGTTATATGTTGGTACATAGGCAATATATTGGTGTTCTGAGAATCTTTAGTAATTTCGTAAATTACTATGCTTAGAGACAAAGGGTCGTAAACCCCTCCAGCACTTGTCACCTCCCGCTTGGAATTTCCATCTTTCTCATTGGACAAGTCCATCTTGAGAGGCGGGGATCTTCTCCGACTTTAAAGGCCCTGCTCCAGGGACCCTCCCCAGTCGGTGGTTTGTTTTAATTCTAAGAGGATGTAAGAAAAACGCTTCCGGAAACACTAAGCTCGTGCCAGGCCTCGGCCTTGTCCTTTCCATTCTTCAAGTTACTCTGACGCCAAACTGGTTTTTTTCATCAACCAACTTCAGCAAGATATTGGGCCTTAAGATTGCATCGGGAATCTTTTTCAGACAGACTCGCAATTATCAAACTTAGTCGATTTAATTGATTCATTAAGTATCAGTTACACCTTTTTATAAGGTTTGTTTGAACTAAGAATCTGATGTTTCCCTCAGGTGTAAATCTGCTGAATATGCAAATGGTTCCATAAATTTCATTCCTTATGTCTCTTCTCTGTACTGAGTTAAGCTTTAACCCTTTCCTATACCAACTGTATGCGTGTGTGTGTGTGTATGTGTATGTTAGACCAGTTTGTGTGTTTGTGTGTGTGTGTTAGACCAGTTTATGTTTTTATGTAGTATGTTGGACTAGTTTAAGTTTTTATGTAGTTAATAAAGTCTTACTTGTGTCACACTTGACTTTGTTCATTGTTTGCTCATAACTGGAGTAATTTAATCATGCAGATTTATGCTACAAGTTTTTGTAGAATTGTACAGTAAGAAAGTTATGTCCCTTAACCAGGAAACTAACGTTCTTACAATTGACAAGACATTGACCCTGAATGGTCAGCTAAATATCTACAGCGGATCAAAATATTCATAATTAATTATAACTAGTTATGATTAATTATTCATATTTCCTCATGAGCTGATTCGTTACAAGCTATAATTAGCATTTCTAAACAATCCAAACGCAGTTACTCAAAAACGAAAGAAAAATATCTATTTACAGAACTGATCCGAAAGATTAAGAACCCAAAGATTCTTCTAGGCCGCACTGCAAACACAACAAAAACAAAAAAACATTGGGCATGGGATCAGAAGCAATATACCTCAGACCCACACTTTTCATTTTTATAAATCCCTCCCTAATATATTGGGGTTATATTTTGGATAGGCTACATATCGGCCTGTTTAGCCTTTTGGCCAAAAACGACTTACATATAGATTATATACCTGTAAGCCACAGTAGAACTGTTGTCTCTTCAAGCAACACACTGATGATTCGTTTCTGAATTAATCCATGTTTTGTACTAATTGGGTGAACCAATGATTCTATGGAACATAAAGTGAGCCATTTACTCCACAGTTTGAATGAATTGAATGAATAAATTACTCAATTACTAATTCATAAAGACAGTTACCGCCACCTATTGGCAGTTTTAGTTTCTTATTTAGAGTATAATTTCAAACAAACAAACAAATACTTTACCCAAAGAGTACAATTCTGTCATCATTTACTCACCTTCATGTTATTTCAAACCTGCATCACTTACTTTCTTTTATGGAACATAAAAGAAAATCATGCAGAACGTGCACATACACATTAGATGGTTCCACAGGCTTCACATCTTCTCACCGAATCAAGAGAAGATGTTTAACTATGATTTTCCGGCTCTGTGGTTGGTCCTTTCACAGCCTTTTTTTTTGGGGAAAAAGGACCTAGCCTAGCAGTCTGTTAAGAGCAACACAAATTAGTCATCTGTGTGTGTATGTGGACCCCAGAAAAAGTTAGCTCTAACTCCCACCAGACACATTGTTCTGCCTAGTGAAGAAAAAGTACCATGTCAGGTGAACAAATGCATTGCTGGCACTCTTTGTTCTGTTTTCCCTGTTTTAAAATACGTTATTTATGTTTTTCTCCATCATTTTCCAAAAATACTTGGAACCACAAACTTAGCACTGCCTAGGAACCTTAAAATCACCAAGCAATTATCTTACTGGCAGCAGATATTGTTTCACAAAAACACTCTTAAGTTATAAATCACAGTCCTCTCCATCAAATCACTTCAATCCCAAGTTGATAAACATACAGACGGTAATAAAGATTACACTCCGACAGAACCATTTTCCATTACTCTGCATTTGTTGGCGTGGATTGAAGTGTTTTTGTTACTCGTCTGGAATTTCAAACGTTGCACCAGGGACCTCTGCAGCTTTTTCTTCTTTTTGCGTTCACCCTGCCCACGGCTAGGAATGCTGTGGACTCTAAGATTGGAGCAAGTATTTGACTGACAGCTCAATGAGCACTCTGTCACCTCCTGCTCCTCCTAGCCAAGTGTTATTGATTCAGCTAGAATTGATTATGGCTTCAGATGGCTTTTCAATGGACTGTGGCCTAAGTAAGACAGTAAGATTGGGAGGTGGTGTGGAATGAAAGCGCTGCTGGACGGAGCAGAGATGGGAGATGGGAGACAGATAAAAGGACTGTGAGGGGAAGATAGGATTAGGTCAGAAACTGCAAGTAACAGGTTGTTCGTGGATAATCACATGGCCAGTCGTAGCTTAGAGATTCTGCCCTGAGATCAAAGAATTCGCACACAGATTCTGACACGACATCAAATGAATCCCCTGACACAGCAACCCTTGTTGCCGGTGAAATCGGTTTCCTAAATGACCTCATGAGCGCCTGGGACGAAACAGTTAAAATTCCCTTAGCAGTGAGTAAGACAAGGCCAGGTTACGCTGCAATTACAGTCATTCATTCTCGTTGTATAATTAACCCGGTGTCTGGTCGTCGTGAAGTGAATGCTGTGTGGCTGGTTTAGCTGATTAGTGTGCTGGCACTGGCTGTGTTTATTGGCCTCAGCTTGTATCAGGTAGCTAGTGCTCTGCTGTGTCCAGACTAGTGCTATAAATGCTCCCTCATTAAGCACAGTATTTATGACCGCTTTAAAAGAGGCTGTGTATTTCTGTTTATTGCAATTATCGATCAGTTGATTTGATTCTTAGTGTGCAGGCTATTGAAAATATGAGTGTGTGTTTTTCTTGAGAGTTAAAGGGATGTTGAAAATTCTGACATCATTTACTCAACCGTATGTCATTCCATACCTATATGACTTTCTTTTTTCTGTGAAATGTAAAAGATATTTTGAAAAATGTCTCAGTTTTTTTTTTTTTTTACTTTACTCTGTAAGTCAATGAAAACTGCGTCTTTCTAACAATTTTCTAGTCATTTTAAACATTAAATATACAGTTGAGGCATTAAACTCAAGGTCACAAGGTTTATTCTCTACTTCCAGTACAAAATCATGACGATTGTGTTGACATTTTAAGGCTGCCCCCTACTGACCAACATAACATAAATTGAAAAAGATGGGAGGAAACCTGGTCCTTAAATAGTTCAGGATTGTATTAGTTATGGAATAATTCAATAATTCAAATACGATGATAATAAGGATGGGGACACAACTTCACGTCTCACATAGTTTGGAGAATAGTCATACAGGTAGTTCATATTTAGATATTATTATTAAAGTAATATTTTTTATAATTTAGAGAAACATTTCTTATTAATGTCAATGTAGAAAACAGTTGGGCTCTTAATATTTTTGTGAAACTCTCTCTTTTTGATCGATTCAACGAACACCATTTATTTGAACTATAAATCGTTGATAACAATGTAATGTCCTTTACTGTTTGTTGTTTTTGTTTTGTTTTTGAATTCATGCATTCCTTACAAATCTTACAGGACCTTCTTAAGTAAGTTATTCATAATGGCAATCTGGGAAATCTGTGTTCTGTTTGCTGAAAATTCATTTACAATTAATTCCTTCATTAAATTTAAATTCATGTCCGGACTCCTTTTTGTCACTTACTTAATGCAATTCAGGTCCCATTTCTGAGAATGACCTATTGCTGATTCCTAATACTCTCCTTGTTGATAGCATACTTGAATGTAGTTTCCTTTATTTCACCGTTTTTAATTCTGGCCCTTTGCTGCTGTCATGGTGGGCTAATCCTGCGTCTTGTGAAAGTGCATTAAACGCCCCCTTACTAACCTACCTTTCAGGTAGGTTCCAAATGAATACATCCTCTAGATTCTGAGGGGACATCGGAATGCCCTCCAGGCACTCCTTCTGACAGCTGGTGGTATTTTTTAGCTCTCCCACTGTGTTGACAGTTTCACCCTTTTCACACGTCACGTTAAACGAGTCTTTGGGCCTTTGACGGTGAAATGAATTCTCTTACTGTTTAATGTTCAGAATCTGCGCCCCTCTGACACCGTGCTGAGCTCAGCGCATGGGCTCTCATTTTGTGGGCTGGTTAGCAGTTAGGGGATAATGTCATTTTCATCAGATTATGTCTTCTCGAGTCCCGTTACAAGCCTGCGCGACCTTCTTGCGTCCCTAGCGGATGGCCCATTCAGGAATCATGTTGGTTTAGATAGACGTTCGACGTGACCGTCCTCGTCGGTGCGGCGGGTCTCCCCCCCCCCCCCCCCCATTAGGGTGCCTTGTAAATGTCGACTCCCTGTCATGTTCAAAGTGCGCCTTGTTGACACGCTGACAAAATGCTAAGCTAAGTAAAAAGTGGGGAGAGCAGCAGATGTTTGACCTGATCTCTGCTGAAGCACTGCTGATTATTTCTCCAAAACGAGGCGACTCATAGTGCTTAAACTCAGCTCGCTTGCTGGGTGACACGGTCAATGAACACAGGAACCATCTCAGCAACTCTCACAGTTCCACCCAAGTCTTTCTGCGAAGCATTATTATTCAAGAAAATTCAGTCGTATCTTCCTCTGTAAGTTCCTTCATGTGATTCAGAGTTAATTGTACAGGTCAGCATCATCGGTTATAATCATCATGGCTGCTCGAGTCTTGTAATAAAGGAGGTGCTGAAAGGAACCTGAATTCCCCTGTCACGTCAGTATAATTGGAGTCATTATGCATGCCTTTATCTCTTATGATGCAAATTAGGGTATTGTGTAATAAATGTTGTGACAGCATTAGAAGAACTTCAAATATTAAAGTTATAACATTCCTAATGAGATTTTGCAGTGAAGCTCTGTTAAACAATTTGAAAGCATCTGTAAAATGAGATCTGGATTCATAGAGAATTTTTCTCTTTTGTATGCTGCTCTTAAAATTAGGGAACAATATCAGATGAGTCTAGTGTCAAAAATGCATCTAAAAAGGACAAAAATGCCTCTGAAATTGTGGCGGGCTGGTAGTGAATTCCTCTGTTTGTTTGTTTTTATTCAAGGAATAGTTCACCCAAAAATGAAAATTGTCATAATTTACTCACCCTCAAGTTGTTCCAAACCTGTATGAGTTTCTTTCTTCTGTTGAACACAAAAAAAGATATTTTGAAGAATGTTGGTAATAGATATGCTGATAGCCATTGACTTCGATAAAATGGAAAAAAAAATTACTATAGGGACCGGCAACTGTTTGGTTACCAACATTCTTCAAAATATCTTGAATCTCATAAAGGTTTGGAACAGCATGACGGTGAGTAAATTATGACAATTGATCCCCGAATTTTCATTTTTGGGTGAATGATCTCTTTCATAACATTTTAAATTACCCCATCAGCACAGATGCAAGAAGGTTACTGTGTTTATATGTACAGATATAGTATCATTGCAGATTTTATGTTAATGAACTGATTAAATTGAAGTATTTGACACAAGGATGACACATTTTTTATAGGGTTAGAAAGAAATATGCCCTCATAAATATAAGAATGCCCCTGAAAATCACATCCATGGGGCAAATACTGTATCCTCCTGCAACTGAAAAGTTCATTTCAGACTCAAAAATGAAAGTATTGCCTCAGTACATGTAGTACAAACTGGGAGTTAGACCAAAGGCCTTTGTCAGCCGTTTGCAGTGCCATATTTGTACACAGCCATTTCATTGTTTTAATTTTACTGGAAACTGAATGTGTTTAGCATTATTGAATTGCGTCGTAGCACAATTTCATTAACTATAGAGGTATGCGAGATGTTCACTGAAATATGTCTAATCTCAGTGCTGTCTGATGTCCTGCGATGATTCTGTTTTTCAGTCTAGTGTGAGCAGTGTAATAAAACAAGACCTTGTCATTTTTTTATATTAGATTGAAAGTTGTTGTTGTTGTTGAATATTTAATTGAATATCCTATTTGGACATTGAGCAGTTCAGAACACTTTTCATGTTTTGCTTACAATGTACTTAATTTTCCTTAAAGGCTGTAGAAATCTGCTGTCTGTAGAAAGGTTCTATAGACTGTATGATTTTAATATAGCCATCATTTAAACTCAAGTTATGGTTGGTTATGCAATATTTGTCTTTGACTCTTTTCTCAAGTTACGCCAGTATATAGTGTCAAGTCACCATCTTTAAGAATGATTCATTCAACAGATTCATTTAATAAAACACTGGAATGAAACAAGTAACTGGTTGTATAAAGGAGTCATTAAATCATTCACAAAACAGAATCATTCATTCATGAACAAAACAAGCCCATATGAGTGAATCATTCATTCCATCAATCGATTTGTTAAAAACAGCTGATTAATTCAGGAATGAACAAGTGACTTGCTGTTTGAGTGAGTCAAAGAATCATTCACTCAACCAATCTGTTCAAAAACACTGATTCATTGAGGAACCACAGGCACCACAACTGAGCACTTTGCAGAAACGCAGCGTTTCCTCGGCGTGTCCACTGACCTGCGAGCGGGACAGAGCGAGCATTTTCAATTAATTTCTATGGGAGTTGAGCTTCATGCTGGCGCGGTGGAGTTTTGGATTGACAGCAGACCAAGTGTCAAAAAAGTTGGGAAATGCTTGACTTTATGTAAATATCAAGCAAAAAGGCAATCACTGAGGTTCAGGTAGTGACGTCTGCCTTGAGCTTTTAAAAAAACGCAGATAATGCTAGAGTTTATGTTAGATTTAGTGTATGAAGCATATTGTTTACACATTGGATGTTTTGCACTTGCTATATAAAAATGTTAAATATTGCAGTTTGGATGCTTTCATTGTGATTATACCGTTTGAGTTTACAAAAGTTTATAAAATTGACAGCATATCATTACTTCAAGCATTCAGAAGCATTGCTTCTGAATGCTTACATCTTTCCAACTGTAATCCCGTGTATCTATGATGATTATATTGGCCATCCGCTGAAATAAACACACTCAGATTAAACACACTCAGACACACCACAAAGCCGAAGCGTTCTAGTTAGTGGCCACTGTAGTGGACATTCACCTTTAGTTCTGCAGTGGATTCAGACTATTTTAGTTGGCAGAGTGAAATGCACAAAGTAACTGGCAGTATTGTCTAAAATTTAAGTGACTCACTATGAACTTTTTATTATATTGAACTTTTATAAAGGCAATATCACAATTTTGCCTGTGATTATTTAAATGTATCATCTAGCCACAAAAAATAATAGTCGATTTGAAATAATTTTACTATGAAGAGTATGCAAACAGACGGTGAGAAGGACCCCCTTTGGTGTGTGTGTGTGTGTGTGAGAGAGAGAATCATCCTGCATTCACGAGGAGATCGTAGCTTATTCTCTGGCTCCTCAAGCAGATCAAACGGCCTCACAGACCACTTTCCTAATTGAACTGGAGCAGCTGTGAGGGACATATCGAGCAACGAATGCATCAATGGGATCTCCGGGCAGAGCACTCGCCAGTCCTCGAACATCAGCTTTCTTCTCCTGATCCATCTCTAGTCGTGAATAAAAGGCAGTGCTCTTCAGCCTCCCTGCATTCTTCGGGGGGTTATGTGTGCAAAAGTAAATGGAAGTCTGTTTGATCTGACAAGTCTGATTTTAATTGGCTTGGTTTTGGCTAAGGAGAGCAGATGGAGGAGAAGGACACAGTGAGGCACTGGAGAGCTGAGCTGTTTTAATAACTGTCCCTTCATTCACCTCCTCAAGCGTGCTTTGAACGGAGGATCCACAGTCAGGTTAATGCGATGATGCCGTGAGCCACACAGGAACCGCATCAGAGCAATATAAACTTTGTTTACTGGGCCACACATGCTTTGGTTGAGTTTAACTAGATCCATTTCTCCTATAGAGTGACCATACATCCTCTTTTTTCCTGGGCATTTCCTGGCCGGTATTTCTAATGTGCCTAAAATGTCCAGGGTTTTGGCTTTGTTTTTCTATTGATGTGCTCTCTACAGTCCTCATACATCATATGTACGTGTATTTGCATTGCTTTGACTGTTCTCTGTAGGTCTCACCATGATCGGTCAATTATGTACAATGCATGCACGCTATTGGTCAAGCTATCAACAAGTCATTACCTTTAGCAATCATGCAAACAATCGGAAAATAAAGCCAAAACCTGACATTTTAGGCAGCTTAGAAATCCTGGCCAGGACATGTCTGAGCCCTATTTAACATTTTGATTAATTTAAAATGTTGTTCATTTTACTTTATAATAAGACTTTTTTTTATGTGTTTGGATGAATGAATTCAGTCAAAAAAGTGAGTTGATTCAGCTGAGGTCCTGGTCATTGTGTTTGGGGGCGTGGCCATAATCTTCCATATGAATATTTAATTATGTTGACTGGGGAGGCAAATAAGAATCTCAAATAGTTATTGTTTGGTAATTAAATTGTGTTTACAGCTCTGTTTAGTGCTGCAATATGTTGTTTTGTTACATTATGGTTTTTATCATTGCTGATTATTTGCTGAGTTCACCATTAGTGTTAGATTACTGTTTCTTCTAATGAAGTCAAACATTGTAACACATTTTTTTTCTCATATTGACAAATATGAAACATGCTAGAACACAATTTTCATTTTAGTTAAATTTTTTTCTGGATCCCATTGAAAATTCGAATGATTATATTAAACAAATTCGCTTGTAAAGTAGGTGTTATTGATAAAGAAACGGAGCTGATATAAGCAAAAATTAGTATGTTCAACTATTAATGTATATCTGAAGCTTAGATTTATATAGTTACTGCTGCCATAGACTTTGTTTCATTGTTAATCTCTTGAGTATCAGCTGGAATTGTCCTTGATAACATAATACTAGTTTTGGAAACACCAGTCTCTCTCTCTCTCTCTCTCTCTCTCTCTCTCTCTCTCTCTTCTCTCCTTCGCTCTCTCTCTCTCCTCGTCTCTCTCCTCTCCTCTCCTCTCACATCTCGTCTCTCTCTCTCTGTCTCACTCTCACTCTCACTCTCTCTCTCTCTGCCTTACATACAAACAAAAACAATGCTGAGAAATGTCCTTGGAGGAACGGAGCTCCTATTCCGCATGAGCTGTCAAAGCAAAAAGTATTTTCACCAATAGTTTTTCCACCTGTATTTGGGCTTTGTGTATGTGAAGAACACTGCTGTGTGCTCCCCAGTGATAGAACGCCACTCACAGGTTTGTGTTCCTCAGTGCTGTCAACACCATGGGCTGTGATGTGGGGCTCTGTGTCCCCCGGGCAGACCTTCAGAGTGAGATGCCTCCAGACTTATTTTTTTACATGTCTATTGGAGCTTTCTCTTCACGCCATTTCACCAGATGGGAGTATGTTCTCAAGCGGTTTTATTCCCAGATTAAAATTAAGGCGATCCAGACATTCCTTACATCTGTCACATCTCTCGGTTCTCAAGATCCTCATGTTTTGCCATTCCATATGAAGTAAAAAAATGCAAACAAAATCTCTTTAATTTTTATCTTAGATGGTAAACAGATTACATGGAAAGCAAATGGAGACTGTTACTTAACTCTTCTGTATCAGACGTTTCTCTTGATAGAAAAACACCAGCAAACGTGACTCCTTTAGAATTTCTGAAGCGATTCCAACAATATCTTAAACTGTGCTCAGAATTGGCAAGAATTCAATATTATGAACAAATATTTCTCATCAAATTCATCCAAGAACAAAATATTTGAGCAAATTAGAGTAGGTTCTTATCACATGTCAACAGTTGTGTCATTTGTATCTGGGTCATTTTCGAAATATGGTGATAAACCTGTGTCTTGACTCTTGACTCAAAAATATTTTAGATAGTCAAGTTTATGAAAAATATAAAATGGTTTATATCTATATTGTTTTGCACATTTAAAAAAGTGTCTGAAAATGCCTTGTCCCCTTGGTAACATGGCATTTACAGTTTTATTTGATTATTTGTTTAATAAATAATTTTCTTTCTCAATGTTGAGCTTTACGGCGTAGGTCAGACGCAGAAGTATAAATCAGCCTTTAGTCCAGCGTCTAACAACTGTGCAAAAAGCAAGTCAAAATAAGTAATTAATAATGCAAATATTAATTTTGGCCCCTTTGGCACTGGTATTATCAATGTTAAAAAATTAAAGGACTTCCAATGTCAAAGTTCAGAGTTAGAAGTTGTTAAAATGTGCACATAAATTGATTTTCTTTTCATATGCTTAATTTATTTGCGTAACTGGTGTTACATTCTTTAATGTTCATGTGAAAGATCAATCAAAATTGGCAACATATTGGAAAATGTATTTTTATGAGAATTTATTACAACGGTTAATACAACCCTTTCTTCATTTGTGAAATAAATCAAATAAACAACAACAATAATATAAAACAAATAAACTTTCATGTGAGAAAAATACAATTTTGAAATTCCATAAATTTTTATTTCTCCTAAGGATTTTAAGAATAAATCTGAGACAAAGATGATACTTTCATTTTTAAGTATACGTTAATGCATTATTGTGATCACTATTCTTCAAATGGCTCTATTCTTCTGGCTATGGAACAACCTCTGTGTTTGGTCAATGTTTACTTAATTGCGTTACATTAGGGGAGAGTAGGGGAAATTTTGTGGTCAGGGAGAAGCTATGCGATGAATAATAGTGATGTTGTATTGTGTCTTGCGTTGTCACGTGGGTGGTTTGCCTTTTCAAGCAGAGCAGGTTTGTTGCAATAATTCTCTGATGGTTTGTGTGTTTGTTTACGTCTGGTTGCTTTATGATCACATGTCTGAAAATGGACAGCTGAGACTATAGATATTTCCCTCTCCATGCTGCTGACCCTGTTCTCCATGTGTCATGATCCGGGGAGAAACCACAAACGTGTCTGTGGACACATCTATCGACTTTCACTAAGAGCTTTTGATGATTCATATGCACTTAGCTGGTATTATAGCATATTGGCAGTGATAGCAATGTTTATGGTTCTCGGTTTAAGGTGAGAGCAGGTGAAGTGCATATAGGAACACAAATACCGCTGCTAGTCAAAGTGTCAAAGAACAATTTGGAACATGCATGCAACATTTTAAAGTAATCATATCATACAGCATTTTAAAGTAAGTTAGCTTAGCATACTAATCGATTAGATTAGCATGCTTATTGGATAGAGTAGTTTCGCATGCCAGTTGTTGCCTTGCTATGTTATCTTATCATGCTGATTAGTTAAATGTAAAATATGTTATCTTAACATGCTATTGATTAGATACAAGATTATTTTCTCGATAATTTGAAACTTTGGTTATATAATGTGGCATGTGATGTGTAGGGGAGAGCGGGGCACAAAGTAACACTTTTTGACTTTCTCAGTTTGTGTAAATCCACATGGGGGTCAGAATATAATTTTTTTTTATCCACAGTAATTTTACACTTGTACATTGTAACATCTGAGGGACACGTTGTAACATGACCATCTAACCGCTGTCAATTGTTACTGTCTAATTAAAAATATACAAGACAACAAAAAAAAAAAAAAAAAAAAAAAAAAAAAAAAAAAAAAAAAAAAAAAAAAAAACAAACAAAAAAAAACAAAAAAAAAAAAAAAAAAAAAAAAAAAAAAAAAAAAAAAAAAAAAAAATAAATATTTTGTTAATAAAATACAATAATGGCGTTTTTTAAGAATTAAAAATAATCTGATTTTGGAGTTTGACAATGAACACATTGCAACCATGCTTTGGACAGCCCATATAAACGAGCAAACATGCTTTACATGTCTTGAAATAATAATTTCTAAACAGTAAACATTGACTGTCAGTCTTTATTCACCTGTTTTTTTGTTGTTTCTCATTAAAATTAATTAAAGTAAATAGTGTAAATTAACATCCTAAGGTCAAGTCAAGTCAAGTCACCTTTATTTATATAGAGCTTTTAACAATACAGATTGTGTCAAAGCAACTGAACAGCATTTATTAGGAAAATAGTGTGTCAATAATGCAAAGTGACAATAGTAAACACTCATTTTCAGTTAAAGACAGTTCACCATTGAATTCAGTGATGTCAACATCCAGCTCAGTTTAAATATATCTTTGCAATCATGTCGAAAACGATATCGCGGAAATGAAGTGTCCTAACTAGGCAAGCCAGAGGCGACAGCGGCAAGGACCAAAACTCCATCGGTGACAGAATGGAGAAATAACCTTGGGAGAAACCAGGCTCAGTTCGGGGGGCCAGTTCTCCTCTGACCAGCAGTACGGAAAAATCAATTTAAGACGTCAGAAACGATTATGAACAAGGTGGAGGGGGTGTAAGCACACGCTTACTTATGATGCAATCAAACTTTTAGCAAAATGTGTTAGTTCTGTATGTTGTTTCAGGGTTGGCATCATCTGAGGTCCTCTGAGGAGTTGCATCATCTCTTCTCAGGTGTTCTGGATCCAGACTGAAGCTTGTGTGAATCCTAGTTACCACGGGAGGTCAATCCCGTGGCAAAAAACAGAGAAACAAATACAACATAATTAGCGTAGCTGCTGTTCCAACAAGCAAAATTGATTTGTTTAACCCAAACTAACGAATAATAATGTCATAGAGTAGCACATTGTAACGCAGTGTTGCAACGTGCCCCATCTGCGCAACTGGAGTTTAAAACCAGTTGCTGTCTTCTGCTAGTTAGCGAAGCGCATAAAACGTGATCTGAAGCTGATAATAACAATGGAGACTTACAATAATAAGCAGATGTCTATTTCTAAATGAATTAATAAACAAGACACATTCCCAGTACTTAAGCCAGAATTAAAATTTTACTATGGTAAAATAAATGTTCATTGATATCTTCAAAAGATTTTTTAATTTTGGCACACTTTTTTTCTATATAATGTTGATATGGTAACTAACAAATACTGTAAATTTTGTTATGTTAGCATGTGTGGAAATATTCAAACCATGTGTGTTACAACTAACCCTGTGTTACTTTGTGCCCCGCGCTCCCCTAATTTAAAAGACAGGACTTTAGGCACTGAACAGGATACCTAAAAAAGTGATTTCAGCCAATAGAAGCATTTAGAGTTAATCTTAAAGCCACCATGACAAGGGAAGCCATTACTTGAATTACCTCAGTAATATTTAGAAGGCCTCAGCTATTAGAACATTGATATCTAGCAGTTTATCAACAAAAAGTCCAAAAAAGTGAGATTGGCCAAAGAAATACACGAGGGAGGAAAGAAAGCTGCACGATCGAAACATTGATGGGATTGGTGAAATGCTTTCAAGGCAGGGTTTAGCAAAAGGGCCAATTGATTGTCTCTCCACTGGGAATATAAAAACAACACCAACAACAAAAAATAAAGGCCAACCTCAGCCAAAATTGGGTTATTTTACTGCAACAGCCACAAGGGAGATAGAAATCATTTCCAGACCAACACACACTACATGGAAGGATGGAAATGGTAACATTTTATTGATCTTGTTTGTCAAATTCTGTTGTTTGTGGCATTATTTTTATGAGATCTTTTGGTTAAGAGCAGTTTATCTGGGGTCACAGTAATAATTGCTTGACAGATGAATATGCGGCCCCTTCCTTTTGTCCAGGACTCATTAGGATAGTTTAGTATTAACATTATAAATGAGATGTAAATGTCACTATTGTCGTTCGTTACTCATTACCTCAGAAGTGCATTTTGGGTACATTTACACCTGGCATTTAATGTGATCAAGTGCTGATTGTGATCTGATGTGAAAATGTGTGCTTGAATGTGTGAAATGAATAATGAAGAAAAATTCTTTCAAACCTGCATAACATTTTCTTCCACAAAAGGAGATGTTAGGCAGAATGACAGGTGTAAAAGGGGTTGACTGCAGTTACTTGGTCACTGTCATGTACATACAAAATGAGATTTAAACCTCAAATATCATTAGCTTGCATCAATATGAGACGGTTATGCTGTATAGAGTTGTCAGATATCACATCCCTTCCCACCAGAGATTTTACACAGCGTTTCCCGCTTGCAGCATCTCTCAGTATAGGCTCACATTCACAAAGTGGAACAAAATGGTCCAAATGACACGTTCCGTCATGGGTTTCATGGCTGTTTTAGAAGTAGATCTGCATTCTGTTCAATCACAGATAAACATTTGGAGAGAAAGGTGCATTCCCGCAGTGTGCAAATGGGCCTGTCTCTCTTTTTTATTATTCTGCTTGTCTCATGACATGTTGTAATTTTTTGTGTATTGAGGACATTTATTTTGTGTGAGTGGCTGGTGTTCTGCAGGAAATAAGGACTCACAGCTCCAATATAAATCATAATGAGCTGCCTTTTTCACTTTTCCAGAATGAATTCTGCCATCAAGGCTGATTTTTTTAACACCTTGTTTAAAGACTATAAATTTACTGACTGATATATGCTCACTAGAGCAAAACTCTTAGACTGTTTGAGAGCTTGAAAATGAGTTGAGGCCAAGCAGACATATGTGCTTTAAAAATAATTTTCTTAATTTGTGTTTTTCAATAAAACTTCTTTAAAACAGAATATTTATCCTATATGTGGTATTTGATATTTGGTCTAAATAAATTAAAAATAAATCAAACATTTCCATTTTGTTATTGGAGTTTGTTAAAGATTGCATTTGTATGTAAAATTACAGATAGGCGTTTTTTAATGAGTCATTTTAAATGACATTAGATGGGCACTGGATGTGTGGTGGTATATATATAATATACATATATATATATATATATAGTAGGATATATTTTTTTGTTATTATTTATCAGCAATATTTTTTTCAGCTAATACTTTGGTGTGCTGATTTATCTGTGCATGTGTTTGGCAACTTGCTTATACAATTAGTGTCTGTTCAAATATGCAAATTAAAGATTATTAATAATAACCGTTACAAATTAATTCAAATTAATATTCTGTTGACAATGTCATGGTTTCAGTAGCATTCAGTATTAGCGTATTTCACTAATTTTCTTTGTTAAATCATACAGATAATTATTGAAAACATAATGCTTCTAAATCAACTTACAATAATGATGTTTAGATACTTTACATATTAGTTACATTTATTTTTTGCAGTGCAGTTTTGGTTTACTCTGTCCTTGAACTTGCTCTCAGTCCATTTATACTTGGTTAGCCAAACTTTTTGTACCTGTCAAACATAGCACTTGTGTTTAGACGTGTGTGTGTTGGCATACGTCACCTTATGCCTTGTGGATAGTATGGGGTTGTGTCTGTCTGAGAGAGATGCACAGTCATTTCTGTCAGTATGAGTTTGGAGAGAGCGTGTTGCTCCTGGCAAGAGAGAGAGAGAGAAGGAGAAACCGAGTAAAATAAAAAGACAGAGAAAAAGTTTGAACTTCGTCTCGCAAGCAGCGTAGCCTCCCACGGTGCAGAAGAGCAAGGAGGCAGAGAGAGAGCCTTTCCCATCTCTCTTTTGTTTTAAAAAGTTGATGCGGCACTGTAGTCGAGGAAGAGCTGCAGGGGGAGAGGCAGAGGCAGCTCCGCAGCTGACACCGATCCCCCCAATGACACAAATGTGAGTGAGAAGGCAAATCAAGAGATGATGTTTTATAGTGCGTTTTTGGGGGGAGGAACTGTGTCTAAAGAGTCAGCCTTGATCTTGGCATTGAATCTCAGCGCCTTTGATTGTCGTCTGACAAAAAATGCAGAGTTCGTAGCGGTTCTCAGCAGTCAGGCAAGATATGTGATGACAGACAAGATGAGCGTCCTCATGTTAATCAGCCTC
The DNA here is from genome assembly GCA_018155175.1 of Sinocyclocheilus anophthalmus. Taxonomy (NCBI): domain Eukaryota; kingdom Metazoa; phylum Chordata; class Actinopteri; order Cypriniformes; family Cyprinidae; genus Sinocyclocheilus; species Sinocyclocheilus anophthalmus. The sequence continues at coordinate 328,440 of JADLZN010007108.1, forward strand.
ATGTTAATCTTAATCCTTTTAATCAGAGGCCAAGCTGCACTGGCACGTGTCATATCATTTTTTTTTCTTCTTCTGGCTGGAATTCTATGAAGGCAAATGCACTGAAAAAAAACTGTTGTAGAAACAATTTTCACTCGGAAACTGCTTGTAAATTTCACAAACAGCAAGTGACACCTGTGTGTGTGTGATTTTTCTAGCATGTACTGATATTATTCTTCTGTTATGGCCCATATTAAACTTCTGTGATAAAATTGCATTATTAGTGTTAAAGCTTAATTTTAAGTGGACATTTGATGATGCCAATTTTAATCTAAGTATAAAAACTATATAAATAAATATTGTGGAAATATTTAATAGATAAATATCTAATATCGACCATTTACAATAATTTAAAAATCTCTAATATTAGACAATAAGAGATATGGTACCATATATGCAATAATCATGTCCAATTATGACTTTTTTATTTTATTTTATTTAGTCATTTATTTTATTTACTTATTTTGCTGTGCTTTGGTGTGCTGATTTACCTTTGCATGTCTTCTTTGGCAACTTCTTGTCCTTTTCCACTTTGCTTTGCTTTTTCCACTTATTCAGTACATTTAAGATAGTATTTTCTAAGTAATATATCAACACTAACTGGTTTATTATTTCTGTATAGTTTGAATTTGTGACCTCACACTTTAAGCAAGAAATATTTCTCTGATACACAGATCTTGTTTGTTACATTTGTAGAGAACAAAATGGTGCGAATAAGACACTGAGATTATTATAAAGCTATAAAATCATTGTGGATGACATAGCTTAAATAATTGGTCTTGAAGAATTGAATAAGAAATTTGAGTTCATAGCAGTGATGTTATCATAGCATACTTTGACATGTTGGCAAACGGCACAGTTTGTCAGATTGTTGAGATCTCTTCTCAAACTTCTGAGTAGACAATACCAGAATCTCTTTCTCAGGGGAAAAACACACACAGGAACATTCATCTCCATTTGCTCCCCTTTTAATCCCATTGCTGTGTAGGAGCAATAATGCCACAATCTCATGTGTGATTCTCTTTTCTGCAGTTCTGTTTCTCATACCAATCCTCTGGACTGCAGCGAGGAAGAGAAACACTTGTTTACGAGAGCTTCTGTTTGCCACAGATTCTTCAAAACTCATTAGCGTAAGAGCCCTCAATTCAGTGCACATGTGCGTCGCCCTCAGTGTGAACCTGCTTTTGTGTGGGATGTCCTTCAGCCTGTGATTAATTGGCGGTTCATTATTGAGAATGTTTATTTGGTCCTGGGGACACGGGGGACCAAGGATTCAGTGACTCGTTACGGTTGCAACAAGGTGATTAAGCAGATGTTATTGGAGGATTATGATGTTCTCCAGTGTCATTTCTGTATAACAATAGTCAATGCAAATTGAAACAGATTATAGACTAATATAACTATATAAATGACCTGAGGAAAATGTGGACCTGCTGAGACATTTATAAATATAATATGGCAATTTAGACTGAAAGATAAAAGCCACTATTTTACTTCAAGGGATTGTTAATTTTTGCGTCTTTTTTGTTGCTATGTGCTATTTATTAATTTTTTTCTGTGAAAACAGAAAATAAATACTTTTTTGCATCTACACTACCGTTCCAAAAGTTTTGGATCGGTAAGGTTTTAAAAAAAAATTACATTGGGGTAAGTAATGACAAGAAATCTGTGTATCATTCGATCATTCATTTTTTGATTTAGTATTGAAAGTAGAAAAATTAGAAAATGGCTCCTTTTTAATTTAATTTAATTTTTTTTACCATAAAACGAAAAACGAGAATTCAGCTTAAATTTTCGTTTTTCATTCATGGGTGGAAAAATTAATAAACAGCTTGAATATTTGATTTCTACATGTGGGTGGGAATTAAACGCCCCTTTCTGCTGATTGGTCAGCCGAAGATCAAACCGTGCCTTCATCAGTTCTTCTGCAGTATCACGCAGCAGAATAATAGTCCTCCGCTGCTGCAGTTGTACGGATTAATAACCCATTTTATCAATTTCATATTTTTCTCATCAAACAGACTAAGGAATAGCTCGACACAACTTGTACAGGGGCAGAGTCTAGACAGGGCTTTCTTCTGTGTAGACCAGCAGTTCTTAAAGTGACAGGGGGTCCAAGAAATAATTTGCTATAGCATAAAGTATTTCCAGACTGTAAAGTCGCTTTTTTTATAATGATACATAGGCCTTCTGTGATTTATTCCAAAGTGACTTATAAGATAAATTTAATGTAAAATAATCTAAATTAAGCATATTAAAAGACGAGTATTCCCTGTGGTTCATGTTTGTGGCATGCGCCAGAAAGATGCTCAGCTGATGCAAAGAATAGAATTTATATCTACACAGAAGAAAACCCTGTCTAGACAATGCCCCGGTACGAGTTGTGTCGAGCTATTCATTTGACTGTTTGTTTGATGAAAAAAAGATGAAATGTAGTTGCAATAAATGCATCAAGAATCCATACAACTGCAGCAGTGGAGGACTATTATTCTGCTGCAGAAGAAATGATGACGGCACGATTTGATCTTCCGCTGACCAATCAGCAGAAAGGGTAGTTTAATTCCCGCCCACATGTAGAAATCAAATATTCAAGCGGTATATCATGGTTCGACAATGAACGAAAAACGTAAATTTAAGCTGAATTCTCTTTTTTCAATTTTTGGACAAAAAAACGAAAAAGGAGCCGTTTTCTAATTTTTCTACTTTCAGTATTAAATTAAAAAATGAATGATCGAATGATACACGGATTACAAGGTATTCCAAAAATCCCTTTTCGATTCAAGACACTTCAGAAAATTACAAAAAATAGAAGAAATAAAATACGAAGGAAAAACTGCACATTGGCTACAAGTTCTCCACAGAGGAAAATAAAACCTTGGGAAGTGGAAGGTTTTGTGTTTGGGAGTGTACCATGTGTCAGGCCGGTGTGTGTGTGTGTGTGTGATTAATTGAAAGGCAGAAAGTGCTGTGTATGTCATTAGCCTCGCAGCTCAGGGCCTCGTCTCAGCTTGGATTTTTTTCAGGACTGATGGGGCTACGGGCCGTGCAGTTTGAGCCCAACTTTTATTGGGTTGCCCCAGCTGAAATTGATTCGGCCTTTTAATTACAGCCATTGATCAGCCGTTAGCTTGACAGAGACGGTTTCAGCACGCCGCTGCTCTGTGAGTGAGTACAGTTGTCTTTTACCAAACGGTAATAAACAGCTACAGTAAATCACGGTAAAGCCTGTGGATACACCAGACTGCACTTGACCGCGGGCGGCACTTGCTTAAGCGGAGGAGTTTGCGGCCATAACTCTGTCGTGACAGGTTAAAACCGAACTGGTAAAAACTACATCAAGGACTTGAAGAAGTCTCTTTTTATGCATGCTGTATTTTATTCTTGTACTTTTGGCAGGTAAAGTTTGACTTCCAGAGTCAAGTAGCATCATGTTAGCTATAAAGCGCCTGCTGTTTTATATGCAGCTGAGACGAGTCAGGTTCAGCAGGGCCTAATGGGACTTTCAGGCTAAATAAACAAACAGTGGAGTGGAGAGAGGAAGGGCTTACATAGAGGAAGATGATATTAGGTTTGTGATTGATTGGGGAAAGAGGGACTTGCATGGGGAGGGAGGGGAGGCGGTGAGAGGCAGGTGCTATGACGTTTGTGTCATTTCGTTTATTCTGTTAATTATCATGTCTCCCCCTCTCTGCATTTCCTGCAGCTCTTCCTCGCTCACTCTTCCTCTCTCTCTTACTCTTTTACTTTTTTAATTTTCTAAAGGCTTGCTTTTAATTAAACTCATGCTGCAGTGAAAGCAAGTCAATTAAACCTGTGCGTCTCGCTTGCATACTTGATTCCTCACCACAGTCTTTCGCCCCTTTTGGTTTCATGTACAGCCTCGCAGTGGCACATTAACACATAAATCTATGTATATATGGCACATTTAATCGTGTCATTGCTTCAGATATAAATATGAAAAATAAAAAAGTGGCATCTATTTTAAAGAAATGAGAAAAACATTTTCAATATTTCACTAAAAATAAAAGTTAATAATTTTTGGTTGCTTCTGTTTTTTTAAATTGTTATTAAAGCAGTGATAATCATGCAATTTAATAGTCAATTGTCAATCGCTATTCATAACCTACCTTCGTGATATGAAATAAGATATAAATGAGAGAACATATAGGCAAGGCAAGGCAAGGCAAGGCAAGTTTATTTGTATAGCACATTCATACACAATGGTAATTCAAAGTGTTTTACATAAAAGAAAGTAAAATAATCACACAAATAAAACAAGGAATTAAAAAAACTTTGAAAATTATTTAAAAAAAAAAATTGATTTAAGAGGTTTAAAATGAATTTGAGAAAACGATTATACATATAATATAGTGCAATCAGTTCGGACATCGCACAGTGCTCATTCAATAAATGCACAGCTAAACAGATGAGTTTTGAGTCTGCATTTAAATGTGACAAATGTTTTAGCACATCTGATCTCTTCAGGAAGCTGATTCCAACTGCGGGCGGCAAAATAACTAAAAGCACATTCCCCTTGTTTTGTGTGAACCCTTGGTATTTCTAACTGACTCGATCCTAATGATCTGAGTGGTCTGTTAGGTTTATATTCAGTGAGCATATCTGCTATATATTAGCTATATATAGGGCATATATATAGGGCAAGAATCAAATGAGTCGTGAAATAGGCTTTCCGTAGCCCATGTGATCTCATTAGTAATAGGTATATGTAAAGTTTGGCTGTAGCGCACATACATTTTCAGGTTTTCTCATATACTTAAACTAAAATGATTAAAGTTAAGTTGGCATGAAATTAATCTATTTTGGGGGCAGTCGTGGCCTAATGGGAGAGATTCAGACTTGTAAAATGAAGGTTGTGGTTTGAGTCTCGGGTCCGGCAGGGATTATCGGTGGGGGGAGTGGATCTCTTCCACCCTCAATACCATGACTAAGGTGAGACCCTTAAGCAAGGCACCGAACACCCAACTGCTCCCCGGGCACCGCAGCATTGGCTGCCCACTGCTCCAGGTGTGTGTTCACAGAGTGTTTGTATTCACTACTGGGTGTGTGCGCACTTGGATGGGTTAAATGCAGAGCACAAATTCCGGGTATGGGTCGCCACAAGTTATTGTGAATGATCCGTGCATATGTTTTGATATCATACTGTTTAATCAAAATGTCTTGGCTTAATCTACTTGTGAAAATAACATAGAAACGTAGCATTGTGACATATGAGTGAACAGTGAATGTCATGATCCAACTACATGGCTACAAAGAACCTGCAGTATAAAAGGAGTCAACTTCATCGACAACTTCAATCTTTTCTGGGGCCATAGACAACTGTTTAAACTGGATGGCCTCCACCCAAACAAACTTGGTGCAAGAGTGCTAAAAGACAACATCTACTTCTCCATCCGTCATCCTTCATTAGTGTGTGCCAAACTACTCAACCTGAATGGCACACACACACCTGGACAGAGTATGAGTGACCACAGGACTTCATATCAGCTTCCGAGTCATCATGTGGTTGACACATCCCACAAGGACACTGATAACACCACGCAGCCACAACAAGCCCTGCTCATGGACACCATCACGGCTGAACCCTGCCCACAGAGCTCACCACAGACAGACTGTGACATATTAGAACAGCTCCAAGACAAGAATTTCTGGAAAACTGCCATGGAAGACAGGAAAACATATTTCAGCCACGAGAAACACCAAAGGCACAGCCCTTCTCACCAGACACATTATCCTTCTCTCCAACATCTCCACTTCTAAGCTTCTCACAGAAAATGGAGGAACTGGTTTATGCTGGGACCAGACTCTCCCACTCTTTTGCTGCAAGCCCCCAGATATCAACTAAAAAATGGCGGGCCCCACAACCACCAAAGCCTGTGGGCCCAGCTCGTCCTCCTCCTCCTGTGAGAGCTATCCGGCCGCTGCCACAACGCCAGGTTCCAAACCCTCCATCTGCTGTAGGTGAAACAAAAACAACTGATAACAGCTCCCAGTGATATGTGTCGGGTCCCCGCTATAATAGCAGCAACATTCACAAATGTTTACAGAACAAGCGGGAACCCAGTGTGCCTGTAGTTTTCTCTATTTCTGTTTTATCACGTGATAGAAAGTCTAAGGCCTTCTTAAGACATACGGCTGACTTATCTAATCTGCTGCCTGTTATGCATCAAACAAATATTGCTGTTGAGACAAAATGCAATGCCATCAAGTTAGCAATTTTAAACATTCGCTCACTAAAAAAATTAATAATTTATAATCAATGACTTAATAACCGCAAACAACCTGGATTTTATGTTTCTAAAAAGAAACATGGCTAGAAGACAGCTGCAGTGCAACAGTCCTCAATGAAACAGCCCCTCCTAACTTTACTTTCATGAGTGTTTGCAGGACTGTTAGGAGAGGTGGAGGTGTAGCTGCTCTATTTAAAGATGTCTATCAATGCAAGCAAGTGTCATTTGGTCAGAACTTGTCTTTTGAATATCTAGGGATTATGCTGAAAGGTGCTCCATGCATCCTATTTATCATTATTCACAGGCCTCCAAAATACTCTCCAGCCATTGTTGAAGAGTTCACAGAAATTCTATCAATGATTTCCTCAGAGTTTGACAGTTTTGCTATTGCAGGGGATTTTAATATTCACATAGATAATGCAGAAAACAAAACTACAAAAGAAATTATAACTGTTTTAAATACTTTTGACCTGATTCAGCATGTGCATGAACCCACACACAATCGGGGACATACTCTAGATTTACTCATCAGTAGAGGTCTAAACATTTCATCCATGGTACTAGGACGTAGCACTATATGATCACTTTCTGTATTTCTTGATATATTGATTCGGGTACCACTGATCTAGGGGGGGGGAATCGGTCTCAGTCAGAAAAGAGCATTACGAAAACCTAGTGTGCTACTTGGAGGTTATCTTAACCCAAGGCATTTCTGCCGACTCTGTTCGATCTTACAGTGTGCGCCGGGACTCCCAGACCACACACGCTCGGAAAAAGTTAAATGCGAGTGTTATATTGACCTGGGAGCATTGCTCCTGTGAAGTAGCAGGAAGATGGCAGACAGAAATCCAGCTTGCGAGAAAATTCAAGCAGCAAGTTCCTTCTTTGACGTGAAGAAGTCAAATAGATATCACAGGAGGAGCGGCGAGCGATAGTCCAATCCCCAAGTTAGGAAGAGCCCGGTGAGCACATAGTCATACGAAATGAACCACAATACCAAAAAGATGATACTATGTCTGTTTTTGAAGAAATTGATAGCAAAATTTGGAAGAAATAGTACAGCACCTTAAATTGTCAACCTGCTATCTTGACAAATTTCCAACATCTTTTTTCAAAAGGGTGCTTAACTGTTAGGAAGCAGATCTCTTAGAAGTGGTGAACGCTAGATCAATTCGTCTGAGGACTTCAAATCCCACTCCCTGAAAACTGCAGTTCTTAAACCCCTTCTAATAAAAGAGCAATCTTGATAACACCATATGAGCAACTATAGACCAATATCAAATCTTCCTTTTATAGGAAAGAGTATTGAAAAGGTAGTCTTTAATCAGCAGAACAAATACTTAAACTCAAATGGATAACTGGACAATTTTCAATCTGGTTTCAGACCGCATCACAGAACAGAGACAACACTCATTAAGATAATAGATCTTCGATTAATTCTGGCAATAATAAAATATCCGTGCTGGTACTACAGATCTCAGGCGGCGTTTGATACTGTCGATCATAAATACATAATAGCGAGAAGGAAAACGGTCGGGCGTTATGGCATGGTAATTAAAATGGTTCAGGTCCTACTTAGAAGCGAAAGAAGAGAGGTTATTATGTGAGTATAGGAGAGCATATGTCTAAGTGGACGTCCATGACATGCGGTGTCCCACAAGGCTCAATTCTTGCACCTCTCTTGTTTAGTCTGTATATGCTCCCACTAAGTCAAATGATGAGAAATAACCAAATTGCCTATCACAGCTTTGCTGATGATATCCAGATTTACCTAGCCTTATCTCCAATTGACTACAGCCCCATTGACTCCCTCTGTTAATGCTTTGATGAAATTAACAGTTGGATGTGCTAGAACTTTTTTCAGTTAAACAAAGAAAAAACCGAAGTAATTGCATTTGGAATCAAAGATGAAGTTCTCAAGGTGAATGCATACCTTGACTCTAGGGGTCTAACAACTAAAAATCAAGTCAGGAATCTTGGTGTGATTCTGGAGACAGACCTTAGTTTCAGTAGTCATGTCAAAGCTGTAACTAAATCAGCATACTATCATATCAAAAACATTGCAATAATTAGATGTTTTTTTTCCAGTCAAGACTTGGAGAAACTTGTACATGCCTTTATCACCAGCAGGGTGGACTTTTGTAATGGTCTCCTCACCGGTCTTCACAAGAAGACCATTAGACAGCTGAAGCTCATCCAGAACGCTGCTGCCAGAATTCTGACTAGAACCAGAAAATCTGAGCATATTACACCAGTCCTCAGGTCCTTACACTGGCTTCCAGTTATATTTAGGATTGATTTTAAAGTACTTTTACTCATTTATAAATCACTCAATGGCCTAGGACCTAAATATATAGCAGATATGCTCACTGAATATAAACCTAACAGACCACTCAGATCATTAGGATCGAGTCAGTTAGAAATACCAAGGGTTCACACAAAACAAGGGGAATGTGCTTTTAGTTATTATGCCACCCGCAGTTGGAATCAGCTTCCAGAAGAAGTCAGATGTGCTAAAATATTAGTCACATTTAAATCTAGACTCAAAACTCATCTGTTTAGCTGTGCATTTATTGAATGAGCACTGTGCGATGTCCGAACTGATTGCACTATATTATATGTATAATCGTCTTCTTAAATTCATTTTAAACCTCTTAAATCTATTTAAAAAAATAATAATTTTCAAAGTTTTTAAATTCCTTGTTTTATTGTTGTGATTATTGTTTTTATTTTATTTTATGTAAAGCACTTTGAATTACCATTGTGTATGAAATGTGCTATACAAATAAACTTGCCTTGCCTTGCCTACAATAAAACCAATAAAATACAAAGAAATACAAATATGGTCAATGCAAAGCATCACATTTTAGTAGTTTATTTTATTCACTTCATTACTTTAAGGCTACACTACAATATCTATACTATAGGATATTATAACCATAATGTTGAGAAAAGAAAGGTCTTAATGTGTAAAATAACTATTCAAGTACAATATAGAGAATTTGTAAAAATTAAGTTAGATTTTAGATGCTGTCAATATGTCCATATTGTTTGTTTCCAAGTATATCTAAAGTACAGTAACGTGTCTAAATGTTATGAACACCTATGAATAATAATGAAATCAGGATGCCATACCTGAAGAGTTGTTGTTAAAACAACGCTAAGATTAACCATTTATCCATTACTTTGTGCAACCTAAGTGATTTGTTTCATAGTATGATCAGCTACTGTTTACATTTCTCTTCTTTGAAATAAAGTTCACAAAAAAATAATTCACAGTAAGAATAGGAATATCTGTAATAGATTCAAAAAGGGTCATTTTTTAAATTAAATTTTACTTTAATTTTACTTTTTATTTAATTTTACTTTAGTGTGGCTTAAGTGTCCAAATACTACTTAGGGCTGTTGTTGAGTATACTCTAGTATCATTCACCCCTTCTTTCGCTCCCTCATTATCTCTCTCCCTCAGCTCCGGTGGTCCTCATCAGCTCTCATTTCCCTTGACTGCTGTAGTTCTCATACTCCGGTTTTGTCCGTGGCCCGGTGAGCCTCTTCCAGTCTTCCCCCCCGGCCCGCCATCTGTTCTGCATCTGTCTCTTTTATCGCCTCTTCTCCCACTGGGTCCTTCCCCACCTTATTCCCTGGCCCGCTGCTCTCCTCTTTCCCTTTAACCCCATTCCCCTCTCTGCCCTTGCTCCCTCTCATATTCTCTCTTCCGTCATCCAGGCGTTTTTTTTTAAGTTGTGAGGGGACTGATCTCAGGCTATTTTTAGCAGCTTTGAAGCAGCCCGTCCCTTGCAAATAAATGCCAGTAAAACAGGGAGCTGGGAATAGAAATACCGCAGGTTTTTTGTGTCTGGCTCTGACCCTCACAACTGCAGTAGCAGTAGCACAATCACAGTTTTTAGCTCCTAGGGTTTAGCTGAATCACTAAAATGCAGCTTTTATTCCTTTAGCAAGTGTTTAACACATTAAATGTTTTGAATTCAAGCAGGAAACTACTTTTAATGTTAATGTTTTTTTGTGTCAAAACAAAACGAAACATTTTCATAATACATTATTTGCTGCTGTGCCTTTAAGAAGCACCTTCTTCTCTTGTGAAATTGTGGGTTTGCTGTGTCTTTACAATCTGTCAATAACAACCTTGTTGCAAAACCTGCATTACAGTAGCTATGTTTACATGCATCCTAATAATTCATTAGTAATTCTATTCCAACATATAACTCAAATTTAAACCCCAGTATTACTTTCTGACTGAAAGTGGTGGTGCAGATCTTAAATATAATTTGTTAGAAGAACAATTGGCATGTAACTGATATTTTATTGCAAATTTTTATTGCGCATTTGTGTCACAGCAGTAAACTTTGCAGATGGTGTGATACACATACAAATGGATATTTTCACTGGATTGCAGATTTTAGAGTACATAAATACTGTAGTTGAACTGATGAGAATCTGTGTGTAACCATAGTTACTGTGATCACAAAACATCTGCACTATAATGCATCATTAAGCTCAAACTGGAATTATCAGTTTTTAGTAATACGTTTTTTTTTGTTTTCCCTTATTAAAAAAATACTTAATCTGCTTGTTGCTAACGTTGAGATATGATTATATGATATATAGAGTGGCAAGTGTCGTGCACATGCACCTAGGAATAGCAAAATGTTTGAAAGATTTTGCTTGATTTTACTTTTATGTCATAATTTCTTCTGGTATTTAGGAATAATATTATCTGTCTGACTTTCTCTTTACTACTGGACCATAACAATTCATAGTTTTCACATGTCGAATCCTTATAGGAACGCACACTTGGAGGGAAAAACCAGGCTTCCTCTGGTGCCCACCAGTTATTTTTCCAGTTTTCTACTAAGTAATGTGCTTAGACTGTAATATTAAACATCACAAATTATTGAAATTATTGATAATCCGTACTGTGCCCAGAATATGAACACAATGCTGTAAATTGTATGTTAAGCATTTTACCATTAGAAAGAAAACACTTAACATGCAATAGCAGGTTGCGTTCATATGGGCTCATATACTTGCCTGTATATAGTTTGTCTTTTTATTTTATTTTATAAGTATCTCTATCTTAGTACATTAAGCCATTTGCGGCAGGTGCAGTAAATGGATCGCAAGTGCCCAAAACGTGCAGTTTGTTCACATATCTTTGCTTTTATTATTCTTCTGAGAGGTGATCTAAATATTTATGGCTTAAAAAAGACAGAAAATTGAGAAGCCTGTGTTGCATTTCTATGGTTGTTTTGCCCTCCAGGTCTTCGCTATTATAAGGTGATATTGATGTGCGAATGGTCATATATTGTTGCAATCATCTGTGTGACAAAGTTGCCGAAATTCAGAATGAGTAGTGTCTTTGCAACTTATTTTCAAATCAATGCGTTTTTTTTGTTTTTTTTTACTGGGGAGGAAGTTTTGAGTTATAGTATATTTTCATTGTACATCAAGTTGTTTATTTCAGAAGCTCAAGGATAGTTTGATTGCTTACTGTATATTTTGCCTATTTAAATATTGTGTTGTCTTCCTGTAGTGCCAATATTACTGAATATGACTGAGGCTCCCGTGAAATCCTACTTTATCCACTGGATGTTTTTTGTTTGTGAAGTTTTTTTTTTAGATTCGTTTTTTTTTTTTTTTTTTTTTTTTTTTTTTTTGTTTTTGTAAATATACAGGATGAAGGTGAGGATGGTGAATAGAGTAAGAGTGAGAGAGAGGGAGATGGAGAGGTGAAGCGAGCTATTGCACGTCAGAGAGAATGAGGCGAGACCCACCATGTTATCACTTTAGAGATGCTCATCAATTCAAATGTATTTCTGCTTCCGTCCTCTGCCATGCAGAAAACTAACTTTTCCCCTCTTTTCATTGAACAGAATTAAAGAAAAAAAAAAGTAATTTACACTCTAACGTGGGAATCGATTTCCATCACGGTGGGTGGATATAGGATGGAGGGAGAGGAAATGGGATTTATGCTGTAAAGTCCGATTACAAATCATAATGATAACCTTGAATATCTCTAGATTTGCAGCGACATTCATAAATACGCAATGCTTCAGAGATGATTTATAGAGGGTTAGTTATATGAGTTTTCGCATGTTTCACTAATTGAATAGGCTTCTTCACACACGCACATACAGTAAGCCTGTGCAGCACTTGTAAAGTGAAATTGCTTTAATTGGTTAAATTAATAGTGATTGTCGTGATGTTCCTGAGCTCTCCATGTAATCAAGCACATATATTCGTGTATGATATGACTCGTGATAGATTCTGGTTGTGTGTGTGTGTCTGCAGATATACACATGGATATACAGTATAGAGGTAAATTCAATTCAGATCCAGAGGAGCTGTGGTGTGTAGTCAAGAGTGCAAAAAGTTAACTTAATCAGTATTATTGTCTTGTTGTTTTCCAATAAAAACATCTAAATGTCCTAAAAACAAGATCATTTTAATTCAAATTTTAATAACATTTTAAAATTCAATTCAAACTAAACTTTAGAATGGTACAGTAGTAACAGTAGTTGTTAATTAAGAGTTGAGAAAAATTAACTTCAATATATTTTCTGAAAATGTCTTGTTAAATCTATTTTTAGGGTAATTAAATGTTTTTAGGTATTTAAAAAAAGAACAAGTACGTATCAAAGAATCACATTTTTAATTAATAATTAAAGCAAGGAGAGGTGGAAATATGTAAAAAAGCATCTTCTGTCAGGCCTCATCGACATCTATAAACACGCAAGCAAAGTAAATGCAAACAAACACATTTAACATAAGAAGATATAGATTTTAATATCTTTATAAACGCTTTTTCTTATTTTTTTTGAGAACAACTCGTTAAACCATCAAATCACTAGGATGGAGAGACACAGAAGAGAGAGGAAGGGAGGGATGAGGGGAGACCGGATTGTGCAGTTTAGTCAGAAAATGGTGCCCTACGGACTTACCAAACAAATGTGTAAACAAAACAAAAAAAACAACCAAAGGGTAATAATAAAAATAATAATAAAAATAATAATTGCGTTCTGAAGAAAGGTTCTTCAGAGATTCAGGAACCCTGTTGTAATAAAAAATGTCATAATGATATCAGTGTCAGTACTGATTAATATTTCCATTGCAGATTGTGATGATACAGTTCTCCTTATTTTTACAAAGTGTGTCTTAGAACAGGAGGCATAGTTCTCCTGTACTCCACAGCATCTGTGACGGCAGACTGTCTGTCATCCATAGTGTCCCGAGTGTTCACGTGATTGTCCCTCTCCTGTACTCCTATTTGCACTCACAGCAGACACTGTAGAGGCAATCAAGCAGGCCTATGGCTCCAAAATGTCTTTTTTCTAAATTTGAAATGTGTTTTTTGTCATCAAGTCTCTTAAAGATACATTTAGTTTTTGTGTGTGTATTTTTTAAAGAGTTGTTTTCTTTTCTTCTTGTCTGTCTTGTTAAAAGAGTTGATTTCACACCGCTCTAAGAAAGAGAGGTGTCTATGTTTTCAATGGCGGGCTTAAGCTGAAGGCGCTTTTCAAAATAGAGTTCACTTCAATTAGACCTGTGTCCCCTCCAGAGTCGACCCCCCATCAGTAGTCCATTTCTAAGTCCTCTGAGTCACAGCCAAACAAAACAAACAACACAGAGGACAAGAAACAAACACAACTCTATTTTTTTTCACATCTTTTATACTGCACACACACACACACACACACACACACCACACACACACACACACACACACACACACAAATGGTGTTTTTTGGAAGCAGATGAGGTAAAATGGGTCTCATTTGCTTCTATAAACAATATAGCAGCTAGTATAACCATTGGCTTTTATGTGCTGTTATAAAATAATACAATCCAAAATAAGAATGATTCACCTGAAGTCACTTTTTAGAGCAAAAGCAAAGAAAATATGAAAAATAAAAAGGAAGTTATTGAAAGGGGAAAAAAGTACAAATAAGTAATAATACAAAAGTGAAAATAATGTTGTATTTAGGCTATAACTTTTCTGAGGTAAGGAGAATGTATGTGCTCATGTACTGGCTATTCAGTTTAGGAGGACTTTTTATAACACTTTCATTTCGTACAACACTTTTTGATTCACATCATTCTGTGAAGTTTGATAATATCCCCCAAAGTGAAGAAAGCAAGCCCTACCCATGATTGAAACTCCTGAACATAGTAGAACATACACCAATATATTTGTGCATCTATTTGGCAATAATGTAATATATTTAACACCAGGTGATGTACTTATACAATTAGGAGCATCCGTTCCATTTGATAGTCTCCTATATGTTTGTTTTGTTGTTAGAAATGTTGAAGAAAAATGAGGCAGTAGGACATGCTTTCTAAACACAATTTCCATTTATGTTGCTAACTTGCGCCTCCTATTATGCATTCTTTCTACACCTTTATTTGGTCATCTCTGTGCTTTCTTTCATCGAAATTGTTTTCCTCTAAATGGAGGGGGAGACCAGACCAACAGTAAATGGGGGGGGATAAAAAAAATAAGAACAACAACAGTGGCAGTGCAAGCATATTCGGTTTGCTTCACTATTCTTCTTATTCCCTGACCCAAATTTGGAGTTTATATCATCCGGTGTTCAGTTTTCATCTATTTCAGTCTAAATGGCAAAGCTCCTTATACAATGTAGTACTCATTATCACTCACACATACACACACAAACATACACACATTAGTAGGCCTGGTAATGCTGGAGCTAGAGCTGATCTGAGGACTGCAGCGTATCCATGATGCCATGATGGTCCAGCATCAGAGTTCAGCGCAGAATGAGCACAAGCAGTCCCAGAATACTAGAGAGAAAGAAATGTGTATGATGAGAGTGTCCCCAGTTGGTGGCTTGCTGGACCCCACTAGGGGGACGCACAGAGGTTCGGGGGGTACATTTGTGCTTTCTGCGGGTGTTTGAACCATCAGAAGATGTTTCATCATATTTCCCCGTGAAATCGGGAGAGGAGTATTCCTTATCCGCCATCTCCTTTAAGGTGTGGACCTCGTTAGGTTCTTTTCCCTTGCTGCCCCTGACACGTTGGCGTGTGCAGTTCCGAGAGCGGCCGGGCCTCTGAGCAGGGACTATGCCCGGAGGCCCTCCCGTTCCTGCTTGGACACCATTTATGGCAGGGGGTGGCTGGGGCAGAGGAGAGGGAGGGGAAGGGTATTGTTCATTCAGTTGGGGGTGGTGTGGGTGTGTTTGTGGGGGCTGGGCAGGATGGGGGTCCTGCTTCAGTGAGACCTTATCTGTTCCTGCCCAAGTCTTGGTCTTACTCTGATGCAGGGACTCAGATCCGGAACAATTCGGGAAGTCCTCGTTCTTCAGTTGCTTCAGATCTTTGCCTGCCAGTTCTGCCGGTGCCATGCAACCCACTGACGATGTGGACCCCCGAAACTTTTTGAGCCAGTCCCACAGTGATAAAGCCTTACAGTCACACTCCCAAGGGTTGTCATTGAGGCGAAGGTACTCCAGTGCAGGCAGCTGGGTGAGACACTCTCCAGCTAGCTCCGTCAAGGAGTTGTTGAACAAATAGAGGGTAGTAAGCCGCTGCAGGTCGTGGAATGCCAGACGGTCCACCCACTGAAGTTGGTTGTGGTGCAGTAGCAGCCGGTCCAAAGCCCCCAGTCCTCTAAATGTATTTTGGTGCAGGCTCCACAGACGGTTCCCGTGAAGAAACAGGTGGCTCAAGTTGTGTAAGTCCACAAAAAGATCATCCTGCAGATACTCCAAATGGTTGTCCTTTAGACACAGAAACAAAATATTGGTTATATTTTTCTACTACTGCAATAGTACAATATGCAACCAGTGCCATTTTATTTTGTTACACAAGCAGTTATGTGAGTGTCTCACCTGCAAGTACAGATACTGGAGGTTGCGGAGACCCTGGAAGATGTTATTCGGCAGTGCACTGAGGCCACAGCGGTATAGGTGGAGGGCATGGAGCCGGCCCAGCCCATGAAAGGTTTCTGCAGACAGTGAATGTAGGTGGCGATTGTCTCCCAGGTCCAATTCCTCCAGCAAGGTGAACCCTTGGAAAGTAGTTGGTTCGATATATGTGATATTGTTGGAGTAAATCCACAGAGTGACCGTGGTAGGGCTAAAGTGGCCCCGCAGTAGTCGATGGATCTTGTTGTTTTGGAGGAAGATGCGCTCACTGTGTGGAGGAATGCCTTCCGGGACGGATAGGAAGTTGTGGGCTTGGCAGCTGACGGTGCTGGGGGCCATGTAGCAAATGCAGTGACGTGGGCAGGACCAGGAGAGCTCCAGCCCACAGAGTACCAGCAGGAACTCCAGCCCACAGCCTAGAAAGATATGGAGAGAGAAAGAGACAGACTTAGTGTTTGCTATGTTAAAACTAAATTTGTATCCAAGTCATAAATTCTGTATTGTAAAGAAATTTGCTGTTTGTTCTTCAAGAACTTTGGGTGTCTCATTAAATGTCGACACTATATTTTGAGACTTTTTCATCCCCATATTTTGTGGATGAATTTAAAGTTTTTTGTAAAAATGGCCATTTAAAATGAATGATAATGCTGAATGATATTGAGTATAATATCAATTAAGAGCAGCACATTTCTGGTTTGTTGACAAACAGGGTATTCGAGTCTTAATGATGGGTCTGTAGGGATACCCAGTACAAAAAAGGTTGGGAAACGCTGTGATAGAGCTAGATCATAATGCATGAATATATAAAAGAAAACTTCGTAAACATCTTGGTAAAACTTGTAAAATTTGCTTTTGTAAGTGTTTCTTTAAATCATTAATAAATAAATCAATATAGAATCGTTACTGAAGAATTATATATGGAAGTTTAACGTTTTAAAACTACTGATGTAGTATGAATTATATACATTTTCATAGTTGTACATTATCATCATCATGTTGACACAAGCTCAGCGTCAATAGTATCTGCAAGATGTTGCATCAATCAGTGATGATGCGCATGCCTCAAGGTAAACAATGTCATATATACATATGCAATATATATATACAGTATATAGAGGCCAGACATGTAACATGATAATTACACACCATTTCACTGATGTGTCCTCTCACGTCTGGCACATCAAATTGTGTTTTCTATAGATGCTCAGTGCTTTATACTCATCGTGGTAATCAAGACCAGGTTTGTATGTGTTTTGTTTGTTTCCCTCAGGCTCTTTTAAAGGAATAGTTCAGCCAAAAATGAAAATTGTCATGATTTAACTTATCCTCATGTTGTTC
Source organism: Sinocyclocheilus anophthalmus (assembly GCA_018155175.1). Classification (NCBI taxonomy): domain Eukaryota; kingdom Metazoa; phylum Chordata; class Actinopteri; order Cypriniformes; family Cyprinidae; genus Sinocyclocheilus; species Sinocyclocheilus anophthalmus. The sequence continues at coordinate 345,973 of JADLZN010007108.1, forward strand.
CAAACCTGTATAATCTATACAGTTTTTCTCATTGAATGTGGAACATAAAATAAATATTTTGAAGAACGTTGGGGTCCGAACTAACATGGGCCATACTGAGTTTCATTGTATATATAAAAAAAGACATTTAGACATAATTCAGAATATCGTCTTTTGTTTTCCACAGAAGAAAGGTTTAAAAGGACACGAGGGTGACTATATGACAGAATTTTTATTTTTGAGAAGACTATCCCATTAACTCACTTAACCACCTGGACTTCCTTGGTCAACCATTTTCTTCTGAAATACTATATCAAATTTGGTTGAAGATCATTTTGTCAAAGATGGTCTTTTAAGCAGTGATAATTGTGACTTTCAATGAAATAAGGTCTGCCCTATGAAACTAAGCCCCCTTTGAAAAGGAAATAAACAATGACAAGAAAATAGAATAACTTCTGAGCTCTTCAGGGAAGAAGCAAAATCTGGTATTTTACGAGTATTTATTCTGTCCATGTGTGTATAAGACGGGCTCACCCTGCTTCTGCTGAGACTGATCCCAGAGCCTACCAACAACCTCTTGAGTGCTTAGTTAAACCTGTGTTAAGCCTCTGAGAGGCATAGAATACCCCTGCTGCTTTCTGACATGCTTCTTTGGAGCCATTTTATGTAACATATCCACCAATTCATCTACATACAGAATGTCAGGGAAGGAGGACATTTTCCACTATTATAAGAGTTTTACTATTAAAAGAGTCCCATTTGCTCATGAACGGCAGCTTTCCCCCCGCCCTTCATTTCAAAAATGCATTATTCAAAGCATCATTCCTGTCATTCACTCAAAATTGATTCACTTCCGCTGCCTCTTAACATCACCATAATCCTCTAGGTTTCTGCCTTCAAAATACAGAGGCAGGAATTACGCTTTTTCAGGAGATGAACGGATATTTTTTGGAATAGCTTTTGACTCCAAATGTGCTAAGCTGTGGCATTCAGACGCAGACTGCGCTGACCTTTAGCAATGATTCCCTGGGTGTCTGATGACAGCGCCTGAGCAGCTTGCCTCACCTGCGCATGAGCCTCGCACCCAGAGTGGCTGTGTAATCCCGTTTGTCCTAACGGCATGCCAAAATGAAATATGTCCTCACTAACAGACTAAATAAGCAACCAGAACCCTTCACAAGCTCCCCCCATGGGCCTTGCACATGTGTGTGTGGGATTAACAAAAAAACTGTTGTTGTTCTTGTAATGTCGGTCAGCTACCATAAACAGTAACCTCGAGCAGAAATACATATTACTCTACCGTTGCACATATGCTAATCTGTTTTTAGCAAAACTTGGAGGATAAAAGCCTGGATATGATACACAACTGTATTTAGCAAAGATGGCAAACATTTCAAAATATGACACTCTTTACACAAACCGCCCAATGATGGCAAAGTTCTGGAGTCTTTTCAGGGTATCGAGCATAAGGGATTATAGTGCCCATACACTATCTCCACTCTAAAGCAGACAACATTAACTGATGATGTCTGGTTCACAAGCCTTAAACAACCTCAGTGCTGTGTGTTCAGATAGACTGCATGTACAGATGTGGGTTTAAGAATTACCTAGCCAAGATGAACGGCTCAAAAGATAGATTGTAATAAAGCCCTCAATATTTAAAAGATCTAAAATAATGAGATGTGTAGTAAACATGGATCGGATCAGCCAGCAGCTAACATCACTACTAACAGGCGCTCAAGGTCTAGCAGACAGCGGCTTTCAGCTCAGAGCGCAGCCGAGCCCAGGACTCTGATAGTGGGCGACTCCATTATCAGAAACATCAGTAGCAGAAATTCAACAACATGCTGCTTTCCTCAAGCAACAGTTTCTGATATGAACAAGGAACTTTGGAAAATTCTGATAAAGCACAAGACTGCAAATCGAATCATCATCCATGTGGGGAAGAATGATATTCGGAAAGAGCAGTCAGAACTCCTTAAGAAGGACTTCAGTGAACTCACTTCGAAGACTTAAAGTTCAGTCGTTCATCAGTGGACCACTACCAGCAAGGGGAACTAATATGTTTTCACGTTTGTTTGGGCTGAACACATGGCTACAAAGAATCTGCAGCTTAAGAGGAGTCAATTTCATCGACAACTTCAATCTTTACTGGGGCCATAGACAACTGTTCAAACTGGATGGCCTCCACCCAAACAAACTTGGTGCAAGAGTGCTAAAGGACAACATCTACTTCTACCTCCGTCATCCTTCAGTAGTGTGTGCCAAACTACTCAACCTGAATGGCACACATACACCTGGACAGAGTATGTGTGACGACAAGACTTCATATCAGCTTCCGAGTCATCATGTGGTTGACATCCCTTCAAGGACACTGATAACACCACGCAGCCACAACAAGCACTGCTCATGGAAACTATCTCGGCTGAGCCCTGCCCACAGAGCTTATCACAGACAGACTGTGACGTATCAGAACAGCTCCAAGACTCAGCACCCAAGGACGACTTTCTGGAAAACAGCCAGGGAAGCCAGGACAACATATTTCAGCCACCGGAAATAACAGAGCCACAGCACTGCTCACCAGACACATTATCCCTCTCGCCAGCATCTCCACTTCTAAGCTTCTCAAGAAAATTGAGGAACTGGTGTATGCTGGGACCAAACTCTCCCACTCTTTTGCTGCAAGCCCCCAGATACCAACTAAAAACCGGCGGGCCCCACAACCACCAAAGCCTGTGGGCCCAGCTCGTCCTCCTCCTCCAGTGAGAGCTCTCCGGCCACTGCCACAACACCAGGGCCCAAACCCTCCATCTGCTGTAGGTGAACCAAAAACAACTGATAACAGCTCTCAGTGATATGTGTCGGGTCCCTGCTATAATAGCAGCAACATTCACAAATGTTTACAGAACAAGCGTGAACCCAGTGTGCCTGTAGTTTTCTCTTTTTCTGTTTTATCACGTGATAGAAAGTCTGAGGCCTTCTCAAGCCGTACGGCTGACCCATTTAATCTGTGGCCTATTATGCATCAAACTAAGATGGCTGTAAAGACACAAACCAATGCCATTAAGTTATTTTTAAACATTCACTCACTAAAAAATAAATCATTTTAAAATCAATGACTTAATAACCACAAACAACCTGGATTTTATGTTTCTAAATGAAACATGGCTAGAAGACAGCTGCAGTGCAACGGTCCTCAATGAAACAGCCCCTCCTAACTTCACTTTCATGAGTGGTTGCAGGACTGTTAGGAGAGGTGGAGGGGTAGCTGCTCTATTTAAAGATGTCTATCAATGCAAGCAATGCAAGTGTCATTTGGTCAGTACTTGTTTTTTGAATATCTAGGGATTGTGTTGAAATGTGCTCCACGCATTCTGTTTATCATTATTTACAGGCCTCCAAAATACTCTCCAGCTTTTGTTGAAGAGTTCACAGAAATGCTATTTATGATTTCCTCAGAGTTTGACTGTTTTGCTATTGCAGGGGATTTTAATATTCACATAGATAATGCAGAAAACAAAACTACAAAAGAAATTATAACTATTTTTAACACTTTTGACCTGATTCAGCATGTGCATGAACCCACACACAATCGTGGACATACTCTAGATTTAATCATCAGTAGAGGTCTGAACATTTCATCCATTGTTATTAAGGACTTAGCACTAACTGATCACTTCTGTATTTTTCTTTGATATATTGATCTCTGTTAGCACTTAATCTAGATCTGTCTCAGTCAGAAAGAGATGCATTAACGGAAACACTAGTGTGCTATTTATGGAGGTTATATCTTTAACACCAAGCATTTCTGCAGACTCTGTTGATCTTCTCCTTGATTCCTTTAACTCAAAAGTTAAGAATGTTATTGATGACATTGCTCCTGTGAAAGTCAGTAAGAAGATTGGCAGACAAAAATCACCTTGGAGAAAATTAACAGCAGTACAGAGTATGAAAAGACATTGCAGAAAAGCTGAGCGGATGTGGCGTAAGACGAAACTTGAAATTCACTATAGCATCTATAAAGACAGCCTTCATGCTTTCAATGTGGAGCTAGCCACAGCCAGACAGACCTTCTTCTGAAACCTTATAAACAGTAGCTTAAACAACACTCGCACTATTTTTGCTACTGTTGAGAGACTGACAAGTCAGATTGCCAGTGAAATGCTCTCCGACTGCAAATGCAATGAGTTTGCTTCCTTCTTTTCTGAGAAGATCAATAATATCAGGAAGGCGATTAGCACATCCCAAAGTTATGCAGAGATCAGACAGATTTGACCGCAATATCAAAAAGAAGATACTATGTCTGCTTTTGAAGAAATTGATAGCAAAATTTTGGAAGAAATAGCACAGCACCTTAAATCGTCAACCTGCTATCTTGACACACTTCCCACATCTTTTTTTCAAAAGGGTGCTTGACTGTTTGGAAGCAGATCTCTTAGAAGTGGTGAAGGCCTCACTTCTTTCTGGGACTTTTCCAAACTCCCTGAAAACTGCATTTGTTAAGCTCCTTCTGAAAAATAGTAATCTTGATAACACCATATTAAGCAACTATAGACCAATATCAAATCTTCCTTTATAGGCAAGATTATTGAAAAGGTATTCTTTAATCAGCTGAACAAATACTTATACTCAAATGGATACCTGGACAATTTTTAATCTGGTTTCTGACCGCATCACAGCATAGAGACAGCGCTCATTAAGATAATAAATGATATTCGCTTAAATTCTGATTCTGGCAAAATATCAGTGCTGGTACTACTAGATCTCAGTGCTGCGTTTGACACTGTCGATCATAGCATACTACTAGAGAGACTGGAAATCTGGGTCAGGCTTTCTGGGATGGTAATCAAATAGTTCAGGTCATACTTAGAAGGGAGAGGTTATTTAAACTAAATCAGCATACTATCATCTCAAAAACATTGCAAGAAATAGATGTTTTGTTTCCAGTCAAGACTTGGAGAAACTTGTTCATGCCTTTATCACCAGCAGGGTGGACTATTGTAATGGTCTCCTCACCGGCCTTCCCAAGAAGACCATTAGACAGCTGCAGCTCATCTAGAACGCTGCTGCCAGGATTCTGGCTAGAACCAAAAAAATCTGAGCATATCACACCAGTCCTCAGGTCCTAACACTGGCTTTTTTTTTTCCAGTTAGGATATAGGATTGATTTTAAAGTACTTTTACTCGTTTTATAAATCACTCAATGGCCTAGGATCTAAATACATAGCAGATATGTTCACTTAATATAAACCTAACAGACCACTCAGATCATTAGGATCGAGTCAGTTAGAAATACCAAGGGTTTACACAAAACAAGGGGAGTCGCAGTTGGAATCAGCTTCCAGATGTGCTAAAACATTTGTCACATTTAAATCTAGACTCAAAACCCATCTGTTTAGCTGTGCATTTACTGAATGAGCACTGTGCAATGTCTGAACTGATTGACATATTATATGTATAATCATTTTCTATTCTTTTTTTATTGTTTTATGTTGTGATTATTTTTTTTTTATTATTATTTTCTTTTCTTTTATGTAAAGCATTTTGAATTACCATTGTGTATGAAATAAGCTATATAAATAAACTTGCCTTGCCTATATCCATATTACTTCAGCTGTTATCCAATCAGTACTGGATATTTTTTCCTTCTTTCCCCATGTGTTTTGTTAGTGTGATACATGTCCTTTGAGTGAATAAGCAAGAGAGTGTGTGTGTTGTGTTGCTCATGGAAAATTAAGCTTCTGGGGATTTCAGCCAACTAAATCAGAAAAGACAAGGCAAACAACTCCGCTTTGGCTGGCGAAGCTGCGGAGCCTTTTCCCTTTATTTTTCTTACTCGCTGGCCGTTTATGTCTATTTGCAAACCCCCTCGCATTAAACTTTGCATATCACATATAATGAAATTCTTCCTCAGCACTTTACATAATAGACTTATTCCTTTGGCGTAGCATTGACTTTTCTGGAGGCGTATCACCTAATCTCACATACTATGCTTCCCACTGTTTGTCTCAGCTTTTGTCACACTGCAGGTGCAATTATTCCTCAAACTCGTGATTTTCCTTCCGATTTTATATATAAAACTTCAACAGAACTGGGTATCACCTTGTAGATAACAGTACAAGTTGAGAAGTATTTTTATAGGATATATTACTTCTTTATTCTGCATGACCATATTTTATATCCCTTAATCCACCACATACCTAAACTTAACTACCTTACTATTTATAAGCAGGAAATTAGGAGTTTATTGAGGGAAAACTCACGAGGAACACGGGAATGAAGGAGCGAGGAGACATGGAGATAAAGTACTCAAAAGGGTTTATTAAACAAAGGCTGGGGATCACAGGACTCGACACATCAGGATGATGTTTAACGACTGACAAAAGACAAGAACACACTTTAAATACACAGGATCTGATGAGGAGAAGACAAGGGACACCTGGAACTAATGACAATTAACATAGGAAACACCTGGGAACAATGAACTCAAAACACGAGACAGAGAAACTGGAAGACGGAGCAAAGACACACACAAAACCTGGCCCAGAGCCTGACATTACTCCCCCCTCCCAAAAGGTGTGTCCTCACGCCACACAACATCCAATGGGAAGGGGGGGTGGGCGCTCTGGAGACCTCTAGGAGTAGGAATGCCAGACGGGAGGCCTCCAGAGCGGGGCACTATGGTGGATCTGTCAGCTCTGGGCGGCAAGGCGGAAGAGGGACCACAGGAGGCCATGGCGGAGTAGGGAACACAGGAGGCCATGGTGGGGTAGGGAACACAGGAGGCCATGGCGGAGTGGGGACTTCAGAGGGGGAAAATGGAGGGGGGGGGGGACGTGACATGGTGGTGGCAGGCAGTTCAGGAGGCCATGGCAGAGCAGCCTCTGAGGCTGTGGCCCCAGCCCCCACCTCTACGGCTGGAGCCCGGCTACCCCCCCCCAAAAAAATACATGGTCGGCAAACTGGAGTGTTGAAGTCTGGCGGGCTTGCCACATTAATGTCCGGAAGGCTTGCCATATGCGTGGGCAGCGGGCTGTAGATAGCCCCGGCTGACAGGCCTCCCATCGGCCTGGTCAGCGGGCTGGAGATAGCCCCGGCTGGCGGGCTTGACATAGCTACGGTCTTCCGAGCGGTCGACAGGCTTATCTTCGGTGCGGCCAGTGGGCTGAGGTGAGGCATGACAACGGTGCGGCCGGCACGCTTAACAGCTGAGCGGTCTTCGTACCGCGGAGATGAACAGGGGAGAAAAAGGAAAACCAAAAGACTGTTCAAAAAACTAAAACAAAACACGGAAGAAGGAGCGCCGCTTACTGTTCTTTGGTCAGTTGTTCTGTCACAGTGCACACACACGAGGAACACGGGAACAAAAGAGCGAGGAGACACAAAGATAAAGTAACTCAAAAGGGTTTAACAACAAAGGCTGGGGATCACAGGACTCAACACATCAGGATGACAGAATGACGTTTAACGACTGACCAAAGACAAGAACCAGAACACACTTTAAATACACAGGAACTGATGAGGGGAAGACAAGGGACACCTGGAACTAATGACAATTAACATAGAAAACACACCTGGGAACAATGAACTCAAAACACGAGACAGAGAAACTGGAAGACGGAGCACATAGGGAGCAAAGACACACAAAACCTGGCCCAGAGCCTGACAAATATGTGTTGCCTATTCTAAAGTGTTACCAAGAAACTTATCTGTGACCCACAAGCTAATCATGAGTGGCACACCACTTCCCTCATCTCACTGAAACGTATACAACTATATTTGACATTTTCTGAAGAAAATATGAGTACATGCCAAAGTGCCAATATAAAACGACACCATAATGAAATGGTGTTGTGAGTGGCTGCCAGAATGGTTTCTGAAATGTTCTCAATGTCTTTAGTGTGTTACAGCCAACATTTCATGGAGGGGCCAATGGGACTAGAATTAGCCTCATTCAGTCTGTCATGCTAGTCTATAGATGCCAGGGTGTTCTGAGTGGTTTTTAGCATGATACTTTGTAGTTGCTACGTTTCTGAATGTGTTCTGTCTTAGTGTGTTGGTATTGCTACTTTGTTCGAGTGATTTAGTGTGCTACTATGCCGTTTGTAGGGTGTTTTTAGTGTGCTATATGCAGTCGTTATGGCTATGGTGTTTTTTTTTGTTTATTGCTTTGTAGTTGCTGAGTTTTCTGGGTGGTTTAGTGTGCTGGTATGCAGTTGTTAGGGTGTTCTGAGTGTTTTAGCATGCTAGTCTGTAGGTGCTAGGCTGTTCATGCTAGTCTGTAGATGTTACGCTAGAGTGTTTTTCAGCGTGTTGCTTTGTAGTTGCTAGGTTTTCTGAGTGTGCTTTGTCTTAGTGTGCTAGTATGCAGTTCCTATGGTGTTCTGAGTGGATTTTAGTTTATTACTTTGTAGTTGCTAGGTTCTCTGAGTGGTTTAGTGTGCTGGTATGCAGTTGCTGGGGTGTTCTGGGCAGTTTGATAGTGGTTGCATGCTTACTGGCCCTAAAGAGCCTACCTCGAAATCTCTATCATATTCTCGTCTCTAGATATGACGTGGGTCCTTCCTTCAATATAACTCAGGGATTTTATATGTATACCCTGTTGAAAAAACCAGCATATGCTGGTTAGGTATGTTTTGACGCTGGGATCTGGTTTAAGCTGGTCCTTTGATGGTTTGAGCTGGTCCTTTGCTGGTTTAAGCTGGTCCTTTGCTGGTTTAAGCTGGTCCTTTGCTGGTTTTTGCTGGTCCTTTGCTGGTTTTTGCTGGTTTATGCTGGTCCTTTGATGGTCCTTTGATGGTTTAAGATGGTCCTTTGTTGGTTTATGCTGGTTCTTTGCTGGTTTCTGCTGGTCCTTTGGTCCTTTTGCTGTTATGCGGTCGGTTCTGGCAAAGGGACCAGCACAACCATCAAAGAACCCTCTAAACCTCAAGGACCATCACATGACCAGCAAAGGACCAGCTTAAACCAGCATCCCAGCGTCAAAACATACCTAACCAGCATATGCTGTTTTTTTCAACAGGGTAGGCTTTTATTCAGCTCCTGCCCTCTTCTATTTTACTGTTTGAGTATATTCATCTCTATATCACACCAGCCCTGAGATGCCAGGCATGCATTAGCTCAGTGTTATTTTGGTGAGGCTTTTTTTTCTTCTTTTGTCCACCTTGCAGTCTAAACTAACTCCAGAGAGATATGCTGCTTCACACTTGTCACCTCCCTGATCCTGGTCGTCTGTGAGCCCTTTTGGATCCCTTATACACAGCAATTTACACCCTCCTCATCCAGAGGCAAGTTGAGAGGGAGTATAGGAGAGGCAGGATATTTTTAGTGCTATGGAGAATGGCAAAGGGCAATAGCAGGATGAGAGGTAATAATGAGAAGGAGGGATGGCATAGGGGCTGAAAGGTTGTCATTTACTGAACACAGAGGATGTGGATGAGTATTGTCATATTTTTTGCTCGTAATGAGCCTGTGTCACCGAATCAAATTAATAAAATAGTTTTGACAACTCCATAGCGCTTCGGTCAATAACACCAATCCCAGCTCCCGAGACTCGGAGAGGGATTATGACTGTGGAACAATGGAAGTCATGTTATTGTGTGTGGCATTTTCCATGGTTTCATGTTATTGTAAGCCGCCAATCTCACCGAGAACACCAATCTCACTCGATTTATTCTCTCGATTCTTTCTTTCACTGTCTGTCTGTCTTCTCTGAACCGTTCTATCACTGTTAAAGTCTTGTTAAGCTGAAACTGATTAAATGGGCTGCAACCGGGCTCGATGTTTGACCCCGTGACCCCACGGTCACTGTGCCTTTTCATGCCATGCAGATTTTAAGCGTGGAAATAAATAAATAAAGGCATAAAACAGAATAGCTTCAGTCCCCAGACAGTCAGCACAAAGTAAGTGCACGGAATATCAATGAAACATAGTTCACACTAAATTCGCCCTCATGAATAACACATGGTTGCTAATAGGAGAGAAATGGTCCGTCTGTTTCCCTGTGTGACTCTGCCCACCATTACACTGGATAAACTCAATTTCCTGTTTCTCTCTAAGGACCCTGATAAGCACTTGGCTGTTTGTTGCCCTGCTCGCACAAGTCCGCAAATGACATGCTTTCACATAATAGGTGTTCATGCTGATATTCACACATACACACGGTGTTTGACAATCAAGCTAATGACAAAGCAATAAAGCTCCGCATTGATTGGTTTGAGCCTGGTTTGCATAGCCAAAGGGAAATCAAGTGAGTTTTTAGTCATTGCAGACGTCATTTTCTAAGTTAAACTGTGGTTATAGTTAGACAGACCAGAATTAATCATAGACTGGAAGAAGGTTAAAAAATTATAATAGGCAATTTCATCTTTGTTCTTCTAAAACATTTAGATTTAACCAGGGGTCTTCAATAGGGTCTGCCAATTATTGTTGTGAAAATATGCATTAAAAGAAAGCACAATTGTATTAACTTAAACCAAAGCTAATGTTTAGAAGTTCAGCTTATTAAATGAATATATAATTTACAAGTATATGACGTTTATGATGTTTATATTGCAAAGCCTTAGAATTGAAATAATAATTTTAGATGTGCAAAGCACAGTATGTAAATACATTAATAGCATGTTTTATAGGCCGAGCTTAAAATTCAACATCCACAGAGGTCCTTGACCTGAAAAAGGTTGAAGGCTGCTGGTCTTTATGTGTCAGGTAATTTGTTAAAGATATAAAGGTCAGGATGAGCTGTTTTAGGGAAAGAAAGGTACCACAATGTCATCATGTCGCAAGGTCGCTTTGGTGGTGTGAAAACCAATTATCTGGAAAGTGAGGCTGATCTCGGCAGACCTTTATCGGAGAAGTGATTGAGGCTTTATTGTGTGAATAACCAACCACTGTTCATTGAATAGTCAGATTTCATTATGATCTACATTAATTTACGTGACATTTGTTTGAAGTGGCTATTAGTTTCGTGTTATGATTAATTGTGGCAATTAGACTACACATTGACTTTATAATATTTGTCTGATCCACTGCCTTAATGTGACATAGTGGTTCTCTCTTCCCAAAACAGCCCACCCTAAGCTTTCTAGTTAGCGATGAGCTTATGCTAGCTAATGTAACAACTATTTATCTCAATATGAAATGACTAGCTGTTTATTTACTTTTCATCACAGAAGCATGCTAGCCTAAGCTAAATCCCTTCATATGAGAGAGAGATAGCTGGTTATTATTTATTAAATAAAATGTTACAGTGGCAACATTATGTTGTGGTTAATTAATGACAACAGTAATGAAAGGCTGAGATGTCTGATAATTAATAAGTGCGTGTTTCACTGTGTGAGTGCTTTGCTATATTTGTCAGTTTCAGTTTTTTTTTTAATTGTCCTCATTAATATATGGCTGTATTTCCTTCTTATATAAAAAGAGTAAACCCCTCAAAACTAGCTTATGTTATGTGAAGGCATGATGCAATATGTGGGAAAATATGGCACACACACGTAAATAAATAAATACATAAATTGTATACACTAGAGTTGGCCTCAATATAATGTTTTTGAAAGAAGTCTGTTATGCTTACCAAGGCTGAATTTATAAGATCAAAAATACAAATACAGTAAAAACTGTAAAAAATATATTTTTTGTGAAAAATTATTACAGTTTACAATAATTAATTTATTTTATGTAATTAAATTATTTGGTAACACTGTAAGTCTTTAATGTCACTTTTAATTTAATGGAACCTTGCAGAACAAGTATTAATAAATAATATTTTGAACAATGAAATCTGAGTTTTTGTCCTCCATTAACCATAACAATGAAATGTAAATCTTTGTGTGCATTTCTAACTTAACTATATAAAAAATTCTGAACATTTTCCAGAATAACGGCTTTCACTTTACATTCACTTCAGTTGCATTTTAGGATTTCAGTTAGTCTATTGCAATTAGGTTATTATAGCAATTGTGTCAATGGGAAATCATAATTTAGATGACATACTTGGCGAGTGAGTGCATGTGTTGGGGGACAGGAACAAATGTCCCCACAAGGATAGTAAAACATAAAAATCACTTAGACAAGGCATGTTTGTTCATGTATAACAGAAAGTGACACTGACTCTGGTTTTTCATGTTTAATATTGTGTAAAGCTGCTTGATTTAAGGCTATCTATTGCATAAAGTACTATATAAATAAACGTGACGTGACTGGACAACTGCAGCGCTTGTGCAACATCCACATCACTGTAATCAGATGCATTTTTAACTGCTGCTTTCTCACCGCTGTCAGTTTTTGTTGTTTATTTCATTATTTAGAGGAAAGCGCGCAGCATATATTCATATATATCAGCATATATTCATCCAAACGTCGCTCAGAAGCTTCAGGTTTGGCTGCGTTTGCGCTCAATGCACTGAAGCGATGTCTTCTCTTGAATTGCATCAGGAGAGCTGAATTTACAGTCTTGCGCTACAAATTATCATGAAAATGTATCTTGAATCTCACCATATTTCCTGAAAATAAGGCACATTAGATAAATGGGACCCTGATTTGTTCATGGACTGTGATATTTAAAAAAAAAAAAAAAAAAAGCTAAAACACTTCTTAGATTTTCAGTGTGAATGCTGTAGATGTGGATGGTTATGATTATGGTTTATTAAAATGCAAGTCAGTAATTAGTTTTGGTTTGCTTTTGTTTTATGTCATGTTCTCTTCATTTCTGCTGATGAGAATTCGGAAGATGATAAGAAAAGAGGTTGTTCAACAGACAGTGAAATCAGCCAGGTGAGAAAAGAAACCCCATGTCACTTATATTATAGTCCTTTTGAACTGACACCGAGCTCAAAAAATCCTGTCGTTTTGTCGCAGTCACCTACCAAGAATGGAAATCCATCTTCATCTCTATCCTCCTCTTCCTCATCGTCATCCTCATCCTCGGGAGCCTCTTCAAACTCTTTGATCTCCATGGCGACTGTTGCCAGCAGCATAAGTTTGTCATCAGGGAGCAGCAGCCTCTTAGGCAACATGGTTGGCCCCCTCCAGAACTCTGGCAGCTATAGTTCAGCAACCCAGCAACAAACACAGCAATCCCAACAGCAGCACCTGCCCAAAAACTCAGTCTCCTCTCTCTCCAACGCCAACTCAGCCTCCTCCAGCAACAGTATCTTACTCCCAACATCCACCTCCACGTCGTCGCCCAACACCAGCACACCGGGCCCACTGACACCCAGCTCGCAGAGCCAACCTCCATTGGGAATGGGCCTTTCCTCCAGTCTGGGCCTTGGGAAGGGGACGTCTGTGACTAGTGGCACAAACCAGATGCCCGGTCTGGTTCTTTCAGGGATGCCGGCATCCTTAAACAGCATGACTGGGTTTTTGAGCGGATCCACCCCGGCGCCTTATGCACAAGCGGCCGCCACAGGTTGCATGGGCAGCGGGCTGTCAGCATCAATTGGAATGAATATTAGCAGTACAAACTCCAGTGGAGTCGTAACCTCAGTGGGGACTAACGGAAGTCTAGGCTCCACAAGCCTCTTGGGCTCAGGGCCTGGTGTTCTGGGTCTTGGGTCCACACAGTCCACTGTGGAGCCCTTACCTTTGGTGGCTCCCATCTCTGTGGGAGGCGCACTGACCTCAGGGAGCAACGTGGGAGTTATCGGAAGCAACGGAGGAACCTCTGGGACAGGAAACGCAGCGGGAAGTGCTGTGCTACCACGGCCACCTAGTGGGCCGAAACAAAACGGCGGTACAAGTGAGTGCAGAATAGCTGTCTAATCAGGAAAAAAATTAATAAACGGGGTTTCTGCAGGTCTTAAAAATATAAATTTGCCCATACACAAATTAAGAAAAAAAAAAGGTCTTAAATGTAAGCAGAAAGTCTAAAATTCATAAAGGCATGGCATTGATCAGTACTTTTTTGTCTTGTTTTCCAGTACAGGTATCTCAACATCCTTAAATCAAGATACATTTACGTTTGTTTAAAACAAGAACAAATATTTTCCAATGGAGTATGAAAAATGTTAAAAAGGTCTTTAAAAGGTTCAGATGTTTTCCATTTTATTCTAATCAGAAACACAAAATGTATTAAAAAAATAATGGAAATGTGTTAAAAGTGTTTCTAATACAACTCAATATGTTCTCTAAATGTAATTGTCTATAGAAGACATAATGAGTTTTAATGTATTCCTTAAATTTTCTTTACTTAAAAAGGCTTTTTTTAAAAGTCTTACATTTCTTATAAAACCTGTATAAACCCTGAATAAATTTGTTCTAAAACATTATAAGACACTGAAATTTCATTTGTTCACATTTTGACTTAAATATTCCCGCATCTTCCAGGTTATAGTGCTGTGGTAGCAGACAGCACGTCAGACTCTGCCCTCAACAGTGCCATCCAATCACAGAATAGCCAATCCTCATCCTTAAATTCCTCAACAAATCAGCCGTGAGTACTGCTATGCCCTGGCAACCATCTACAACAACCTAACACTGACTACGTTTACATGGACATCAGTAATCTAATTATTTACCTTATTCTAAATAAGCCAATATTATGATTATGGTGTTTACATGAGTTGCTTTTAGCATATTCCTTTCATGTTCCTGTTTTACATATTATAGTACATAGTTCGATTAATAGCAAACGTCATTACGTCACCACACGACGCCATCTGACGTCCCCTACGGAATTTCACGTATAAACATATAGTTTGTCTTCGTGATGATGCCATGTACAGTTTTGGGTGTTTCATTTTAAATTTTATGAAAGCTTCAAGTGCAGTTAATTATTTGTACGTGCATTCAGACGATGGCGGTGTTGAAGCTCTTTTATTTGCCGTCAGAGGTTGACCACTGCCGTGTGTGGATCCTGTCGCAAAATGCGGCGAAAAGTCCTACACGACGGTAATAATGTGATTAAGGTGTGTACATGTCTTTACTGCACTTCAGTAATGCGACTAAAATAGGAATACTCCACGTCTTAATTCGATTAGTGTTTACTTCGATTATGACTTCATCAAAAATCTCTGTTTACATGGTAGATTCTTAATCAGAGTATTGTCTTAATCGTATTAAAATCAAGAGTATTGTTGTCCATGTAAACATACTGAATGTGAAAAGTTTTTGTGAGGTTTAAAAGACAATAATATTTAGTAGTACTAGTAATATTGTTGATTAAACTGCACTGCCACTGCTGAATGAGAACCACATTTGAACTGAATTGAGCTGGATAATGATGTTTTGCCTTCTATACAGCCGTTTGTTGCTGAAATGTTGTTTAATAACTGATGAATTTTGCGATATTGGCACTGTCATTGAACTGTTATTTAGGCAACATTGAACTAAATTGAGCTGAATGATGGCACTACTGTCTTAGAGCTGCTTTATATCTAAATTAAATTTGTTTCATAATTAAACTTTGCAACATTGACACTCTTATTGAACTGAACTGAATCAACATTAAATTAAGCTGAGCTAGAGCTGCCTTACAGCTGAAATTGAGTTTGTTTCATAATTGAATTTCACAACATTAACACTTATTTTCCTGTTTATTAATGTGAAGCTGCTTTGAAACGATCTGTATTGTATAAAGTACTTTCCTGGGAAAAAACATCTGAATTCCAAATGTATGTTATTCCTCATTAAACTGATTTTCTAAATGCTCTTCTCCCTCCTGTCAAAACAGTAAGGACAGTGGGTCCAGCCTTCTGGGGTTGATGACATTGCCGCCCAGCTCGCCCTCACCGTCATACAGTGAGAGTAAAGCAGGCAGTGGCAGCCTGCTGAACGGCCCGCACTCATACACACAGGCTGCCGACACCATCAAGGTCAGTTACGCAATGTTTGCACATTCGCACTCAGCACATTGTGTGTCATTACATCACACTACACCTGTTTGATGAGTGGGTGCGCATCTCAAGGCGAAGTCCACATTCCTGTTGCCCAATAGTTCCCTGCAAATTGGATTTCATTGTGTGATTGGCCAAACTGAGATTAGACAGGAACGGGCAGAGAAATTAACACATTAATTATTGCACACCACCTTAATGCTACATGACTTTTAGATTAAATAAATGTGGTGAAAAAGCATCAAGAGCCTGGGTTGTTAGTTGTATAAAGACTGATATGCTATTGTTCAAACGTTTGGGGGTTTTGAAAGAAACAAATACTTTTATTTAGTGAGGCTGCATTATATTGAATTATATTGATGGCTATTAAAAGTGACAGTAAAGATTCACCAGTTCTAAATCAATAAATGCTGTTCTTTTTGAGAAAAAAATCATAGCTAGAATGTGTGTGTGTTTGGGGTGTGTACAAATACATGTAATGTGTGTCTATACATGTATATATGGAGCTATTGTTTTCATATAAAACAAAGTTTATATATATATATAGATATAAATATATATATATCTATATAATATATAT